>JAJJMC010018473.1:5400265-5419577 GCA_023531435.1 Papaver californicum | reverse complement strand
CGTTTTTCTATTTCGAAACTATGCAATTTTAACAAGTAAAGAATTATAAATAATTAATTAAAAATAGACTTACCACATAAAATTGAGAGAAAAACCTCCTCCATCATCCCAGTAAATATACTTATCTCATGGTGAAGAAAAATTGCTCAAAAGATCTTTTCATTGCTCAAAAAGTTGATTACAAGGTTGAATAATGGTGTAATGGCTGAACAGTAGCGATTATAAGTGTAACAGGAGATGGTTCAGCCGTTGCAAATAGCTTTAAGCAACAAGAGTGTTTAAAAACTAAGTCAACAGGAGCAAGATGTAACACTGAGTATGCAACGGATACAGATGTTGCAAGGTTGTCTTCTTCGGTGATGGTGGATGAAGAACACGGCACCGGAGCAGCAACAGCAGGTAGTCGGCGGTAACGGAGGTGGCCGGAAATTGTCTTAATTGATCTCTAGGGCTGCGTAAGTGCTTCTAAGCCATTCTCTTCATATATATAGGGTCTGCAAACCCTAGGGAGAGTTCTAAACCTAGTAGAACTCGGTGAAATCCCCATATTTTCGATTCCCAATCCCCATCTCTTTTTCCGGCCAAATTCGCATTCCCGAGCAGATTTCTCGGCATTCTTTGCTGTTTCTTGACGTGTTATGACTTGTATGAGATTCTACTTGCGATTGGGTCTCTTAATAATCGAAAACAACCCACAAATTCCGTGAATTGCGATATCCAGTTTCTTTTCCTGTTTGGAACAGGAAAACCCGATGAGCTGTGGATCGGTGACTCAGGCCGATTTGACCCGCTGGGTTGACTCGGTCGATTCTGGGGTGCCAATAACACTTGTCCCTGGGTGCCTTTATCACTTTTTGAGCCAATTTTTCCACAAATCTTTATTCTTCAAATGTACCTACAAAAGCATAAAAACACGTAATAAGTGCAAAATCGAATACTAACTTAATAGAAACTAAGGTGCAAATTAGACATTAAAATGTGTCTATCACCTACTACTTAAAGAAAGGAGATTAGGTTTAGACGAGAGATATATTTTTCTAGATAATACATAGCACACAGTGAACTCATTTTCCTCTCCAATTGAGCTCAATTGTAACCTAACATTCATAGTGAAACCATCCCGTGGATGTAGGCTTTAATGCCGAACCATGTAAAACCCTCGTGTCTAATTTACATTCTTGCACTTAGTTCATTATTTTTGTGATGATTGATCATATTTTAGTCTTAGGATTGTTCTTGGGTGTACTGTGGGATTTTCTGCAACTACATTGTTAACTAATCTTTAAAATAAACTCATTCATGATTAAAATTAAATAAAGAGAATGCAATTGTATCCATGAAATGTTTAAGTTTCTAATTTCTTTATAGAGAGTAAAAATATTGTAGTATTTATTTTTATTTTTATTTTCATTGATTTTTGTCACTTTTTTTGTTTGAGCTTAAATTTCAATCATTGGTGTCAAATGTGAATATTAACTAAAAGTTGACAAGTGAGGTAGGATATAGAATCAACCCAATGATTTTTATGGCTTCATATCCCTTTTCTATCATGACGCAAAGCAAACTTAAGAAAAAGTTTTTACAAGCAATAAACTATGAAAAATAAATCTTTTCTCAGTTACTATAGGTAGACTCCTCATTAGTGTTTAGATATTTGATCTGATCATCAACAAAACAAATCAATAGATTTAATCGAGAAAATCTCCTCGTTAAGAAGTTCATTGACATGAGATTTCATGAGAACAAGTTCATCATAAACCTTTTCCAACTCAATTTTTAACATGTCTTGATCCTCTATAGTAGCAACACGTTGAATCTTTGCATCATCAAAGTGTTTTGAGCAGTCATAAACAAATCCCGCAAAAATCATATCTTCTTCATCGACATCTTGATGATCATAGGCAAAGACGCAAAGTAGCAATTTACTTTCGGGTTATCTTCATTAGGATCAAGAGTATAACCTTCATCACTGACAAGCGATATTTTTTCTTCCTTTCTGATCATATATCTTCGTAATTATTGACAAAGTAAGCTTCTTCCGTATTTTCTCGTGTAATGCTAAGATTCACGGGAGACATACTTTTTGTGAAGACTTAAATGAGAAACTCAAAACACTTGTAGGGTATTTATAGGGAATCCCGACTTGGCAATCAAAAAAGGTAGACAAAGAATTCCAAAAATATGTAAGTCAAGGATAAAGAGGCCAATGTCCGGTTATGTAACTAGCATTTAAAAAGAAAATTTATGCTTACTTCTAAGAGTAATTTTTTGGAATTCTTTTTGGAGAGGATTTGAAAAAGGAAATTAGGGTAAAAATTCCCTTTTCTTTACATGGTTCATGGACCGTTTACAAGGGATAGTTTAGGCAAAATACAAGAAAATAAACAAGTTTTTACTATTTATCGAAATAATGAGTTTTTTCAATTCTACTTATTATTTTTTTTGAGGAAACACACATTTTATTAACAAGCTAAAACTTACAGAAAGGAAATAGTTTATCCGATATACAAGGTGGATGCTAACTTATCCATTGATTTTGAACATTGTGTTTTCTAGCTAGTTTTGTTAAAGCATCAGCAGTTCCATTGAGATTGCGGTTTACAAAAATTACAAAGAAAAAAAGAGAAATCCGAAAGAACGTTATCGTTGGGTTGGATTGGCTCCATAGAGTTATGGCTCGATTCGATACCAGAGTTCCATTCTTCATATTTTATTTGATTTTGAACATTGTGTTTTCTAGCTAGTTTTGCTAAAGCATCAGCAGTTCCATTGAGATTGCGATTTACAAATTTATAAAGAAAAAAGGAGAAATTCAAAAGACCGTTATCGTCGCGTTGGATTGGCTCCATGGAGTTATGGCTCGATTAGATACCGGAGTTTCGTTCTTCATATTTTATTTGTTTATATAGTTTGAAATCTCTTTGTGCCTAACTCTACTGCGGTGACGATACTGTATGGGAAGTCCTGCGAAAAAATAGCTCGACGCCAGGATGATAAAAAACTTAACACCTCTCATTTTTATTACTTATTCTATATGAAGAAAAAAAAAGTTTATTGCAGTCTTGGATATAAGATAAAGCTTCCAAGTTAAATTAGAAAAAAAAATCAATTCTACTTAAAATAATTGATGTTTATAAATTTTATCAAAATGGATTATAGGTTGACATAACATATTATTGACAAATGATCAATAATAATAATGGTTACTAAACAATCCTAAAGATTCATAAACTACAGTACAAACAACTAGTATTCGATCATATAGCAAATTATGTATCAAAGATGTAAATGTTTAGACAAAAACAAGAAAAAGGGTGATCGTATAGCAAATTATGCATCAATGATGTAAACGTAAAACAAGAAAAGTCATCGACTAAAGTGGGTTGCAAATATTTTTACAGCAATTCTAAACCAGCAAATATTCATATGGTTTTATAGCAATTTTTCCTCTCCTAACCCTTAGCAACTTAGCATGAATATCCTCATGTGCAAAATTGGGAAAGCTACCTTGGTGGGGACATCTGCAGTTGCAAATGCAGACAACGGATGCATAACAAATCACAAGCAAATATCAAACTCTCTCAACTTTGAAATATATAGGTTTGTTATTTATTTCCACAAGTACAGACATGCATTACACATTCAGGTGTTTGATAGCTTAAAAATATATAAATGAGTACACAGTACATATTAGAGAGATGGTTCTCATTCTCTCTTTGTTGCTAAGTCTTAATCACTCATGTAGAGTCACTTGGAGGTTTTTCCTTTGGATGTTTGGACAAGTAGTGATCGCCAAGCTGATTTGCATTAGCAAGTTGCACCTGGAAAATAAAATATGACAGACAGTTAAACAGAAACTCAACATCATAGATGCACATTACTGCCTTCACAAAGGGTGGAATGCAGAGAATAATGCACATGTCTTCTAAAATTAATAAGCACCAAATGTGATGTAGCAGCCCTGGTATATAACATGGAAACAACTAGATTTGCATATTTCTTTATCTCCTAATGCTTCCTTTACGCTAATAAGCATTCCACGCATCAATGGAGAATACTTTGGCTCAAGAATCTCATTCAGCAAAGAGATTAACTAGCCCAAAACATCATGGATAAACTCGATATAAAGTTCCAGGGATGTGTTTGTACTTCCACCCTATAAGACTCACATCTAGGGCTCAGTCAAAAGGTGCCAATTACTAATGTCTATTGTTGCTTCCACTACTTGTCAGAATACTAGGTTGAAAGAAGAAACAGTGAATTGTGAAATCTTCATCCTTTCTGTAAATCATAATTTGTTGTTTTTGGTGTCATAACTGCTCAAGATAGAAGGGAATGTTGAAAGTATGAAACAAGAGAAAAAGAATTCGCCATCCCCAAAATGGTGCGGACAGAGGACTGAACATGATCATCTCTGAAACACATATCCATCCTTTCTTCTAATTTTAGAAATAAAACTTAACGTCTATATGAAACTCATCTAAGTTAACCTACCCAGCCTCCAGGTCAAATTAAGTTTTGATGAAAACTAGACATCCACCATTACCTTTGTTATATGTATAAAAATAAATTTCAGTTGACGATTTTGTGGAATGGGTCTAGTTGATCCAAATCCGTTTTGTAGAATGGGTGTGATCGACCTATCCTAATCTTGATCTTTGACTGATTCTCTTCTATGGTATCAAAACATTGTGGACCTGTGAACTTAGTATTCCACTATCTCCCGCTTTGTTGGGAAGTTAGATGGTTGCTATGCATTGAACTTGAAAGCTATAAGTATGGGTAAAATAAATATATCAAGTTAAAAAAGAATAGAACGAAGATTTTTCTTCGACAAAGTTTTAAAATGTTTGAAACTAGAGAAACATCTTCATCAAGTTTGCTAGAATTCTGATTTGGAGTGCTAATTATCTGACTTGAAAGATACAATGGAGAAATTATGATACGTAGCACTCCGATCAGAATTCTAGCGGAACTTGAAGATGGTATTTCACTGGTTTCAAACTGTATAAACTTTGTTGAAGAGAAAATCTTTTCTATATTCTTTCTCAAGCTCTGCTCGAAAAGTTTTTTCATAGGACTTATACTTATAGCTTTCATCTAAATGTAGCATACGAACCATCTAACCTCGCAACAAAGTAGGAGACAGTGGACTATTACGTCCATCATTCCACAATGTTTTGAAACCAAAGAAGACAATCAGTCGAAAATTAAGATATCGGTAGATCACACCCACTGTACAAATGGCCATTCCACAAATTCTTCAACTGAAATTTTATTTTTAATAGAGAAGGTATAACAAACTTCACATCTAATCTTTAACTACCTTTGCAAGTCCTTCAAATTTAGTTTCCTAGGTAGTGACTTCTTGAATCAACATCATGGGGGCATGGCATTACTACTTTTCTTAGTCAATACCATCATTTTACCATAGTCCTATCTGCCGTATGTTTATTTCTCTTAGTTCACCTTCTGAAACCTTAAACGTTCAATACCTTCAATGTGTTTCCTAGTCCTAGAACCCTCAATAACCATAACACATCCACCCCCTACCAATCAATCATTTTATAGTTCTTCACAGTAATCTACAAGATCACAGTAATCTACTACTCTCTTTACCTTTAGATCTTATTTTAAGTCTTACAGTATCTTTCGTGAATTTACTATGTCCCTTATATTTTACTTTTACCCACTAAAATCCTACTGCACCGAGGGTGTTTCCTAATTTCAGGTTTTCTAGACACACCAAAAGCAATGCATATCTACAATCCAAAGCACAAAAATTCTCCAATATTAGAATATTCATTGATACAGCACAAAACTATATCATCCCACCCAAAATTCAAAAATCCAAAGACGAAGAATAAAAAAGAATAGAAATATCTATATTCATAAATAATCTGATGCTGAGATCATTGATATATTCATATGTAAATTGAAATAAGATTAGATTCATATGAGAATTCGAAATTCAGAGGTAATTTTTCTAGCGTTTGGGAGTGTGTGAGATGGAAGATAATAAAAATACCTTGCAAATAGGGCAAACGACTTTCAGAGCAGCAGCCCTAGCTTCAAATTGAGATCCTTTATTTTTTTGATTCTTCTCTGCATTCTTTTTCTGATCTTCGATCTTCTGCTTTCCTCTCGTCATCTTTCTTTGTCTTTCTCCAGTTTGCTTCTAAACATCAAAATCAGATGGCGAGGTTCGTCTAGATTTTATATACTCCATCCGCCCCACTAAAAATGAGTTTTTTTTTTGTCATTTACATAATTTTTAAGAAAAAGAATGATTCTTTTTTTAATATTTTTTTCCTTCATTACTTTATCTGTGAGGATAGAAAATAGTTTCCTCATGTGGAAGAATTGAAAGGCTCGGGCGTAAGATGACATAAAAGCATTAGAGAAAAATTCGAAAATTACTTTAATTCAAATCAAGACGGTTGTCATTCGTCCAGGATGATGACACGTAAAAGGCGTACAAAACAATAAACGGTTAACCTCGTTGTGGGTGGTTGAGCATTTAATAAGAATTCAAAACGGTTAGATCAGCTGAAAACTCAGGCTGACTGGACAGGTGGCGGAAGAGTATTCGTTCGGTGACAGTGCGAAAGTTACATTTTCAGCAAGATCGATCATTACTACTTCGTAACATGGCTTGAACAAGGTCAACCTCGTGAAAGGAAGAGAACAAAAGATGGGTGCAAGCGAAGCACATCTTCAGAAGACCAACGAGCCAGATGAGCTGTAATCCACTACTTGAAATATTGTCTATAAAAGGAGAATGAACCCACTGGATAAGGGTTGAGTTCATGTGGAGTTTTAGAGAGATAGCCAGAATTGTACTTGAGAGTGAGAGAATGAGCTTGTAATCTTCATAAAATCATATTGAAATACTCCTCTGAAGATAGGTTTTAACACCGAACAACGTAAATCCTTTGTGCGCTACTTGCATTTATATTGCTAGATTGAGTGAAATGTTAGGATTTTTGGGTGTAGTTGTTGGTAAATTTGTAACTATATTTTGACGCTAGAAACATGGAGAAGAGTTTTAAAAGGATTTATCCTACCTGTTTAACAAAGAAAATTGATTTTTCACTTATACTGTCCTTCGGTTTATTATTAAACTCGCATAGATTTATTACTGATTTGTTTTATTAAAATGTAAAAGGAGAGAAACAAATGATGGAGATCATGTAGCCAACTTCACGGGAAATCCAAGATTTAAAGAAAATAGAGTTTTAGCTCTCATACGTTGTTTGAAATCCATTTTATAGCGAGTTTTCCTTGTTTTCAAAGCTCCGTTTGAGAAAGCAAGAGAGAAATAATTTTTTTTAGAGTTCTTGGAGATACTAATCTTCAAGGAAACTAGATCTGAAACTTTCTTTGAGTTTACCAAGAAAAGAGGTTAGAAAAATCGTTGTTTACCAAAAATAGCATATAAATTTATACGGAGATGGTTTCTTTAGCAAGTGAGACTTTTAAGCCTAACAAGGAACTTATTTTAAATGAGTATATTTCGATAAGATCTACCTTGGATCGGTGTTGATTTGTTTTCAATCATAGTATCTAAGAAGTGACTTATCATATCTAAATATTATATTGTTAGATATGGGAATCTAGGTTATTTGTTTATCATTATTATTCGCAGATCATAATCCATAAGTTATTTCTAGTGTCTCACACGATAACTCAATAGAAATGAATTCGAAGATGAGTAGGGAGATACCGGTGTAAAAGAGTTCACGCGTCAGTGGTATAAAGAGAACTATAAGTAATTGCTTGATCGAGGGACTGACGTGAAATGAGAAAAAAATAACATCAGGAGGAAACAGTGGCCGGTGGAGCCGAGGACCCAGCTGCGAAGGGTATGAATGCTAGAGATCTAGAGAGAAAAAAAAGAAAGGTGTGGAAAACATGCGAGATAAATCAAATGATGGAAACGAAGCCTATGGGTCGAATGGAAAAGGAAAAAAAATGCACACAATAGAATCTGCACTCGTTGATGTTTGTACCTAAAATTTGGTTCTAGGTTGAACAATGTACTGTAGAAGTACTTTCTTTAGGTTCGAGGATCAAAATCGTACAAACCTAGTCCAAACCAAGAAGATGGCTATTCACGTTTTACTTCGTTTACAAAGAGAGAAGATGGGTTGATATTAGAGAGGAAAGCATAGAAAGTTGAGGAAATCAGTGGTGATGAATTGTTGTAAAGGTGTTGAACTATGGAGAATAACAGAGCTTGTGAGAATGATAAGCTTGTTTTTTTTTTCTGAATAGACTAAGTAGTCTATTTATAGTAGTTGGGAATACACATTATTTTCCTTGTAAGTAGTGGAGGTAGTGAGGATATGGAGAAGTGGATGTAATGGTAAGGTCATATGCGATATGTTAGGGAAGTTTCTGGAAAAACCCCTTGACCATTAGCTCCATCATCTTTTCAACTGTTGTAACCGTCACCACTACTTGTAACTTTCCCATCATAGGGTGTTGCCACACCGCATGTTGCTATAAACCACCAGACCAATACCCCATGAAGAATCCCCCCATTTAACATGTTTTGATTTCTCGCAGAAGTTAGTGGAGTCATAAAATCAAAGCACGTGAGTAATTGGGAGTTTGGTCGTGGCACATTTATGGCATGTTTGCAATATGCAAGTTGTGCTAGCAGAGCACATAAGTGTCATTGACATGGCCGAGGTGTTGCTAGATCATGTTAGTGTTGTAGTCATGACTTGGCCAACATTAGTGCTGGCGCATTTGGTGTAATGGCCATAATTTGGATAGTACTGGTGCTAGCACATGTTGGTGGCATGGTAATGGCTCGAATGCTGCTAACACTGATGATCAGGCATGCTAATCGAGGAAATGGTGCTAGCGATGTCAAGGTGATGGCACTGGCGCTGGCAACGTGCCCATGGACTTGCTAGCGCTAGCGAAGGTGCTGGCAGCAGTCATAGCCTGTTAGCGCTAGCGCTGTTGTTGTGCGTCCATGGCCTGCTAGAGCTGGCGCTACAACGCGGCCGTGGCTTGCTAGCGCTAGCACTTGCCAGTGTCGTGTCCATGACCTATGCGTTGCTAGAGCTGGCGCTTTCCAGTGTCGTGGTTGTGGCTATGGCTTTCTTAGGATTCTCAATCGCATGAGATCTAGTGTTGGCATTATGTTTGGCTTTTATGTAGTGCATACAGAACATATTCAAGGAATTCAGGCGTGGAAGTTTACGACTTGAGAAAATGTTCGATGCGAATCTGTATTTGGATGGTATGCATCTAATTAGCGTCTTCATTCAGGGATGGCATAGAAGCTCACTCCAAATGTTCATAATTTTACATAATCAGCCTGTTCTGTTTAATGCAGATAGTTTGCATGGACGCATATGAAATAACGAGGGTTTAGCCGAGTAAAGCCCTGAAATTTTGGAGGCCCATACATATATAAAAGAGCTACATGATTAATGTATCCATGAGTTGAATACGCATTCTCAATTCTCTTGCGGAATATAAGACATAAGTACGTATCCATAATTCTGATTCCGGGTCAGAACGTTTATATATATATATATATATATATATATTTTTATTTATTTGATGTCTCTGCAGCTGAGCATAGGCGATATTACAATTTTCTCCCTTGTCAAAAATCCATCATCAATATTAAGTCCCCTTCTTAGTGTGGAATAGTAATGTTTCGTAATAAGCACTAGATGGTGACAGTAAGACTATAGAATTTTGGAAATTTAGATTTTGAGAACAAAGGGATAATTACTTAGCTTCGACTCCATGGTGTCGTTGTATACTTGTTTTCATGGTGTAAGCCTAGCGAATTTCTTTTTTTGATCGAATATAGTCAACATTGGGAGCTCTGTGTAGCAGCTACAAGCAAGGTTGGCTAGCACAGGCATGACCGTTGGCATGGACGGACAACAGTTAGGGAGAGCGCACATTCGGTAGTCTATTGTGCTATTTCCTTTGCCCATCTTGGTGTCTCAGATCAATGAGGAAGAGAGTGGTTAGAGGTAGATGCTAAAGAACTGAATATAGAAAGATGGACGAGGCGATTGAAGCGATCTGATCAATTCAATCATTTCCAATAGGGGCGTTGAAGCAAGGTATCAGTTAGTGCACCGGGGATCATATGAAAGGAGGACACCAAGGGACAACACCTGGGATAGGGCTTGGTTGGCTTTAACCCAAATCATATCGGCCCAAAGGAAAAAAAAACTCCCTATATATATTCCGCTCGGTCAATGGAGTTATTACTCTTTCCTTGTCCATTCTGTTTCTACGTTAGCAGCAAGCTCTTCGCGTCTCCACCACCAAGCTTTGTTAGCGCCAGTAACTCTCCGTCGGCATCATCTCCAACACCAATTGATTGGTGGTCGGCATCAGGTAAACCTAGGTTTAGTTTTTATTTATTTATTTATTTTAGGTAAACATTGATTCACTTTTATTTCGACAGCATGCGCTTGGGGTGAGTTAACCATCACTTTAGAGAACGTGGCGGTCTTGTGATGTAGTTTTAAAAGTTGTAATTAAAGTGTTCGATTCTCGAACTTGTGAAGGTAATGATTTTAGAAAATAATGGATTTAATCTAATTAAATAAAAATCATGAAAATAAACTACAGATGATATATGGAAAATATGGAGAAAACCAGGAATCAGGAATCAGTTATTTCCAACAATTTATGTGATTAATCATGCAATTCTTTTAAATAAATTAAGCTCAAATATTGCCAAAATAGGTTTTTATGCAAACAAGTAGAGGTAAAGCACAAGCATGGGACATCAGAGGTTGTCAACCCAGCATGACCCATCAAACAAAAACACCACTACTGAATGAAAACCGTCTTTCTATTTCGAAACTATGCAATTTTAACAAGTAAAGAATTGTAAATAATTAATTAAAAATAGACTTACCACATAAAATTGAGAGAAAAACCTCATCCATCATCCCAGTAAATAAACTTAGCTCATGGTGAAGAAAACTTGCTCAAAAGATCTTTTCATTGCTCAAAAAGTTGATTACAAGGTGAAAGAATAGTGCAACAGCTGAACAGATACGTATTTAAATGTCACAGAACAGGGTTCAGCTGTAACAGAAAGTGTTCTAAGCAACAAAGGTTTAAAAGCTAAGGCAACAGGAGCAGTTTGAATCAGCAACAGAAATAAATGTTACTTAGTCTTCTTCTTCGGTGATGGCTGGGTGAAGAATACGCCGGCCGGTACAGCAGCAGTTAGCGGCGATGACCGGAAGTGGCCGGAATTGCTCTGAATTGATTTCTAGGGCTGCGTAGTTGATTTCTTCGGCTTCTCTTCATATATATAGGCTCTACAAACCCTAGGGAGAGTTCTAAACCTAATAGAACTCTCCAAAACTCTCCAGAATCTTCCCAAATCCGAATCAAACATGGAATCCTTTTTCCGGCCAAATTCACTTCGGGATCCACTTTTTCCGGCTAACAACGTGTGGAATCGATTGTGCGGGGCTTGTATGAGTTTCTTCTAGCTTATGTATCAATTTGGAAGAAAAACAACCCGAAATTTCACGTGAACTTGAGTTCACAGTTGAAACAGGAACTGTCCCGATGAGTCCCGATCCAGCTCGGCTGAGTTGACTCGTTGGGTTGGCCCGATCCAACTCAGCCCGATCCAAGGGTGCCCCCAATCCAAAGTGTGGGTGCCTTAATCCATTTTCCCGGGTGCCTTTATCACTTTTTGAGCCAATTTTTCCACAAATCTTTATTCTTCTAATGTACCTACAAAAGCATAAAAACACGTAATAAACGCAAAATCGAATACTAACTCACTAGAAATTAAGGTGCAAATTAGACACTAAAATGTGTCTATCAAATACCCCCAAACTTACTATTTTGCTAGTCCTCGAGAAAACTACTCTAAAAATAAAGTAAAAATCCTAACTCACTTTCGCAGGAATCGCGACCACATTTAGCATATGCAGCAAGCCGTTAAACCCCTAGGTGTCCCTAGTGGACGAGTTTTGTCTCGTGAGGGTTTACAAGAGGTATACCCACAAAACCTGAATCTAGATCTTAGCAACACGTGAATGATTAAGGATAGACACTAAACAAGCTTGTTAGTTGGCTATTCAGATATTCGGCTATAGGGACCATTACCCTTTATGGATCCAATCACTGTACACGAGTGTTAACTCAAGCATACTAAAATTCATATCTAAGACAACAGAGTACTACTCAGACAGTTATCTAACCACCCATCACATGAAAAGACTTAGAAGATGGACGTAGACTGTAGAAGATCGCAAATGTTGACCAAGGCGAACGATGTGTCCCATATCTGTCTGAAGGTCAGTACCAAGATGAAACCTAGTGTGTCGAGATATTCCCCATTTATTTTCAACGGTTACTACTAACTAAAATATTCACAAGTTCCCATGGATCCTGCGTTCCACGCTTGCTTAGGCGACGGAGACAGGGAGAACTTTAAAATACAAATACTATTTTTTCTCAATTTTTTCTAACTTTTTTCGGTTTTTTTTTTCTTTTTTTTTTCTTTTTTTTTTTTTTTGGAGAAAACTAATACATGTGTTTTCCCATGGATCCTGCATTCCATGCTTGCTTAGGCGACGGAGACAGGGGGACCACACATATAACTCTAAAACACTAATGTATTATTCATGTGGGGCATGATCTCAACACATTAAATGTTATTTCAGCGCTAATTAACATGTCGATGCTAGGACCCACCAATAATCTCAGAGAAACACGAAATTGCAAATAATAAAACAGAACGTGATATGGTGGTGACAACTATCATGTTATTTATAACACCTGAACTCTGTCTCCTTTATGAATAGACCATCTAGCTGGGCACACCAATCCTTATAGCAAAATGGCTAAGTTTTCATCTACCTAGAGTGGTTAGTGTCACCCTGAATTGTTCACATGCTTCTAAATTCCAAATCTTATTAATCCTAAAAAGTCTCCCAATACCCCCAAACTTAAGTTAAACAGTGTCCTCAATGTTCCTAAACACTGCACGAAAAGGGAATTAGGGAAAGATATTACCGCATGAGCATAAGTTACCTCCTTAAATCATATAGCAATAACCGGAACAACTGTGGATCATCCGAATCAAATAGTGTTATCCACAATAGAAGGAAACAGCAGCAAGCTACGAAGATAAACAATCTGAACACATTTTGATCCCTATTTAGGTAAACCACATCGACCAGAGGATGGGTTTTTGGCGACTGAACTTCTTTCTGAACAGGATGATCAATGGATCTAGCTAGAAGATGATCTTGTACAATGGCCGACGTGCATATGTCAGGTCCCAAGCTAGGGACCTTCATAAGAGTTAATGGTATAGCACATGGAGAATGATAGTCACCCTCAAACTTAGAGTTTTCAGTGTCTCTAGATAGACTAATAACAATTTCCCTCATTTCCGGATCGTCAGATTCTCGAAAATAGTCAATTGCTTCTTCTAAATTACAATCTGGTGGTGCAGAACATAACAAAGTGCTCACTTCATTAATAATACTATCATTATCGCCATCAATTCTATAGTTGGCTAGGCATTTCTCTAATGGGTCGTCTAATGGGTCGAGCCTACGCTGCATCTCCCTAGACGGTTTGGATTCTTCTGCTGAATGTATCTGGTGCATACAAACTGTTGGGCTAATTCCCTTAATATCTGCTATGGTTCCTCCTAAGGCTTTCTGATTGTCCTGAAGCACGGTACTAGCCTATTCTCTTGGTCACTATCCAAATCTGGAGTTACAATCACAGGTAAGGTCTCTGATGGGCCTAACTCATCAAACTCTAATCCAAAGTGGGCTAGACATTTTGCTAACGGGTCTTCTATCAAAGTGTTTGGTAATGACTCCTGAACTGGGGTCTCTACCATGTTGATGGTTTCTAAGGTGGGGTCATCAAGCTCAGGTGGTTGATTACTAATGTTGAAGATATTCATCTCAATAGTCATGTTACCAAAAGACAAGTTCATAACACCGTTACGACAGTTAATGATCGCATTAGATGTTGCTAAGAACGGGCGACCTAGTATAACCGGTATATGATTCTCTGGATCAGGCACAGGTCTGGTATCAAGCACAACAAACTCCACTGGATAAATAAATTTATCCACTTCAATCAAAACATCCTCTATGACACCACGAGGAATTTTCACAGACCTATCAGCTAACTGCAAAGTCATCTGAGTCGGTTTCAACTCGCCTAGTCCTAGCTGAAGGTACACATGGTACGGCAGTAAGTTCACACTGGCTCCTAAATCGAGTAAGGCTCTTTCTACCCGGTAGTTTCCTATTGTGCAAGCTATGGTTGGGGAACCTGGGTCTTTGTACTTAAGGGCCGTACTACTCTGTATAATTGAACTTACATGACTAGCTAGAAAAGCTTTCTTATGTACGCTAAGTTTTCGCTTTCGCGTACACATGTCCTTAAGAAACTTGGAATAAGCAGGAATCTGCCTAATTGCATCTAATAATGGAAGGTTGATCGTGACTTTCTTAAAAACTTCCATTATTTCATTAAAATTGGATTCCTTCCTAGTAGGTGCTAACAACCTTGGGTATGGGGATCTAGGTATGAAATCGGTTCTCTAAGGGGTTGCCTCAGGCTCGTTAGATACTTTATCAGTCTCTTCAACTATTGGGTCAGGATGAACTACAGTTTGTTCACTAACGGGCCTAGTTACCATGTTATCCACTACCTTACCATTCCTGAGAGTCGTAATTGCATTCACGTGACTGGATGATTTCTCCCCAGTCGACATTTCATTGACTTCTCTAGGATTGGGTTCGGGTTGACTAGGGAACCTACCAGGTTCTCGCTCTCTCAGAGCCGCAGCAATGTCACTAACTGAGGTTTGTAAAATAGACACAGCTTTTTCTAGGCTTTGGAACCTCTGCTCATACTTTTCGTCATTGCTGGGCTGAGTTGGACCAGCCGAATTCTTATAACTAAAGTCTGGAGGACCTTTAGCATTACTAAACTGATCTTGAGCCTGGCCTTTCGACCAGGAAATGTTCGGGTGGTTTCTCCAGCCAGGGTTATAAGATTCCGAATATGGGTCGAACTTTCTTTAGTTATCAAATCTAGTGCTATTATAAAGAGCAAAAGCCTGCTCTTCGAATTGGTTGGGCTCTGAACTACTAGCTTGATTCATTTCGACCAGTTCTAGCCTTCTAGATAAGGCTTCTATTTGGGCCTTTGAATCAAAAGATCCTTCTACCCTATGAACATTCCCTCTTCCTAGAAGAATTGTTCTTTTTGGCTCCCTACTGCTCTCCCACTGCTGGGTTTTCTCGGCGATGTCACTCAGAAATTTCATCGCCTCAGCAGGGGTCTTACTGTCGAACCCTCCGGTTGACAAAGACTCGACCAAGGTTATAGATGCGTAGTCCAAACCCTCATAGAGGATCTGAACTAGCCTTAACTCCTTTATTCCGTGGTCTGGGCATTGGGACAATAAGTCATTGAACCTTTCTACATACACATACAGAGACTCTCCCTCTAGCTGGGGAAACGTGCATATTTTCTACCTAACAGACGAAATTTTGTTCCTAGGGAAGAATTTCTGAATAAAAGCTGAAGTAAGTTGGGGCATATGTTTCAATTGACTGAGGGGCCAAGCTATACAGCCACGACTTGGCTTTATCTCTTAGTGAAAAGGGAAATAATCTAAGTTTAATAGACTCGTCATTCAAGTCTCTAATCCTGATTGTGCTACATATTTCCTCGAATTCCCTAACATGAAAATAGGGATTTTCGTTTTCTTTTCCTAAGAATAATGGAAGCATCTGGATGATTCCGGGTTTCAGTTCGTAACTCGCTTCAGTAGCGGCTAACTTGATGCAAGATGGACGTGAGGTCCGGGTCGGATTCAACAAATCCTTCAGAGATGTCATTGCTGACACGGTCTCGGGAGTGACTAGTTCACTCTCAGTTGGCTTCTCAAGGTTAAGGTGAACTACCAGTCTTCCACTAATTAACCTACCTTGAGGGTCTCTATCCCAAGTTCTCCTTAAGGGCGTTCTTGGCATGCAAAAATTAAATCCTAACAAGCAATTAATCAAACACAATCGTGCCCTGACTCAACCAAATCAAACCTAAATCTAGCTAACAACAAGCATGATGGCTCCACTTAGATTGTTTCTAGACCAGTTTCTATTCTTTCAAAAAGCAACTGGTTACAATTTTAGCAAACCTCTTAGAACGATCCGCATTAGATTAAGTCGAAGAGAAACAGGATAAGCTCTAAGGAGCTTTGATAACCCTGTCTCTTTGGAACTTTTCCCTGGGTTACAAGGCGGCTCTAATCAACTTAAAATAATCTTCCTGAACTTTGAGTTAGGCTAATAAAGTAACCCGTACAGTCCTTTTGAACGATTTTCCAATAAGCTCGATACCCTATAGGTCTCTTTCTAGTCAAGATTTTAGGCTTAGGTTTCGTTTTCCTAAAGCGGGCAAGAAGGAGACGGTGATGAAATCCGAAACCTTATCTTGTATGGCCAGGCCTTGCCCTTTACTATGCAAAAATTAAAGTCCGTATTCAGTCCTCAACATATATGCATACAAAGGCGTCCAGAAAACCCACTGACAGGAGATCCGTGGTTGGTCGAAGTTTACCTCCCGTACCAGACAGGCGATGAACCGTTGAAGTCGACTCGGGCCACTAATATCCTTTTCAATAGTGTGCGAACCCGAGGGGCCGAGACAATATCGTAATTGTCATCCTTCCCTGCACACAGTTTGATATTTAAAACTACCCTTCCGTAGGGTTTAAAAATAAATAAAGTGTCCAAAAATGTCCAAAAGAAAGTCCAAAAAGTGTCCGAAAATAAAACAAAAATTACAGAAATAATAAAAAACCTTAATACAATTTTCTAAACTAAATAAAACTAATTAAAATAAACTAAAAATCTAATTAAGAAAAATAAAATCTTCGATCTTCTTTTTCGTTCTTAAGCTTTTCCCTATAACTCCAAGTCTTTAGCTTTAATTCCAAAACTTTGGCTTACTTCCCTTTTCGATCAAAAATTCAACCTGTAGCAAAAAGAGAAATACCAAAAGAAAACGTAAAATAGAACAAAGTAAAATAATAAAACTAAAAATAAATAAATAATAAGAACCTAAAAATAAATCTAAAACCCTAAACCTAAAAACAAGTCCGCGTCGGCGGCGCCAAAAATTGATGTAGTTTTAAAAGTGGTAATTAAAGTGTTCGATTCTTGAACTTGTGAAGGTAATAATTTTAGAAAATAATGGATTTAATCTAATGAAATAAAAATCAGGAAAATAAACTAGAGATGATATATGGAAAATATGGAGAAAACCAGGAATCAGGAATCAGTTATTTCCAACAATTTATATGATTAATCATGCAATTCTTTTAAATAAATTAAGCTCAAATATTGCCAAAATAGGTTTTTATGCAAACAAGTAGAGGTAAAGCACAAGCATGGGACATCAGAGGTTGTCAACCCAGCATGACCCGTCAAACAAAAACACCACTACTGAATGAAAACCGTCTTTCTATTTCGAAACTATGCAATTTCAACAAGTAAAGAATTGTAAATAATTAATTAAAAATAGACTTACCACATAAAATTGAGAGAAAAACCTCATCCATCATCCCAGTAAATAAACTTAGCTCATGGTGAAGAAAACTTGCTCAAAAGATCTTTTCATTGCTCAAAAAGTTGATTACAAGGTGAAAGAATAGTGCAACAGCTGAACAGATACGTATTTAAATGTCACAGAACAGGGTTCAGCTGTAACAGAAAGTGTTCTAAGCAACAAAGGTTTAAAAGCTAAGGCAACAGGAGCAGTTTGAATCAGCAACAGAAATAAATGTTACTTAGTCTTCTTCTTCGGTGATGGCTGGGTGAAGAATACGTCGGCCGGTACAGCAACAGTTAGCGGCGATGACCGGAAGTGGCCGGAATTGCTCTGAATTGATTTCTAGGGCTGCGTAGTTGATTTCTTCGGCTTCTCTTCATATATATAGGCTCTACAAACCCTAGGGAGAGTTCTAAACCTAATAGAACTCTCCAAAACTCTCCAGAATCTTCCCAAATCCGAATCAAACATGGAATCCTTTTTCCGGCCAAATTCACTTCAGGATCCACTTTTTCCGGCTAAAAACGTGTGGAATCGATTGTGTGGGGCTTGTATGAGTTTCTTCTAGCTTATGTATCAATTTGGAAGCAAAACAACCCGAAATTTCACGTGAACTTGATTCACAGTTGAAACAGGAACTGTCCCGATGAGTCCTGATCCAGCTCGGCTGAGTTGACTCGTTGGGTTGGCCCGATCCAACTCAGCCCGATCCAAGGGTGCCCCCAATCCAAAGTGTGGGTGCCTTAATCCATTTTTCCGGGTGCCTTTATCACTTTTTGAGCCAATTTTTCCACAAATCTTTATTCTTCTAATGTACCTACAAAAGCATAAAAACACGTAATAAACGCAAAATCAAATACTAACTCACTAGAATTTAAGGTGCAAATTAGACACTAAAATGTGTCTATCAAATACCCCCAAACTTACTATTTTGCTAGTCCTCGAGCAAACTACTCTAAAAATAAAGTAAAAATCCTAACTCACTTTCGCAGGAATCGCGACCACATTTAGCATATGCAGCAAGCCTTTAAACCCCTAGGTGTCCCTAGTGGACGAGTTTTGTCTCGTGAGGGTTTACAAGAGGTATACCCACAAAACCTGAATCTAGATCTTAGCAACACGTGAACGATTAAGGATAGACACTAAACAAGCTAGTTAGTTGGATATTCAGATATTCGGCTATGGGGACCATTACCCTTTATGGATCCAATCATTGTACACGAGTGTTAACTCAAGCATACTAAAATTCATATCTAAGACAACAGAGTACTACTCATACAGTTATTTAATCACCCATCACATGAAAAGACTTAGAAGATGGACGTAGACTGTAGAAGATCGCAAATGTTGACCAAGGCGAACGATGTGTCCCATATCTGTCTGAAGGTCAGTACCAAGATGAAACCTAGTGTGTCGAGATACTCCCCATTTATTTTCAACGGTTACTACTAACTAAAATATTCACAAGTTCCCATGGATCCTGCGTTCCACGCTTGGTTAGGCGACGGAGACAGGGAGAACTTTAAAATACAAATACTATTTTTTCTCAATTTTTTCTAACTTTTTTCGGTTTTTTTTTTCTTTTTTTTTTCTTTTTTTTTTTTTTTGGAGAAAACTAATACATGTGTTTTCCCATGGATCCTGCATTCCATGCTTGCTTAGGCGACGGAGACAGGGGGACCACACA
>JAJJMC010018473.1:5339621-5400165 GCA_023531435.1 Papaver californicum | reverse complement strand
TTTTTTTTTTTCTTTTTTTTTTTTGGAGAAAACTAATACATGTGTTTTCCCTTTCTCCAAGCCGATAGAAAAGGATGTGTCACTGATGAATATGCTGGTTCTGGGACACACAACTTACTCTCTTTAAAGATTTCATGTCAAGTAGGCCTTCTGGTGTACGTGGTACTCCTTCCGAGGAGGAGTTAGCGGCTCGGCCGAACTTGAGATTACCTCTGGAGCAAGGCGCGACTCGACTACCAACTTGACACAGGTATCTCAAACCATCCTTCGTTCAATCACCATCATTTATTCATTAATTAAGTGTTTTAATTTGTTTCTGGAAGTTGTGGCACCCAGAACAACCTGTATTTGGTATTACGGCGGACGCCATTCTCAGTATGGGGAGAAGAGACCACGGGTAATTATACATGGAAGTGAAGACCGTCCTTGGAAGAAGGTAAGCGTCTTGTATTTTCTTTTATTCTTCTTTTTGTATGAAGTACATCAGTACTTTGTTCTGAAAAGCACCTTTGCATAGTCTGGGGGCGTAACTCTTCAAGGTGACTTGAGTGTCAACCTTTTAAGTTTTGTGTCCCAACTGTCCTTAGTACGAACTCATATCTTACATTCCGCAAGAGAATTGAGAGTGTGTATTCTTCTCATGGATACATTAGCCATGTAAATCTTTTATATACGTATGCGCCTCCAAAATCTCAGGGCTTTACCCGGCTAAACCCACGTTATTTCATGTGCGTCCATGCAAACTATCTGCATTAACCAGAACACAGTGATTATGAAAAATTATGAACATTCAAAATGAATGTTATGTCATCTATGAATAAAAACACTAATTATATGCGTACCATCTAAATGCAGAGTCTCATCGAACATCATCTTAAGTCGGAAACTTCCACGGCTGAATTCCTTGAATATATTCTGCATGCACTGCATAAATGCCAAACATAATGCCAACATTAAATCTCATGCGACTGAGAATCCCTAAGAAGGCCATGGCCATAGCCACATCACTAACAAAATGCCATCCCCAGCAAGCCCTAGCCATGCTCCTAACATTGGCGTTGCTAGCAACAAGGACAACGATAGCTCCAACAATGGCGTTGCTAGCAACATCGCTAGCCTTGTCCTTTTTTTTTTACCTTTCCCTTGTACAAGCCTCTGTCGCGTAATTCCTTGCCTACTCGTGCCAGCGCATCCTTCGCTGCTAGCGCCATCACCTAGGCACATCCACGATACTAGCATATGCTAGCAATACCTTATTTGTGCCTATAACACTCGCATGAGACATTGTTGCTAACACAACTTGCATGCTACAAACATGCTACTAATACGCCATTGCCATGCTGTATTGGCATAAAACTTATTGGTAGCATTATGTTACAACAAACTCTCAAATTACTCACATACTGTGAGTCCATAACTCCACTAACTCCTACGAGAAATCAAAACATGTTACATGGGGAGATTCTGCATAGGGTTTTGGTCTGGTGGTTATAGCAACATGCGGCGTGGCAACACCCCATGATAGGAAAGTTATAAGTAGTGGTGACGGTTACGACATTTGAAGAGATGGTGGAGTAATGGTTTCCAGAAACTTCCCAAATATAATGGGCGGTTATGCCATTATCCCCACAATCCCCATTTTTCCACTCCCTCACTACCTCCACTACTTACGATACATTCAATAATATTAAAAATAAATAAATAATAATAATAAATTGTATATGTTCAATAAATCGACCGTTGGGACCCTTATATATACCAGCTGAGTTAATACTAGAATTAGGATTCAGACAGTTGGTGCGTATCTCAATCCATTAGGGGTCATCTCGGCACTGACGATCATATAGATATTATGGGAAACAACGTTCACCTTAGTCAACATGCGCACACTTCTATCTCCATATCCATCTTCTTAATCTATTCATGTGATTGTGGTTTGTTAGATTTTGAGTTTCATGGTCCATTGTACGACTATCGGAGTAGAGCTTTGTCTTCTTATGTATGAATTTTTGTACGTTTGAGTGCAAACTCGTGTACAAGAATTGGACTCATATAGAGTACGATTCCCGTAGACGAATAATTTAGTATCCAACTAAATAGCATGTTTAGTGTCTACCCTCAATCGTTCAGAAGTAGATATAGGCTTTGGAGTAAAGGTTTTGTGGGTTGTTAGTACCTAAAAATTGCTCATAGGAAAAACAAAAACACCGCTATGGTACTTTCTTTAGATTCGGAAATCAAAATCATACAGGACAAGCCTAAACCACGAAAGTGGCCGTTCCGTCCTGCTTCGGTCACGAGGAGAGAAGATGGGTTGATCTTAGGGGAGGGAAGCGGAGAAAGTTGAAGGAATCAGTGTGATGAATTATGTGTAAAGGTGTTGAACTATAGAGAATAACAGAGATTGGGATAATGATAAGCTTTTTCCGTTTTCTGAATAGGCTAAGTAGCCTATTTATAGAGGTTGGGAATACACATTTTTCCTATGACAACATGATTGGATCATTTGAATCCAAGCACATGCACCTTTTAAGCAGATTACATGATAGTTCCCATGGATTCTGCGTTTCATGCTTGCTTAGGCGACGGAGACAGGGAGAACACACACATATTTCTATCCAAGTGTCAATATTCGATTTTTTTATTGGTCAAGTTCAATTAAAATATTGGGGCTTGATCCCAGTTACTCTACTTCATCCTAGCGGCGACAACAAGGCGTACTAGTGCCCCATCAAATCACTTAGATAAACATAAAAAGTTGCAAAAATAAAAACAGAACGTGATATGGTGACAACTATCATGTTATTTCTAACACCTGAGCTTTGTCCTTTTATGAATAGACCATTTAGCTGGGAACACCAACTCATATAAACAAGAATTTTGTTTTCATCTACCTAGAATGGTTAGTGTCATCCTGAATTGTTCACAAGTCTCTAAATTTTGGAGTTTTTGGTACGACTAAATTTTAAAAAAAAATTCTCCCTTACCCCCAAACTTAAATTGAACATAGTCCTCGATGTTCTAAAGATAAATGAATGAAAGCATGAAGAAAGTAAAAGAGATAAGGAAAGATATTACCAGTACTATATACCAAAAGTATATGGGTTGCCTCCCATAGAGCGCTAAGTTTAAAGTCTTCATCCAGACCAAGAAAGGATTAGTCACAACTTACAAATCTTATAACAATAATCGAAATAATTACGGATCCTTAAAGTTGACCACTATGGAATATAGTAGAATGGTGGTCATTCTTATGAAAATGTATCGATTCAGATTTTCTAAAATAATTAGGTTTAACAAAATTTAATATCTGACACATTTGAAATCATATGTTCCCACATGTGGTAAGGAAAATTTTGGTGGGTTATTTAATCGTTGGTACCTGGAAAATGGCCAACACCTAGATTTTGTACCCAATATTTTTAAAATTAAGGGTTGGTATCTGGACCCGTCATTGACTGTCAAGTTAAACCGTAGACCAAACAGTCTGTTACCTATATAATTAAAATTATTAATATATTAATTATATACCGGTGTTAAATCACTGTTAGAACGTGATTTAAAAAAAAACGTGTGACTAGGGATGCACAAATCCGACCCGGACCCGCCACCCGACCCGCACCCGCCAGTTTTGACCCGACCCGTACCCGACCCGCTGATAAACGGGTCAGGTACTGGTGACAATTTACTTCACCCGCCTTCTGGCGGGTCGGGTGCGGGTGACACCTTCTATCACCCGACCCACCCGCCAAGAAATATCTTATTCTTTCTTCTCCACAGCCACTTACCATCATCACTCGATTCATTCCCAACTCTTCCTTCCGCGGCCGAGAAGTAAAATAAGAGGTGATGATCTGAACTTGATAAACCATACAACATACCTCTTTCTCTGTCTACCCTTCTTTTTGTCTGCTGCTGCTTCGACTTCAAAAAAAAGAAGTAAAGTTCCCACAGAAAAACCATTTAGTTCAGAATAAGGCTTATTGAAGTTCTAATGATGGTGTTTTGTTTTCGATTTTATAGGTTATCAAAAAAAAAAAGTTTCTTGGAATTGAATGAGAAAGATGGATCTAGTTTATATGAAATTAATAAGTTCAAAACTCTATTTTCGTTTTCTTAGCCATGTATTACTTTCTCTTTTAAGTCCTAACTTTATTTTCAATCTTGTGTGATGCAGTCTTGGTGCTAATCTAGTTGCGCGAACTTATAAATCTGGAGAAAAAGAGAATGCATCGGTACTGTCTTTGTTCTTAGACGCTAGAAATGTGTGTTTGTGTAATTTTTTGATAATAAACCCGATATATTTAAATTTTGTGTAAACAGGGATGAAATTGATGATGAAGAAAACCCCTAATATGAAACGATTAGTTTCTCTTCACCTTATTTTGGTTTTACAAAGAAAACCCCTAATCTAATTTTGAAGAATAACTTATAACTTCATCTTGATCTTTAACCCTAACTGGTAGTTGGTGTTCTTTGTTTGTTTTTTGTTTGTCTTTTAGGTTGATGATAGCATCTACCACTTTAGTTTGTTATTTTGTTCTTTATCAAAAAAGAAGCCTGGGCTGGATTGGTGATCTAGGTTTTTATACTTGTTTGGTACTGAGCTTTGCAACTTAAGAAAAATGGTAGACTGAGTGTAATTGAAGGCGATAAATTTGATTTCATAATGTAGAATGTGATTCTTCTTGTTCAGTTATTTTAGTTATTTTTGACTTAAACTTAATCCTTCTTGTAATCTTGCCCTGTTTGTAGATATTCTCCATTACCAACTCCTCTGCTCCTTTATCTGAAGTTTTTGGGAGAAAGAAAGGGAGTTAGAAGTTGTTGTTCATTATTCATTTCCCATTTTGTCTCTCTTCAAACTTGAAGAACAATCACATTTCATGTATATTATTGTTATCCTTTTATGTTTGTGATTATCTGCATAAAACACAAACACGTTTTCCTACTTTTATGTTTGTTATCTTTACCACATCATTGATTTTGATTACTGTTGTTGTTTGGGTTTCACATTTAGTGGACTAACAAGGGTTCAGAAATGGGTTAGTGTTGTATTGCATGATGGCCTTATTATTCAGAGAAACATGGCACTTTTCTTCTCCGATGGGGATAGGAAGGAACTGAAGTTGCGGGTTACAGGACACATATGGAAGGAGCAACAAAACTCAGATGCAGGATTGTGCATACCAAACCTATGTAGTTAGCTGAGGTGAGAGTATGTAGGCGGTCATGGTTCGACTATCTTTCTTTGTTTGTGCCATCGTGTGTTTGTATTTCATGTGGTTTCTGCTGATGTTATTTACTTATTAGATACAGATACAGATGTTGGGAATTCATGAAATATATAGTAAAATATAAGTCATGGAAGATTTCAGCCGCTTTTGTAAACAGGCTTTCAGTTCAGCTCACATGCTTCATTGTGTGTTCTTCTTCTTCAAGTTTTGTTATGAAAGTCTTGAAAGGCTAGTAAGGCCATTTCTTTCTTTCAGTGGTTAGTATGGAGTAATATGGATAGAATATTAGCTGTATTGAGATATGTTGTTGAATTAGACTGAACGGATTGCTTTGATGAGAATGGAGTGTTATTTGACATTCAAAATGAGTTCAATTACTGCTTAAATGTCAGAAAGGTATTAGTTGTGTTGATTATGGGCGGGTGACCCGCACCCGACCCGCTGAAATGGCAGATCAGACCCGACTCGACCCGTCCTACAGCGGGTTGGGTACGGATGAATACTCCAATCACCCGTCAACTGACGGGTCGGGTACGGGTGGGGCCAAACCCGACCCGTTGTGCAGCCCTACTTGTGACCATATCCAATACCATCTAACGGTTAAAAAAAGGTTAATCCAACAGCAAGAATTAATTTAATCCAAAAATATAGTCGTGCTCCCTCTCCATCACCATTATCTTCTTCCTCTTTCTCCTTTGCACCTGCACTCTGCCTTTACAAAAAATTTCTTCATTTTTTTACTACCTAACAAGACATACATAAATAGTGGCTCCATTCTGTTGTATAATCACATTCAAATTTCTCTTTAACTTCCAATGGTTATCATTCCCATCTAGACGCACCCATTTTTTTGTGTTTTAATCCAACAACAAAGATATTGAAGTGATCACCACCCAAGGGGTTATACAATTCAAATAGGTCCGTGTATGGTTTAGGAAGATCCTTAAAATTGTCAACAGACCACAACCCTGGATGAAATTTGATGATTAATAATCGTTTACAACATGATCTATGAATGTCTAGGACTCGGATGACATTAATCAGGTTATGAATGGACTGGTGTGAGAAGCTTTTTATGGTTTTATGCCTAGAGAGAATTGGTTGAGGAGAAGAAAGTCCAGTATAAACTTTTAACAAACAGGTTGTGGGCTAGAATTGTTGATGGAGATTTTTTTTTCAGCTGGTATAATTGGCTCCTTTTATAGCTTAATCTTCTTGCAATTTTGAATTCAAACACAACCCATCCATCATACTCCTATACAAACTCTAAAATACTTTTGAATCCCACCCATTCATTCATTAAAACTAAGGTAAACATCATAAGTCTTCACTGATTTCTCAGTAAAAACCTCACCCAAATCTACACAAATCTCGTTTAGAATTCGAGTTTATAACATACCCAACTTTCCTACTCATATAGGGACTCTAAAAACTCATTAATCATATCCACTCATCACTTATTTGAATCACAACAACATCAATTTTGGAACTGATTTTCCGGTAGAAACATTAACCAAAAACCATAGATGTCTGAATCATAATAATATAAATGCTTGCTGCGAGAAAATGCAAACAATTAATCAAATATGGATGCAATCATGTGCATAGGTGAAGTGAAGAACCAACCAATTTGAATATCAAACCCCAGTGTCGTTCCTTGTATTTTAACCGTCTCAATCTGATTTATAATTCATCACCATCAGCCATCACCTAGTCAACACGGCCATGTCTCCAACTGGCGTTAGGACAACTTTAGGGATTGTTATCATTAATAAGGTCATTAAGGTAATAATATTATTTTTGTTACACAAATTATAACTTTATTTGGTCCACGGCTTGACTTGACAGTCAATGACGGATCCAGATACCAACCCTTAATTTTAAAAATATTGAGTACCAAATCTTGATGTTGGTCATTTGCCAGGTACCAACGGTTAAATAACCCAAATTTTATGGGATAACAAAGTCAATTATGATATCATAGCTTGGGTGAACCACATCAACAGGATGTCGGATTTCTAACGATTGATTTTCATCAAGCTCGGGGAAAAGTGTATGAAGATAATCTCTTAAAATGGTAGAGGCACATATGTCAAAGCCCCAAGAGAGGGACTTTAAGCAAGGATACTTGTAATCACAAGAATCATCGGTACCCCCAAACTTAGGGTGGACATTATTCTCAGATGAACCAAAAACTATTGGTTGGTTTCTAATAGAATTACGGTCAGATTCTTCTGAGGACTGGTTACCCAAATGATCCAAAAGAACATCATCATCAAAACCATACAATGGGTTATCCAATATGTTCCTAAAATCCTCTTCTTCTAATTCAGTGATCCCATGAGGTTCATCACATTTATATAATAGATTGTTAAACACAGTGTTTTGTAAATGATCATGAACAGTCCTACAGTTTATGACAACATCCTCACTAATATTTAAAATCTCTACGAGTCTATCATCTTCACTAAAAACTATTATTTTTGAATCGTTAGACTCTAAATTACTAGTCTCATGACAAACTCGTTCCTCTAAACCATCATCGTCTTCATAATAATAAGGAAATATTTTACCGTCTACAACAATGATATCTCTAGTTAAATCCTTTTCCTCTTGAATAGGTAAATAATTATCAACATTATTAGGATTGGAACTAGAAACATCATTATTATCATGAAGCTCAGTTGGTGTAAAAAATTCTTGATCATTATGACTACGAATTTCAAATTCTTCATCACTACTATCCTCATCCTCATAATGACATGAAGGTGATTGAACCTTATTTAAACAAGTAGTGTCTTCAATTCTAACCTCGTCCTCTAGATTAGGTAAATATTTGTCATTATTATCAAGGGTAAAATTGGAAATATTGTTTTGGTAATTAAATTCATTTTGAGCAATATTAGCATTTAACCGTTCTTCTTCTTCAATTTCATCTAAACGTGTATTAAGTTCACTGAGGCGGTATTTAAAGTTGTAAGTCTTTTATTATAATCTAATGACTCTTTATAAAATTCCTTCATTAACATGTCAATCCTACGTGAATTTTCAGTCAACTTTTTGAGTGAATCTTATAAAGAAAGACTTTGATCATAAGAAGTATTATGTTGCAACTGCTTCATTAAATCCTCCAAAGATAGAGAACACACATTACGATCATTATAGTATTGCTCATTTACCCGTTCGTACGACTGGTGAGCGTGCGAATAGTAATTGGGATCACTATGGTATGAACCATAACCTTCAGAAGGATGGTAGTGGTCCCAAGTACTATCTACACTAGAGTCATAGTACGGATAATGCCCATTTTGAAATTCATGTCAATACCCATGTCGATATTCATTGTATTGGTCCTCATAATACCAGTTTGACAAATTTTATTTTATTTTGATGCAAATGCAAATGCAAGGTTGACTAAAATAAGTAAGCCCAGGTTACCTTCAAAAAATATACCTACAGTCCAAGACTGGTCAAAGGTATAGGCTAAGGCTTGTGGAGTTTCAGCCGGTAACTCCCATCAGGCCCAAGGCACAGGTTCATCTTATTTTTCCACGGGTTTTCCTAAAATCGGTAGTCTGACGATGCAATTGGTGTGTGCACAGTGTTTTTTTCTTATATATACAAAATAAAATAAAATATAAAATATATACAAATAAAATAAAATTTTAATAAAAAATCTAAAAAATAAAAAATTGAGGTATACTACTTACCTTTTTTGGTAGGGAATTCCCACAATAATTGCAAAATTTTACCTGCACAACAAAGAAAAGGAGAATACCCACATAAAATCTAAAAAGGAAAAATAAATAAATAGATAAATAAATCCTAATTAACCTAATTAAGAAATAAACCTAAAAAAAAAATAATCTAAAAATCTAACCTAAAAACAAGTCCTCGTTGGCGGCGCTAAAAAATGATGTGGTTGTAAGCGTGGTAAATAAAGATTCGTTGCTCATTCTTATTAAGATTTGATTTTAGACTTAAATTCTAATTTAGCTAGCAAATAAGTAAAAGATTATAAAAAATTGAGAGATACTGGGACTCAGGATTCCACCATTCTTCATATTCATGTGATTCATATATTAATTCTTGACAATTATAGCTCATAAAATATAAATATTGACTCTAATTCTTTGCCAAAAGTAGATTTTTAAAACATTGAAAGTAAATCATAAGCATGGCACATCAAAAGTACTTAAGACTAAGCATAGACCATCAAACAAAATCACAAATAATTAAAAAAAATCATAAATCCATTTAAATTAATGCAAAAAGTCATAAAAGAATTAATTATATTTACCACAATCATGAAATAAGGCTTCCTCCATTACCCCAGTGTTTGGGTTTAGCTCATCATGTCCAAAACACTCTCAAAAGATAGGTACATAGCTCAAAAGTGTTTAAGAAGAAAAAAAATACAAGAAAGAACTGGTCAACTGAGTCGCAGAATTGACTAAAATGATTTATTGAATCTACAACACACCTTAGACGCAGTTGAACAAGGGTTGATTAATAGTGTATTAAACTTCAGATACTATTCAAGAAACTGTTGCTAAAACTGTTGAATACACGAGTATAGATCACGGTTTTTAACAACAATTTTTTTCTTTAGCAACAGTTTCTTCTTCTTCTTCACTTCTTCACGGGATGAACCCTAAAAATGGCAGAATTGTTTCTAGATTTTTTTGTAGCTTCCTGGCTCCAAGCCAGCATCCCAATTCTTCTCTCACAACTTCTTTATATACTACAACCCTCCATATCTTCAATAACTCTCTCAAGTCTTCGAGATAATCATCACGATATATTCTCTTTTAAACAAAAGATATTCTAGGGCCGTATCTTGTTGTTATCTCTCGATCAAAGCTCTGATTATTGTTCTAAGAAGATATCGTGAACTATATCAACAATCTTCAGTAAAATAGGAAAGTTCCACGTGAAATAATTTTCCTCCCTGATTTTGAGACCGAGAATATTTTTTTCTTCTTGATTTAGAGAATCAAATTTTACTTGAGATTTTGTTTGGTTTTCACGTTTCCAAACATGTATATATTCCTCTTATTAAGACAAGAGTATTAAAAGCTAACAAATTTCATTCGAATCACGTAATAAAATCTCACAGTCGAGTGTGAATAATTTCCCGTCAAATTCAATTCAAACCAAAGAGGGTGGGTGCCATTATCAAACTCATGGGTTCTTTTATTAATTGTTATTGGGGTGCCTTTATCAATTTTTCGGGTTCCTTTATAACTTTTTAATCCCAATTTTTTCAGAAATGTTTATTTCCTACAAACACATTCACACACATAAAATAATAATATTAACAAATATTGAGAGATAACAATATAAATATGAGAACACGTAAGACACAAAAATGTGTCTATCAGTTCACGACTCTGGTTCGGTTTTTCCAATCATATGTTGATAGACACATTTTTGTATCTAAATTGCGCTCGATTATCTATTTTGATAGTGTTCGATTTTGTACTTAGTATGGCTTTTTATGTCTTTGTAGGTATTTTTGAGAAATAAATAATTTGGGAAAAATCGGCTCGAAAAGTGATAAAGGCACCCCGTGGGGAATTGATAAAGACACCCAGCTCTTGGATTAGGGGCACCTCCCTTTTGAATTTTGAAACCGAAAATGGCAGAAAGAAACCTTCTTCACGTGAGAAACTTCTGTGTTGATTTGCAACCGAGTTTTAAGGGATTTTTAGGTGGTTTCAAGTTACCAGAATCAAGACACAATCTATGATAGCTTATACACACGTCATAAAACGTGTTTCACCCGGAAAAAATGGTTGCAGAAGTCAATCAAGCCGGAAAAAGAACTTCGACCATGTTTAGGATTTACACGTAATTTGAGTTTGATTGGGAGTTGTTTTGGAGTCCTTATCGGTTCTCTACGGTTTCTAGGGTTCACTAATACTATATATAGCCAAGAGAAACGAGAAACAAAGGAGGCAGAGCCACCGAAAAAATTCCAGGAGAAAATACTTCTGCTACTGCTGAAGAAGAAGGTGAAGAACATAAGTATCTAGGGAACTGTCGATGATACTGTCGCTAGTTCTGTCGCTGACGCAGCTGCTGAAGCAGTCTTATATCAACAGCGCCTGGAGTCCGTTTTCTTTCATGTTCCCTTTTCCTTCTTCTGTAACGCAGAGAACACTTCTTTGTAACGCTTTTAAGCGTCTCTGTTCTTCGGTGTTACTCTTTTTTCACCATTGTAAGCACCTTTTGAGCAATGAAAGTCTATTTTGAGTGTGTTTCCATTACAATGAGCTAATCACCATCACTGGGGCGACGGAGGAAGCCGTTCATCCAATGATTGTGGTAACTTCTATTTTAATTATATTTATTCTATAATTCTTTTATTATTAATTGCTTGAATTAAATTGAAAAATTGGTTTTTCTCAAATAATTGTGTTTTCTTCTGATGGGTCATACTTGGTTTTTAAACTCTTGATGTCTCATGCTCTTGATTAACAATTATTCTCAAAAACCTATCTTTGGCATATTTAGATTAAATTGAATATAAAAAGTGTTAGATGTTATCACTGAAGTATTGGTTAATGGTGGAATCTTAAGCCCTAGTTTTTCTTCATCCATTTTAAAATCAAATTGTTTTAATTCTCTTTATTTTATGTTATTAAAAATTAGGTCTAGAAATTAAATCTTCACAAGTCCGAGAATCGAACCTATTTTACCACTATATTAAAATCACATCAATTTTTGGCGCCGCCGACGCGGATTTGTTTTTAGGTTTAGAGTTTTAGATTTATTTTTGGGTTTTATTTTTATTTTTATTTTTATTATTTTACTTTGTTCTATTTTACGTTTCTTTTGGTATTTATCTTTTTGCTACAGGTTTTGGATTTTGGATCGAAAAGAAAGTGAGCCAAAGACTTGGAATTAAATCTAAAGACTTTGAGTTAAAAGTTAAAGCATCAAGAACGAAAAAGAAGACAAAGATTTTTCTTAATTAGATTTTATTTTATTTTAGATTTTATTTGTATTTGTTTTTTAGAAAAGTGTATTAGGATTTTAATTGTTTCTGTAATTTTTTATTTTTTTTATTTTGGACACTTCTTTTTGGACTTTCTTTTGGACATTTGGACATTTTATTATTTTTAAACCCTACATAAGGGTAATTTAAATATAAACTGCTACAGGGAAGGACGACAATTACGATATTGTCTCGTCCCCTCGGGTTCGCACACTGACACAGGAGTCGGTGGCCCGAGTCGACTTCAATCGATTTCATCCCCCGTCTGGTACGGGAGGTAAGACTCGATCAACCCAAGAATCCCCTGCAAGTGGGTTTACTGTATTCCTTCGTATGCATATATGTTGAGGAACTTAAAACAGATTTAATTTTCTAGTAAAGGGCAAGAACTGGCCATATAAGATAAGGGCTCGGATTTCATCACTGTTTCCTTCTTGCCAGCTTTAGGAACATGTTACCAAACGCGAACCTAAACTTAAAATTTTGACTAGAAAGAGACCGATTGGGTAACGAGCTTATAGGAAACTCGTTCAAAAGGACTGTATTGGTTACTTTATTAGCCTAACTCAAGGTTCAAGAAGATTATTTTAAGTTGATTAGAGCCGCCTTGTGACCCAGGGAAAAGTGCCAAAGAGACAGGGTTATCAAAGCTCCTTAGAGCTAATCCTGTTTCTCTTCGACTTAATCTAATTCGGATCGTTCTAAGAGGTTTGCTAAAACTGTAACTAGTTTCCTTTCAAAAGAATAAAAGCTGGTCTAGAAACAATCTAAGTGGATCCATCATGCTTTTTGTTTGCAAGATTTAATAGGTTTGATTTGGTTGAGTCAGCCTTGCTTGTGATTATTTAGAATTTCCTTCCGTTTAACATTTATTATTTTAGTTTTTATTTAGTGTATGCCAAGACCGCTCTCTAAGCGGACTTGGAAAAGAGATGCTCTAGGTCGTTTGATTAGTGAGAAACCTAGTAGTTCTGTCTCTGGAAACGAGGACCTCGAAGACTCTTCTTTTGAGGGCCTTGTTTTTGATTTTAAAAACTTGACTTTGTGTGAAGAAGTTAATCCTTTGATAGTGCCAGCGACGGCAACTTTAAAAGCTTTGTTGAACCCGACTAGGACTTCTCGGCCATCATGTATCAAGTTAGCTAATACTGAAGCAACTATGAGTTGAAACCTGGGACCATGCAGATGCTCCCAATCTTCTTAGGGAAAGAAAATGAAAACCCCTATTTCCATGTTAGGGATTTTGAGGAAATATGTAGTACCATCAGGATCAAGGACCTAGATGATGAATCATTAAAACTTAGACTGTTTCCTTTTTCGCTAAGAGACAAAGCCAAATCTTGGCTATATAGTTTGACTTCTGAGTCAATTGAAACCTATGAACAACTTACATCTTCCTTTTTCCAGAAGTTTTTCCCTAGACACAAAACATTATCTATTAGGCAGCAGATTTGCACATTTGCTCAACAAGGGGGGGAATCTTTATATAGGTATTTAGAAATGTTCAATGACTTATTATACCAATGTCCTCATCATGGTTTAGAAAAATTAAGGCTAGTTCATATTCTCTATGAGGGTTATATTATTCAACAACAACCATGGTTGAGTCTTTATGCACAGGTGGGTTTGAAAATAAAACTGTCGATGGGGCGATGACATTTTTGAATGAAATCGCCGAGAAAACCCAACAATAGGAAAATAGTAGGGAGCCCCAGAGAACAATTCTTCTAAGTAGAGGAAATGTTAATAGGGTAGAAGGAACTTTTGAATCGGATGCCAAAATAACGGCTATATCGAAAAGGTTAGAAGCTTTAGAACTGAGTCAATGTTAATAGGGTAGTATTGAGCCCAAACCATTTTGGGAAGGACAGACTGTTGAAGATCAAGCCCATGCTCTTTATAATAACACTAGGTTTGATAATCATCAGAAGTTCGACCCTTATTCAGAAACCTATAACCCTGGTTGGAGAAACCATCCTAACCTTTCTTGGTCTAAGGGCCAGAGTCAAGGTCAGTCTAGTAATTCTAAGGTTCCCCCAGGTTTTGGTTATGCTAAGAATCCTTCTGGACCAGCACAATTTCAGAGTCCTATAGATAAGACGATAATGAGTTTAGCTGAGTCTGTTGCCTCATTGACTCAGAATACTAAAGATTTCCAGCAGTTTTTCAACCAGAGTTTACGAGAAAATTAAAAGATTGTTCAAGCTAATAGTCAGGCTATTTCTAATTTAGAAACCCAGGTTGGTCAGATCGCGGAGTCTTTGAGAGAAAGAGAAAAAGGTAGGTTTCCTAGTTAACCCCAACCCAATCCTAGAGGACTTCATGAAATATCTTTCGATGAGAAATCACCGAGTCATGTGAATGCAATTAGAACTCTTAGGAACGATAAAGTCGTAGACAACAAGGTAATTATGCCTGAAAGTGAACATACTGTAGTTCACCCCTCTAATTCAGTAGCTGGAGAAACTGATGAAGTCTCTAAAAAGCCTGAGGTAGCCCCTCATAAACCGGATTTTGTGCCCAGAGCCCCGTTCCCATAACTGTTAGCACCAACTAAGAAGGAATCCAACTTTAATGACATAATGGAGGTTTTTAAGCAAGTCACGATAAACCTTCCATTATTAGACGCGATTAGGCAGATTCCTACTTATGCCAAGTTCCTTAAGGACATGTGTACGCGAAAGCGAAAGATTAGTGTACAAAAGAAAGCCTTTTTAGCTAGTCATGTGAGTTCAATTATTCATAACAATGTAACCCCTAAGTACAAAGACCCAGGGTCCCCGACCATTTCTTGCACAATAGGTAAATACCGTGTTGAGAAAGCGTTACTTGACTTAGGATCCAGTGTGAACTTACTTCCGTACCATGTGTACCTGCATTTAGGACTTGGTGATTTGAAACCTACTCAGATGACATTGCAGTTAGCTGATACGTCTGTGAAAATTTCTCGTGGTGTCATAGAGGATGTTCTTATTGAGGTCGATAGGTTTATTTATCCAGTAGATTTTGTCGTCCTTGATATCCAACATGTCCCTGACCCAGAGAATCATATACATGTGATATTAGGTCGCCCGTTTTTAGCGACATCCATGCGATCATTAACTGTCAAAATGGTATTATGAACTTATCTTTTGGTAATATGACTATTGAGTTGAATATTTTCAACATTAATAAGCAACCACCTGAGCTAGATGACACGTGCACTGAAGAGGTGAACATGATAGGAACACTAGTTCAGGATTCATTACCGAACACTTTGTTAGAAGATCCATTAGAGAAATGCCTAGACCACTTTCGGTTTGATTTTGATGATGATAGTGTAATCAATGAGGTGAATGCTTTATTAGATTCATCATCCCCTTTGTTAGACACTAGTAATGGATGGGAACCTAAGTTTGAACAACTACCAGTTTCTAAGTCTACCCTAATTCCTTCTTTAGAAGAGCCTCCTAAGTTGGACCTTAAACAACTACCAGATACTCTAAAATATGTGTATTTAGGCCCATCTGAGACTTTGCCTGTGATTGTAGCATCCGACTTGGATAGTAACCAGGAAAGTAGGCTAGTGACCGTGCTTCAAGATAATAAGGAAGCTTTAGGGTGGACCATAGCAGACATTAAGGGAATAAGTCATATTGTTTGTATGCATCAGATTCTTTATAGGATGATACAAAACCGTCTAGGGAGATGCAACGTCGAATTAACCCTAATATGAAAGAAGTAGTTCGAATTGAAGTGCTTAAGTTGTTAGATATGGGTATTATTTACCCAATTTCAGAAAGTAAGTGGATCAGTCCCGTTCAAGTTGTCCACAAGAAATCAGGTATCACTGTAGTTCAGAATGATAACAATGAATTATCCCAACCCGAGTGACCACGGGGTGGCGTGTTTGTATTGACTATATAAAATTGAACAAGGTCACAAGGAAGGATCACTTAACCCTTCCTTTCATCGACCAAATGCTAGAGAGATTAGCTGGACATAGCCATTATTGCTTGCTAGATGGTTTTTCTGGTTATAATCAGATTGTTATTGCCCCAGAAAACCAAGAGAAAACTACTTTTACCTGTCCCTTTGGTACCTTTGCGTATAGACGCATGCCTTACGGGTTGTGTAATGCACCCGCTACTTTTCAGCGTTATATGATGAGCATATTTTCTGACATGGTAGAACGGTTTTTAGAGGTCTTTATGGATGATTTTTTGGTATTTGGGTCATCTTTTGATGAATGCTTGCATCATTTGACATTAGTGTTGACTAGGTGTAAGGAAAAGAAGTTAGTGCTTAATTGGGAAAAATGCCATTTCATGGTTCAATCAGGAATTGTTTTAGGGCATATCTTATCTTCTAAGGGTATAGAGGTAGACAAAGCCAAAGTTGACCTTATTATGACTTTACAGGTTCCCAAAACTGTACGAGATGTTAGGTCATTCTTAGGGAATGCAGGTTTTTATCGTCGATTCATTAAGGATTTTAGCTTGATTTCTAGATCTCTTTGCAATTTGCTTGCAAAAGATGTTAAGTTTTTCCTTGATGATGCTTGTTTAGAGGCTTTTGAGAATCTTAAGACTTTACTCACTACCGCCCCCATAGTCCAGGCACCTAATTGGAACCTACCCTTTGAGATAATGTGTGATGCTTCAGATTATGCTATTGGTGTCGTGTTAGGTCAGCGAGAGAACAAATTACTTCATGTGATTTACTATGCTAGCAAAACCCTGATTGATGCCCAACTGAACTACACCACCACAGAAAAGGAACTGTTAGCCATTTTTTTTGCCTTAGACAAGTTTAGATCTTATCTCTTAGTTTCTAAGGTTATAGTCTTTACCGATCATGCTACTTTGAAGTACCTTCTGTCTAAGAAGGATACTAAACCTAGATTGATTAGATGGATCCTTTTGTTACAAGAATTCTCACTAGAAATTAGAGACAAAAAGGGTGCATAAAATGTAGTAGCATACCACTTGTCTAGACTTGTTGTGGATTCCCCTGATGATTCTCCTCCTGTGAGAGATAGTTTTCCTGATGAACAAATATTCTGTGTTTCCCAATTACCTTGGTTTGCGAATATAGTGAGTTATCTTGTTACTGATTGAATGCCTCACACTGGGGTAAACAAGATCGTTCTAGGTTTTTAGCCGAGGTAAAGCATTTCTTTTGGGACGATCTTTATTTGTTTAAGTATTGTCCAGACCAGATTATTAGGAGATGTATACCTGAGAGTGACCAGTTCAGTATTATTTTCTTTTGCCATGATCATGCTTGTGGAAGTCACTTTAGTGCTAAGAAGACTGCTGCTAAGATATTGCAGTGTGGATTCTACTGACCGTCATTGTTTAAAGACTCCCACAGTTACTGTGTTGCTTGTGAGTGATGCCAAAACTTAGGAACCATTTCTCGTAAAAATATGATGCCTTTGAACCCTATTTTAGTTATTGAGGTCTTTGATGTGTGGGGCATTGATTTTATGGGTCCTTTTCCTAATTCCTTGGTTATTTTTACATCCTTGTTGTTGTAGACTATGTCTCAAAATAGGTTGAGGCGGTTTCCTGTAAAACAAACGACCACAAGGTTGTGGTCCAGTTTTTAAATGATAACATATTTGCATGTTTTGGTGCACCGCGAGCTATAATTAGTGATGGAGGGTCATACTTTTGTAATCGACCATTTAATCTTTTGATGGAGAAATATGGTATTACCCACAAAGTAGCTACCCCATATCACCCATAAACTAGTGGTCAAGTAGAGGTTTCCAACAGGGAGATAAAAGGTATTCTAGAGAAAACAGTTAACCTAATAGGAAAGACTGGTCATTGAGGCTTACTGATGCTTTATGGGCTTACCGTAATGCGTTTAAGACCCCATTGGAATGTCACCTTATCGTCTAGTTTTTGGCAAGGCATGTCACCTTCCCGTCAAGTTAGAACATAGAGCATATTGGGATGTAAAACAGTTAAATTTCAATTGACAAGGAAGGAGATCACAGGAAGCTCTAGCTCAATGAGTTGGAAAAGATTCAGAATGATGCATATGATAGTGCTAGGAGATATAAGAACAAAATGAAACTTGTGCATGATATAAATATTTTAAGAAAGTCATTATCTCCGTTCTTTTGTATGATACTAGTTTGCATCTATTCCCCAGGAAGTTACGCTCTCAGTGGACCGGTCCTTTTGTTGTTCACACTGTTTTTCCTCATGGTGCTGTTGAGATTGAGACTCAAAATGGTAGAAATCCTTTCAAGGTTAACGGTCAGAGATTGAAACCATTTTTAGAGCCTTTTTCTATAGGTGATGTTGAGGAGGTCCCTCTGGAGGACCTTGTTTACTTGATTGACCATCAAGGTTATTTTTGTATATTAGTAGATTTTTGTAGCTTTTTATTATTCGTTTTTAGGTTTTTATTTTCTGTCTTATTCTCCGTAGAAGGACTGTTACGCTTCACCCAGGTACTATCTTTCTGAATTACCTCTTTATTCCTCTTTTTACTTATCTATTAGTACTGCTCTTTATTTAGAAACATTAAGGACAATGTTAGATTTAAGTTTGGGGGTATGGGAGAAACTTTTAGTTGCAATATGAAACTCCAGAATTTAGAAACTTATGAACAATTCAGAATGACACTAACCATTCTAGGTAGATGGAAACAAAATTCTTGTCTATAAGAATTAGTGTGCCCAACTAAATGGTCTATTCATAAAAGGACAAAACTTTAGAAATAACATGATTGTCGTCACCATATCACCTTCTGCTTTTACTTTTGCAATTTTTTATGTTTCTCTAAGTGATTTGGTGGGACCCAATATCAAATTGTTATCGCCGTCAGAATGAAATAGAGTGTTTTGAGATCAAGCATCATTATTGCATTTTAATTTTAAAAAAAAAAAAGAATAGAATATTGACACTTTGATAGCAATATGAGTGTGTTCTCCCTGTCTCCGTCGCCTAAGCAAGCGTGGAACGCAGGATCCATTGGAACTATCATGTAAGATGCTGATAAGAACCAATGTGATCCAATCGTGTTGTCAATACATTTATTGTTTTATTTTCAATAAGTCGATCGCTGGAACCCGTGTATATACCAGTTGAATCGATATTAGTATAATAATTAAGACCAGTGGGAGCGTATCTCAATCCATTAGGATTCATCCTGGCACTGACCTTCAGACAGATATGGAAACACCGTTCACCTTAGACAACACACGCAAACTTCATTTTGTCTATTTCTATCTTCTAAATCTATTCATGTGATTGAACTTTGATAGATTCTGAATATTGTGGTTGAACAACTATCTAAGTAGAACTTTATTTTCTTATATATGAATTTTAGTATGCTTGAGTAAAAGCTCGTGTACAACAGTTGGACTCATATAGGGTAATGATTCACATAGCCGAAGGATTTAGTAAGCCAACTAAATAGCTTGTTTAGTGTCTATCCTCAATCGTTCACGAGTAGCTAAAATTTGGAGTAAAGGTTTTGTGGGTATACCTCTTGTAAACCCTCACGAGACAAAACTCGTCCACTAGGGACACCTAGGGGTTTAACGGCTTATTACATATGCTAAATATAGTCGCGATTCCTGCGAAAGTGAGTTAGAATTCTATTTTCTAGATTAGATTTGCTCGAGGACTAGCAAATAGTAAGTTTGGGGGTATTTGATAGACACATTTTTGTGTCTAAATTACGCTCGATTATCTATTTTGATAGTGTTCGATTTTGTACTTATTATGGCTTTTTATGTCTTTGTAGGTATTTTTGAGAAATAAATAATTTGGAAAAAATCGGCTCGAAAAGTGATAAAGGCACCCGGGGAGAATTGATAAAGGCACCCATATCTTGGATTAGGGGCACCTCCCTTTTGAGTTTTGAAACCGAAAATGGCGGGATGAAACCTTCTTCATGTGAGAAACTTCTGTGTTGATTTGCAACCGAGTTTTAAGGGATTTTTAGGTGGTTTCAAGTTACCAGAATCAAGACACAATCTATAATAACTTATACACACGTCACAAAACGTGTTTCACCCGGGAAAAATGGCTGCAGAAGTGAATCAAGCCGGAAAAAGGACTTCGACCTTGTTTAGGATTTACACGTAATTTCAGTTTGATTAGGAGTTGTTTTGGAGTCCTTATCGGTTCTCTAGGGTTTCCAGGGTTCACTAATACTATAAATAGCCAAGAGAAACGAGAAACAAAGGAGGCAGAGCCACCGAAAAAATTCCAGGAAAAAATACTTCTGCTGCTTGTGAAAAAGATGGTGAAGAACATAAGTCTCTAGGGAACTGTCGCTGATACTGTCGCTAACGCAGCTGCTGAAGCTGTCTTATATCAACAGCGCCTGGAGTCCGTCTTTCTTTCATGTTCCCGTTTCCTTCTTCTGTAACGCAGAGAACACTTCTCTGTAACGCTTATAAGCGTTTTTGTTCTTCTTTGTTACTCATTTTTCACCATTGTAAGCACCTTTTGAGCAATGAAAGTCTATTTTGAGTGTGTTTCCATTACAATGAGCTAATCACCATCACTAGGGCGACGGAGGAAGCTGTTCATCCAATAATTGTGGTAACTTTTATTTTAATTATATTTATTCTACAATTCTTTTATTATTAATTGCTTGAATTAAATTGAAAAAATAGTTTTTCTCAAATAATTGTGTTTTCTTCTGATGGGTCATACTTGGTTTTTAAACTCTTGATGTCTCATGCTCTTGATTAACAATTATTCTTTCAAAAACCTATCTTTGGCATATTTCGATTAAATTGAAGATAAGAATTATTAGATGTTATCACTGAAGTATTGGTTAATGGTGGAATCTTAAGCCCTAGTTTTTCTTCATCCATTTTAAAATCAAATTGTTTTAATTCTCTTTATTTTCTGTTATTAAAAATTAGGTCTAGAAATTAAATCTTCACAAGTCCGAGAATCGAACCTATTTTACCATTATATTAAAATCACATCATATGTATAGATCATTGTTTAAAAAACGTATCATTTAAGAAATCTAAGTTACTAACCCTTGAAAAATATACCCCTCCTAACAAGTTAAAAAATACTCATCAACTCTCCCTGAAGATTACTAAAATAATTTCCCATATATAATCGTCCCCGTCAAATATTACACATTTACTTCAGGGGTGTTTCTTTTCTCTAACTCTCTCTTTTTCTCCTATATACGAAAACCAAAAAAGTCTAGGAATTAAAAAAAAAAAGGTTATCTGTATTTTGGTACCCATATTTTGACCAGAACCTTAGATTAGTATTCAGTTCTATAGAATTTAATAGTTGCTACCTTGATTTTTTTCCAACCGTCAATGACTACGCTTGACATAACAGACCGTTACAGAGTTAAACGTTTTTCCAAATAAAATAAAAATAAAAACTAAATGTCGTCCATTATTATCCATGGATACATCTTCATCCCTTACAATTTTACAAGCATGTAAGAAAAGCTCCAACACCCATGGTATTTCTCGTTCTCAACTATTACCTGGATATAGTACCATGTACTTTATATAGAAGGAAGCGATTAATATCATCAAGTTCTTCATCAAGATCTATTACAGATATAACATGAATATATAATTTAGACTTCTAACAATTGATTCTGTTGAGAAAGCCAATTCAATGGGTCATGTTATATATGATGAAACTATGACATATAACCTTAAGAATACTTACTGGCTTAATAGGGATATATTTGTTCTTGTTGCTAGTCATGGTTGTATGTTGCATTACTTTATCGGAAAGACATTAATACTTTCTCTGTCCCAGTTTAGTTGAATGTCTAGATGTTTTCACGCAAATTAAGAAAAATAAGAAAGACTAATTTTTTTTCCAAATATATCCCTTAATAATAATTCTTAAAATGTTTAAATCTCTTAGTTTTTTATCCCTTGTGTCTAGTGGTTTAATTTTAATACAGGGACAAATCTGGAAAAAAATAAATAAAAACCTTCATCTATTATGGGACTTGAAAAAAACTCTTCCCCTTCATCTAAAATAGAACTGAAAATATATAAAACTCAAAAACTAGTTTTTCAGCTCAATGGGCTTAGCCACATCAAGGGAAAAGTTGATACCACCATCAAGTTTGTCACCCTCGTCAGTTTGAACTTCTCCATCAACAATAGCGTGTTCATGTTGATCCAGGATTAAACCATAGACCTCCTATACTTAAAGTATTGATATGCTCAGGTGTAGATAGTCAAGAACACTGGAGTGCACCTTAGTTTGAGGAAGAAGCCATAAGAGAGAGCAAAACATGAGGTCTTTAATCTGTATTTAAACTGACTTTATACTTAAAGAATTTGGAACTTTTAACAATAAAAAAACATATGGATTTTAACGTAACCCATAGAGAGAGTTTGGATTAGGTAAAAAACTGAAACAGATCTAAATTCGATAATAAAAGATTGAGCCATGGAGAAGATCTAATAATAGATTTCTTTGAGAAAAATATGCTAAGAGATTAGATTGAATAAACTCACTTACCCAAAATGAAAGCAGGGAAGACTGGATAGATGAAAATAAACCAGAATAGAACTAAAATCGATCTCAAAGACTAAAGAGGGAAGGAAGTAGTTAGATCTTAACTAGAGGAACATGAACTGAAGAAGAAAGTAGAGGTATCGAGTATTAACACATCCTAACAGACTATAACAGAAACAGAATTTCTTTTATTATCACACATGCCAGGCACACGTGAACTATTAGTCCATCTGTCACAGCACTCATGTGATGTGCACATGTGCACCTAATTACGGTTGCTAACAACCTCTATATAAACCAATTGTAATCTTCATTATCGGTTAATAAGAAGATTTGTTTTTCACAATAATTCAAGTGAGATTTTCTCACTGATTCTTCATTTCTATCATGGTATCAGAGTAGATGTTGAGTTCTTGATTAAATTTTTTTTGTGATTCTGGAAATTTTTCTGCTCTCTCTCTCTATCAGAGTCTTGAGATCTTCTTTGCTTTTTAATGATTGAAACCTTTCCTGCTACTGTAACTATGGAGAATCCAACCTCAAATCTTCTTTCTCATGTTCCTTTAAACCAACTTACTAATTTTGTGTATCTTAAACTAAAGGAGGATAACTACATTACCTGGAGAAACTTAATGAATCCAGTGATTCAGAAATTCAAGTTGAAGAAATTTCTGGATGGAACTTTTGCATGTCCACCACAGTTCACCAATCCAAGGAATCAGCAAAATGGAATAGAGAATCCACTCTATACTGACTACATTGATGAAGATTCCACTATCACAATGTGGATTAACTCCACCATTTATGATTCAGTGATAGCCTATTTTTTCAGATCTAATTCTTCTGCTGACCTATAGAAAAATATTGAGGAACGATTTGGGAGATCCTCCTCAACACATTCCATTCAATTACGAACAAAACTGTTTTCCATTATTCAAGGTACAAAATCAATTTCATCTTTGATAAATGAAATTAAACTTTTGTCTGACCAATTAGCTGTTGCTGGAGAAATTGTATCTGACAAGGAGCTAGTGGTGATTACTCTTAAAGCCTTAAATGAAGAGTACATTCCCTTTGCAACCTTTATGCGTCACATGAATCCTCTAGTATCTTGTATTGAATTACACAACAACCTGCAGAGTGAAGCATCTGTCATTCATGAAAGATCCAAGCTACAAAAGGATGACCATACTGCAAAGGCCTTTCTAGCCAATTCTGGTAGAGGTTTTGCAAGAAAATCATACTCTGACTCTAGAGGGTCTTTCAGAAACTATAATAGAGGTCCATATAATGGACAGAGATTTCCTAATCCTTCTATATTTTCTAGAAAAAACTCTGGCAGGGGAAATTACTCTGGAGACAAACCTATTTGTCAGATTTGCAATACTCCTGGTCACATTGAAACCACATGTACTCAGAGGTTAAATTTTACATATCAGGGAAGGTCATCTCCTTCCAACTTAAGTGCCATGCTAGCTGCTACAGATATCTTTGATGATGAGGAATGGCTTGCAGATAGTGGAGATACTCATCACATTGCTTCAGACAACAAGGTCTTGCAAGAATGTACAACCTATGATGGGTCAGAAACTATTCAAGCAGCAAATGGTGAAGGTATGCTTATAACTCACAAGGTTAATTCAAGTAAGCTTGCTAATACTCACTCCTTTGCTCTTAATGAAATAGTAATTGTGCCTAAAGCATCTCACAACCTGTTATCCATTCACAAATTCATAACTGATAATAACTGCTCCTTGACTCTTGATTCTGCTGGTTTCTCTGTGAAGGATCAGATCTCTAGGAAACTTCTTTTCCAAGGTCCACATATACATGGCCTCTATCCAATATCCTTTGGTCATGCACCTCATGCACCTCATGCTCTTGTATCCACAATGAGTGACAAACTCATTCTTCATAGAAGATTTGGTCATCCTTCATTTCAAACCATGCAAAGATATGCTCCCTGCTGCACTTGTCTAGCCCACTCAATAAGCCATTCTTTTGTAATGATTGCAAACTATGTAGGTGTCAGAAGCTTCCTTTCCAACTGTCTAGCTCAGTAGCTCAACAACCTCTGGAGTTGTTGCACATTGATCTATGGGGTCCTTGTCATGTTGCTTCTGTATCTGGTAGTCTGTATTATGCAAATGTTGTGGATGAATACACTAAGTACTGTTCGATTCTTCCTTTGTCTACAAAATCTGAATTCAAGCATATTTTTATATCTTTTGTCACTAGAATTGAGAATTGTTGTCTGCTCCTGTTGTCACCATCAGAACTGACAATGGTGGGGAATTTCTTAACAATTTTATTAAAGACTTCTGTGCCACTAAGGGTATTTCCATGAACTATCCGGTCCTCATACTCCAAAACAAAATGGAGTGGCTGAAGTAAAACACAAGCATCTATTGGAGATCACTATGACACTTTATCTCAGTCTAGTTTACCAACTATTTTTTGGGTTTATGCTCTACAAACTGCTAATTTCCTCATTAATAGACTTCCTACAAAATCCATTAACTACTTGTCTCCATATCAAATGTTGTTTAGTAAGTCACCTGACTATGCATTTTTAAAAGTGTTTGGTTGTGCTTGTTTTCCATGGTTAAGGCCTTATACAACCAACAAATTACAAAAGATAAGTAGGCACTGTGTATTCATTGGCTATAGCCTCCAACATAAGGGGTACAGATGTTTGGACCCAATTTCTGGCACTGTCTTTATCTCAAGACATGTTTCTTTTGATTAAATTCATTTCCTTATATTATGTTGGTGTCCTCTACTGATCCTCAGTTATCCACATCTCTACCTTCTGCTACTTCTGTGTCCTCTATGCATGCTATCATTCCATCAATCCCTGATTCTCCTTCTCCAGAACAGCTTCTTCTTATTTCCAATACTCATAAAATGTTAACAAGAGGCAAAGCTGGCATTAGCAAACCAAAATTTTATTTGTCAACTACATATCCTATAGTTATGGATCTTCTTAGCAAGGCTACCTCAATACCTACATGTATTAGCTCTGCTAACAAGGAACAAGTCTGGAGGGAAGCATATACTACTGAGTACCAGGCACTAGTGGATGCTGGCACATGGTCTTTGGTGGACTCAACAGGTATCACTAATGTTGTTGGATGCAAGTGGGTCTTCAGGATTAAATATAATCCAGATGGCACTGTGGCTAGGCACAAATACAGGTTGGTGTCCAAGGGTTTCAATCAACAACAAGGTTTGTACTATGAAGATACCTTTAGTCTTGTGGCAAAACCTGCAAATATTAGAGTTGTCTTATCTCTGGCAGTTCAGTTGACTGGAAGATCCATCAACTTGATGTGAGTAATGCATTTCTTCATGGGGATCTAAAGGAGGTTTTATACATGGCACAACCACCTGGTTTCATAGATGCTTACCTGCCCAATCATGTTTGTCTTCTGCATAAAGCCATTTATGGCCTTAAGCAGACACCTAGGGCCTGGTATGAGAAGCTGAGTTCCAGTATATTCCTGCTTGATTTTGTTCAGTACAAAGCAGATGCATCACTTTTCGTTTATCACAAGGGTTCACAAATTACTATTGCATTGTGTATGTTGATGACATTCTCTTAACTGGAAGTTCTGCTTCTCATCTCCAGAGTGTACTCACTCAGTTATAGGTCACCTTTCCAATTAAAGATTTGGGGAGTTTACACTATTTTATGGGTCTGGAGATTACAAGATCTGCATCTACACTTTTTCTTTGTCAAGAAAAGTATGCAGTAGATTTTCTAGTCAAGCATCAGATGGAAGGCTCTAAGCCATTTCAGACTCATATTGCTACTTCTATCTCTCTTAGCAAGGACTCTAGGAACTTGCTTGCTAACCCAACTGAGTACATGTCATTGGTTGGTGCCCTGCAATATCTGACATGGACCAGACCAGATATTTCTTATGCAGTCAATCTGGTATGTCAGTTCATGCATCAACCTAGAACCACTCATCTGGAAGCAGCCAAGAGAATACTTAGGTACATCAAGGGTACACTCACTCCTGGCTTGATGTTTTCCAAGGGATCCACTTCTCTACTAGGTTATGCAGATGCAGATTGGGCTGGGTGCGTGGATGATAGAAGGTTTACAGGAGGATATTTTATTTTCTTGGGTTCCAACATTATTTCCTGGTCCTCCAGGAAGCAAACTACAGTGGCTAGGTCCAGTACTGAGGCAGAATACAGAACCTTGGCACACACAGCAGCTGAGATGGTATGGTTATGCTATCTTCTCCAGGATCTGCACTTCCATATTACGAGGCTTCCACGAATTGGTTATGACAACATCAGCTCAATAAATTTGGCTTCTAACCCTGTGCAACACTCAAGGATGAAACATGTACATCTTGATTATCACTTTGTGAGGGAATTGGTGCATGCGCGCAATCTAGATGTCTTCTATGTCCACACTCTGGATCAATTGGCAGATGTCTCTACCAAGGGACTCCATGGACCAAGGTTCATTTCGATGCGTAGCAAGCTCAAGGTAGTTTCCCCTCGCTTATGCTTGAGGGGGGATATTAACACATCCTAACAGACTGTAACAGAAACAGAATTTCTGTTATTATCACATATGCCAGGCACACGTGAACTATTAGTCCATCTTTCACAACACTCATGTGATGTGCACATGTGCACCTAATTACGGATTCTAACAACCTCTATATAAACCAATTGTAATCTTCACTATCGGTTAATAAGAAGATCTGTTTTTCACAATAATTCAAGTGATATTTTCTCACTGATTCTTCATTTCTATCATCGAGCACAAAAAAAAGGATCATAAATTACACCACAACCCACACGATATTATCAACAAATAATCAAATCAACTCTATAATACAACATCTACCAACTCTACCAAACCAGTAAGGATAAACAAAGAAAAAGAAACTACAAAACACTTGCCTGAACGGAATTAATACTCTGCCTTATAACAACCAAGAAGGATGAATACCGATTCTTACGTAAAACTCTCCAAAACATCACCTGCTCCACACTCCTTGCTAGATCTCGAAGATAGAATTAGAAATTTCTAATTTGAACTTAGGTCAATGACCTAGGAAAATCGCTCAGGAAAAACTAATATTTCAGACACTTTTTTTCATACTTTAAGTATGAAGCTTGATTTAGGGGCTCCCATATTTGTAGAGGGGCTCCAATGTGAGGCAGGGTGACCCAAAAATGAATTAAGGGGTGTCCTAGGGGCTATGTTAAATGTCCATATTACCCTTCAATCAATTAAAACCTAAAAAAAACAAAACCTTACAAAATTTCAATTCCAATTCAAAACCTTTCCCTCTCCCTCCATATCTCCTCCTTCTCCATTTCAACCGAATTTCTCCATTGAATCAATTAATTGGCGATTCGAAAATTTCGTCGTCGGTTAAACTCTAAAGTTCGTGATGAAGAATCCTACTAAAGGTGTAGAAGGTATTAGTGATGACAATCAAAATCAAACTAAACAACCTAATGAAGAAATTGAAGAACAAATCGGGTTATAGAAAAATTTACGGTTGGGTTCGATTGGAAAACCCAACCGTAACAGGTTTGTTCTTCATTTTATGGTTGGCTTATTAAACAAACCCAATCGTAAATTTAAAGGTAGGAGATGAAGATGAAATTTTACGGTTGGTTTCGATTCTGAACCCAACCATAAAAAAATTTACACTTAAACCCAACCGTAAAATCAGATGAATAGATTCGAACCCAACCGTAACTGGTTTGTTCTACATTTTACGGTTGGGTTTGTTAAAAAAAAACAACCGTAAATAATAAGGTAGGAGATGAAGATGAAATTTTACGGTTGGGTTCAGAATCGAACCCAACCGTAACTAATCTTCAAACCCAACCGTAAAATTAGATGAATATATTTTAAGATTTTTTCATTTATATCTTGTAGATAATTGAAACACAAAGCCAACCCAAAAAAATGAGGTCAATCGGACATTGTATGAGGGAGTTATGATCAAAACGGTGAAATACAAAAAGTATCCAAGAAGAATTACGGTTGGGTTCGAACAAATAAACCCAACCGTAAATTTGGGCATTTTGGGCTTCATTTTTGTGTCAGATTTACGGTTGGGTTTATTGGGTCGAACCCAACCGTAATTCTTCCTGGAATTTTTTTTATATTTCACCGTTTTGATCATAACTCCCTCACACGATGTCCGATTGACCTCATTTTTTTTGGTTGGCTTCGTCTTTCAATTCTCTACAAGATAGAAATGAAAAAATCTTTAAATCTATTCATCTAATTTTACGGTTGGGTTTGAAGATTAGTTACGGTTGGGTTCTATGCTAAAACCCAACCGTAAAATTTGTACGAGTGATTGTTTGTTACGGTTGGGTTCTAGGATGAAAACCTAACAGTAATTGTGAGTTACAGTTGGGTCCGCTACTTAAACCCAACCGTAAAACTGTTACGATTTGGTGTTCATTCATTTTTCTTCTCTTTACTGTTGGTTGGGAAGAACACCCAACCGTAAATGGCTTTTACAGTTGGGTTCGACATGAAAACCCAACCGTAAAATTCTCTGAATCAAAAAAGAATCATCTTCTCATACGTAATTGCATCAAATTTGAGCCATTAAAAGACCAAGAGTTTAAGTTAGAGGTATACCTCACTACTCTGGTTGATTGAATCAAAATCTAGGATTTTTTAAAAAAACTCTAGAAAATTATCTTACATTTCCTTTAATTTTTCTTCCCACCAAACCAAAAAGAAATTTTTTTGATTTAATTTGATTAAGTATAAAACTATTTAAGATTAATTATGATTAGCTTAATCTATTAGCTAACTAGTTTTACTAATACTAACTAATCAGGTGTATTTTAGCCATTATGAAAATATAATGGATAAGGGATTTTTGAATTTTACTTAAAATGTCTTTATTTTGTCTTCACATAAAGAGCCCCTCTTTGAATTGAAGAGCCCCTAAATCAAGCTTCTTTAAGTATTACCAATTAAAGCCTTATCTGCACTTTAAGTAAAGTCATATTTTCAAATTCGTGACCGAAATTGGATGGAATTGTACAACCGCACAATGTTTAATATACTTATGAAGTCAGATCGACCAAAAACAAGAAAGGAATATGAAAAAGTAAATATAGATTAGGTATGTATCTCGTATGCTTAAAAAAAAAAGAATTATAGATCTCAGGGTTTGGATCTTAACCTATGCAAAGAAGCCTTGTATCGGGGATTATACTTTCAATATAAGTGTTTTTTTAGGATTGAAGGTGTCCAATAGTTAGTTAGGGGGTATCCTAAACAATAGTAAAATGTTTAAGTTATCCTCCTCTAAAATTAAAACCTAATAACTAAATCAAAATCTTACTCTAATCAAAATTTCTTCTTCTTCTTTTGAACATCATTAACAACAATCCAACCAACAAATTAAACATCATCAACAACCCAATCAAGAAATCCAAGAAAAAATCAGTGGATAATTTCAAACTCCACAACAAGAACGCATGGTTTATGTTAGGTACTATTCGATAAACCCATATTTTATTTCTCTTTTTTTGTTTGTAAATTGTTTGATTGATTGAATTTTTAGTAGAAATTAAAAAACCCGACCGTAAAATCAAGTTATGAAGGTGTTACGGTTGGGAGTCCTTCAAAACCCAAACGGTAACTGCAATTTCAGAAGAATTTATGATTGGGTTTTTAAAAAACCTTAACGAAATTAAAAATAAAAAAATTGAAGGAGCTTTTTATGGTTGAGTTCGACATACCAAAATCCAACTGTAACTGAATTACAGTTGGGTTCGACATACCAGACCCAACCGCAACTGATTTATGATTGGGTTTGGTATGTCGAACCCAACTGTCCCAGTTACGGTTAAGAGTTCATCATCACTTAACCGTAAATTAGTTTTACAGTTGGCTACGAAGGGAAAAACCCAACCGAACAGGTCTGAAAAGCTAAAAAAAACAATATTTGGTTGGGTGAATCATGATCTCTATCATGAGGTACGTAAAACTTAATTTTTTTATCATATAATGATTCACCCACCTCAAATTTCTCACATGAATCACTCAATTTGGTTGGGTGAATCAAAATCTAGGGTTTTCATAAAAATCTATTTTTTTCTTCTACTTCTCTTTCCTCCAAAAAACACTGACTCCAATTTTCTATCTCTATTTCCAACTATAAATCAAAATCATTAATCTAATTTATATACTAATACGAGATTAGTTAATCTAAATAAATGATTCACACTAATCAAACGAGAGTTGTTTAATTACTATAAAAATATGATGGATAAAGATTTTTTAAATTTATAAATTAACGATTCTATTTTATCCTTATGTAAAAAGTCTATTTATAGAACCATAAGCTGGTTCTATGCAAATGATCAAATTTAGGTAATTATTAGATTCGAAAATGATAGAATGCAAGCTTCGTCTTCGCTAAATGCACGCCTTCGGTCATGGTTTTGATGATACGGCCCTGATTTGTAATTAACTTTATAACTAAGTGTTATCTATCCAAAGAGAGAGAAACCAGGGCCGATCTCTTCCTATATTATTTGGATGGATCAGATTTAGATCCCCAAATTTCAAATAGAAAGAAAATTATATCTACCCGATTAGGCCCTAATACAAATATTTTACATTCTGCCAAATAGAACATATTTTTATTTCACCACATGGTAATGTTTCCACTTCATTATCAGAATCTATCTTCTTCACCCTTAAAAAAAATTAAGTTACGGCAAAAAGAAGCTGGGAAGAGTAGACTTTCATGCTTTGATTAGAAAACTTGGGTTTTATCAACATCCCAAACACTTCAATTCATCCAACATTACACTTTGAGAGTTATACTAATCTCCCCTCTCATTGGACAGTCAACAAAACTCCGGTTTCTGGTTGGCTGGAAAACAAGTTTGCTCCTTTATATTTCGTGGTTGTTGAAATTTTATTTAATCTGCTTTATCCTAGGCTCCATATTAAATGGTAGCGACCACCCTCTTATGTGTTGGTGGGTTGACGAAACCCTTTGTCCTGATTGGTTTATATTTGGTTTATTATTCTTACACCATGTTTACACTTTTTTTTTAAATCTAGACCGTCAAATTTGTTTGAGAATTTAGTTAGAAAATATCCATAATTTGAATAGCTAAATAAAATATATTTGTTTATTTTTTTATTTTATAATCACGAAAATAAAAAGATAAAACCGGTAAATAAATAAATTTATATTGATTTTTTATGGAAAAAAAATTATTTTATTTTATATAAAAATTAAAATTAATTTTCTTCTTGTACATGCACCTTATTCTCCTTCTTTCTTCTGTATTTTCAATAGCACTTACGGTAGCTTTCTTTTGTTTCAACTCCCTGTTTTGATCGTTTGTTTGTCTTATTCATAGCAGAGATGTCTGTTCACACGGAGCATAAAAAAAAAGGTATGAAAATCAATTATTTGATTGTTTTCTCATTATTTCCTAATTCATTCAATTTTTCTCTATGGACTCTACGGGATTAGCTGAGTTCTCGAACTCCACTTTCATTCAATTACCTTTCTATTATGGAAACCTTGAAGAAATCAGAGGAGTTATGCATCTTTTGAGTTAAACTTATTGGAGGGTTTATTAACATTTGCTTCATATGGGTACTTATTTTTGTTTTCCAATGATTTAAGTTGACTGGAAAAAGGGTTTTGGATTGTTAGGTGATAAAGTTTATTTAGAGTTAGACTTGTATACATTGAATCTATCCCGTGTCTGATTAAGAGATTCAGGGTACTAATATTTTCTACCAAGAATTATCAGATTCTCAACAGGTATACCCTGTGGTAATTATAAGCATGGCTTTATCATCTTCAATGCACAGTTGCCTGGAATTTTTATATTATTTTCAGTCTGTTTTTTTTTTACAACAAAGGGTTATATATGTTCTTTATAGAGTTCGCAAAGAAGGTTTGTACACAAGGTACGACCAACTAATTAAGCATTGCTTTCTCTTTTGTTTTGATATTGTAGGTATAAACGGATATAATTGTCTTTTCCTCCGTAATCATATTCTTCTTCACCTTTGGAGTGGTATTGTTCTAGCTCCTTCAATTAGCTTAGCTGAATTGATCACAATTAGTAATGAGTTAGAAATTGTATAGAATTAACATTAACATTGATCACTCAAGTATTGTATTGTTGTAACAAAAAAATCACAATTGCAGAAAGGGAAGGAAGAAGTGTGAGTATCAAAAATCGATGTCAGATGTATTGTTTAAATTACCCTGTATTCAAAACTGCATTGTTACTGGTCATTTGTTAGCTAACAGGATTAGTCTTATTCAGAATTTTGCTTTCACCTAATCGGGTTCCAGATTGCACGTACTACAATATTTTCTTGGCTCTCTGTATCCTTAGGTTGTCATCCTTTATAGTTCTATTCAATGTAGTCAATATTGGATTTCGATTTGTACCGGTCGAGAGCGATACACTGGTACACCTTTGTATCGGGGATATTTCGGTTCCAAATATCGGTAAATATCGGTCCACATATTTTATACCTATAATTATTATATCAAATGTTTTTTCTATATTTGACTCATTAAGATATAAAACTAGTACTCATTTTTCTAAAATACCATAAAAAACATGAGTAACAATTAAAAACCCCTAGAACAGCGATAAGGAAATTCGTTTTTTTTTTTGGGATTTTTTTTTAATTAAAAACCCTAATTTCGGCCGTATCGGTCCATTTCGGTTAAACCGTATCGGTCAATATCAGCCGATATTTTCGGGCAAAAACCGCTCTTCCGGTATAAGCTATTTCGTATCGGGTGAGGGCCGATACGGTAAAACCGGTGATATTTCGGTCGTACCGGCCGAAATTAACTACAATGGTTCTGTTATCCTTAGGTTGTCAGCCTTTATGGTTATGTTGATTTATCAAAGTGACAACTTGTTAATTGTTTGTCCCCTTTTCAGGTTTTAATTTAATATCCCACTATATTTTGTAGGACTGTCAATGGGTCTGGGTCCTCCCGGGTACCATAGGACTCGGACCTAAACCCTAATATTTTAGTTGGTTCCGGGTCCTAACGGTTCCGGAATCGGTTTCTAATTCTATGAACCCGAAATCGGACCCTATTAAAACAGCGGATAATTATCGGATAATTGTAATTGAGTTGTCATGTAATCCTTTTTTCCTACATTTTTGTGTTGGTATTTCTGATGCTTAAATGTATTTGATTGCCTGCAGAATCGCGGACTGTGGGGTACTCTTACAGTGCCTGAATGAGTACCATATATATGCTTTGTTTGTACTTATTGATGTCATATGTAGACTGAAAAGATGGTGACGTGTCAATCGACTTAAATTCATAGGGTTGTTGCATGTTGACTACCCATTGTAATCTTATCCATTGTAATCAAAAGTTGTAATCATAGTGTAAGTCTTATCCATTGTAATCAGACTTTTGTTGTGGTCATTTAGTTTCCATATACACACTTTCAGTTTACAGTTGTCAAGACTACCAGAAACAACAATCTCAAGGTGGAATTGTGTCACTTTGAATGCATCAAAAACATGTTGATTGGTTATTATGATTTTTTTTTGTTGTAGTGTTTTAGTTTGATATCCAATAATGTGTTTTGATTTGATGTTTGTATGTAATTCTTGAATCAGTTTCTGAATCTAGGTAAATTTTTCTAGATCAATATTCAATTTTCAGGGGGTTTGTTATAGGAAAGATGGATACTTGATATGCTGATTTCGGCAATTCTGGCCGCCTTAATGTTTTGGATCTTCGGGTATAAAATTGATATTCTGTCTATTCATGCTATTTTTTTCTTAAGCATTTTGCCATTTTCATATTTCTTATCTTCTGTTTTTGTCCTTATACAGGTACAGATAAGACATCTCCCCATAAGTACTTAGACTTGCCAGTGGTATATATATTACACTGATTTCTTTGTCTGAAGATACAACCTAAACACCGGAGTCATTAATACAGTTCTCGCAATCACATGTTCAGCATTCGACACATAGGGAGAAACGGATTTGAAATGACTTAAAGAAATGTATATGTTTTGCAAACCTGTAATAGAAACGGTAAACCTCTCTTTAGCTATTATGTAGAAGTACGTCTCTAATTTCATCGTTTGGATTTGAATGTATAACTATATATATATATATATATATATGCCTCAATACCTAGGTACTAATGATGAAATTAGAGGCGTATTTTTTTGGCATTGATCACCTTGAATCATGAAACTTACTTTTATCGTTTTTGTTATTTAGAGTTTCTACCAACTTTTTTATGTTGTCTAAGGTTGTTATCAACGAAGGCCTTCAGAATAGATTGCAACTCTTTGAGTTTGATCCTACATATTAGAAAGTCCACGAGAGTTATCCTCAAAGGTACAGATACGACATAACTCAATAGCCACATGTTTTGACGAAAGTTTAAACAAGTTCCAATTTTTTAAGCTGAGGTAAACACATTGATTTTGGTAGAATAATTTTTTTATATTTGGTTACACCAGCACTTATAAATTCAAGTTTTCGTAATAATTTACAATGAAGGAGTCGATGAGGAAGCTCGAATGCCAAATCATAATAATCGCCAATTTCTAGACGAAGCTTTTGAACATTACGCTTTACAGCCATAAGCATCCATTGGCATTTAGTAATATTCCTTATCACTGTATCCTGAAACACAGAGTCGTGCCAATGCAGATTAGATGTCTGAATATCAGAGTCATCCCAAAATATCAACACCATGTCAACAGTCTATTATCGTGTTTATCAGTGTTCTTAAATAGGCAAATATGTACACTGATCCTATACGGGGCTATTAACAGTGCAGGTATATTGGGATTATTTATTTTGAATCTGTCATTTTATTTATAATATACGTGAGTCATAATTTTATATTGGATAAGAAGATTAACCATTGTATTTATGCAGATACGTTGTCACTCATAACAAGAATGAATGACTAATAAGGTGGATGTTTAGTTAGATATAAATATGGCTGATAGAAGGATATATGGGGTATCTGTAGTGAACGAAATGGATGATGGTTAGTATGATTTCCATAGAGTTGCTGATGTGTTGAAGAAGAATGAATGACTATGATTTGGTATAAAAGGTTAGTTTTGAGTGTTGATTGGTTTAGAAAAGTAGAGAATTTGGGATGTCATATCGGTTTCCTTTGTCTTTATTGTCCAATTGTCCAAAATAAATACTTAGTCTAAATGAGAAGAAACGATTTTAATCATGTTTTTGGTTCGTTGTTAGTGTAAGTAGTTCCACCACCTGATGATTACTTATATGATTGATTCCCTAGTTGTACTTTCATATATATAGTTTAGTCCCTACGTACCATGCATATTTAATCAACTTTAGCTAAATCTATCCAATGAACTCAAGCCCTGCAACTCAAAAGCTAAAGCCAACCCCTATGGTAACGTTAAGCCTTTGTGCAGTAAAACCAGTGGGGCATCGACTCATCCTGTAAGTCACCATCTATATGCACTCATGTATTTGTAAATAAAGTGAGAGTCCATGGATAAAGGGCGGTCAGAAGCCGAAGACATGGAAGGCATTTTTGGCCTATAGTCACTACTAACACAAATACACAATATAATTCCCAAAACCAATTTGTATATATAGAATTACAAATGAGTATTATAAGCATATGATGTGACAATTGATATGTGGTTTATCACTGCTTCCTACTCGCATCTTAGCTTGCTTTTTTTCAATTGGTTCGTCGTAGTTCATATTCATAGTCTTAGTCTTTATTGCTTTATAGGACCCTCAGTTCAAATCAAATCGAATACATCATTAAGATTTAAAGGCATGCACGTCCCTTTTACCTTACATTCTCTTTAGTGTTTTAATTTGGTGTTTCTTACCAGTAAAACCTTACTTCAAAAGTTCAAAACCCTTTATCTCCTGCAACAAAATTGGTAGCAGCACCACCAACATTTGCCCCAACATGATACGTCGATGGCAGTTATTGGATAACGAGCAATTGAAGCATTATCCCTCTAGAAAAGACGGGGTTGATGAATCAACTAAAACTACACTTAGAATTATGGTTGTGATCTCATCCAATAGGGTGGCATATTACTTAAATTGTATCCTTTATAGTTTATACCTGTTATCACGATTTCCTTTAAGTTTGTAATAATGTCTTTGTTTGCTTGAAGTGATTTTGATTTGTATAAGTGTTATTTTCTTAGCCTTATTCAAAACACAGACCTCAAGTGGTAATGGCTACAGGACAGATCCTTTTTCATCAGTTCTATTATAAGAAGTCTTTTGCACGGTTTAATATTAAGGTCCCATTCCTCAAACCTTATGCTTAGTTTTTGAGTTTCTTTGTTGTTAAATTTTGGATATTTTACTGGTGCTACAAGAGAAATATTGACATGACTGTATCTTATTTTGATTGTAAAGGGTCGCGGCAGCGGCTAGCTGTGTTTGGTTTGTCTCTAAGTTGGAAGAAAGCCCAAGGAGAGCAAAACATGTTCTCATTATACTGAATTCAGGTATTTTCTCTAAGGTTATACTGAATTTTGCACCTCCTTTTTGTTTGCTCATTGTTCTTTTTCTACTTCGGTTAATGTTGATATTGTAAGTGGCGTCCATGCTAATGTTTGATGTCTGTAAACTGCAGAAGTACTAAAAGAGAGGCATTTCTCAGAACTGAAAGAAATAGATTGATTTTTTGCAATATTTGAAGCCGACTTTGGTAGCGACCTATATTAGTGGCCTTGATGCTGAAAAGAGCTCTACACTTTTTGTTAGAATCCCCTCAAAAAACTGAAGTAATTGTTGAAGAACCTTTCTTGAGGTCTTTTAAGCATAGCTGCTCTTATTTTCCTTTAGAAGTCTTTAGACATGACAATAATTAAATGGGCCACAATTTACTCATTGGTGCCAGTAATTAATGAACTAAAAAAATGCATTTAACATATATGGTATATGACTATACAAGTAGATGTGATATGTCAAATCCATCGCATGTTTAATTGATACACTACCTTTTTTATTGCATTCATTGGATGATTGGAAAGTTAGCCTGAACCATTTTGTTAGTCATGAATGAGGAGGCTATAGTCGAATACCTACATCGTAGGACCAATTTATTGAATGGATTGCCTAACTCTTGCTGGAACTCCATTGGATATCTCCAGTGTTTTTTCCTTTCTGTATTTGATTGTTTTCATGATGTGTTCTGGACTTGCAAGTCTCCTCACATGTGTTGTTTCCTTTTTACTTGGTGCAGCAGGCAGAAGATACCCAAAGATGCGCATGAAGGAGAAAATTATAATGACTCACATTTACCCAAGGATGTGGTGGGAAATTAATCATTTGAAGAGGAGATGTTTCATCTTCTGTAGTGACGGATCACCAACCCAAGTTTTAGACGGTACTCTCACCAGAAGAGGTCCACAATTTTCAGTGGTTCATATTGTTCCTACGTACTCCACTTTTAGCTTGGTGGCTTGGTCATGTATTATTGTGTTTGCCGGGTTATTTACTTTGTAAGTGGGTTCTGACCGTTTGGATTAGCTATGTACATTTCTCACATATTCTTTTTAACATTTTTCTTACTCCCCCGTACAAGTGAAGGTTTTGTACAGAACATTCTCAGTGCAATGAGTTAATAAGTGAACATTTTCCCCTATTCCTAGATACAAACCAATCTACTTTGTCCCAGCGTGTTTCATTATGTGTACACAATTTGAAATCTAGATTATTCTCATTTACGTGAGTGATGATTTTTTTATTATTATTTTTCACGGTTCATTATGACTTTTCAGTTAATATAAATATACTAGATGACCATATAACGGTGGGTCTGACTGAAGATTGGACTTTTTATAACTATTTTCTAATTTCTTCAAATCCATTGGTTATTTAAAACTACTGTAATCAATTATGAGTAAATTACAGTTAGTTTATAGTGCAATTTAAAGATTTTGGCTTCAATTTGAAGAAATTTAAGTTAGATTTGAAGGAATTAGAAAATCAAGAAATCGAAATAGTTACTAAGAGCTTTTTACAACCATTTCAGGACTTTTTACAACTATGTCAAACTCTTCTTTTTCAATAATCTTTTAGATGATAAATTGATCTTTATTTTTGTGATGCCTCATCAACATCTCAACAAAAGAAACCGGACCAAAAGTGGTGAAAGATAACTTTTGCATGTGGGTTGTTTTAATTGGTCTTCAATCTTATGCACTCAAACCATATTCAACAGATAGCTTACATGGTTATGACGCATCGACACATTTTTAAACCACCAAAAATGTTGGGGATGACACATTTTTAATTCAGCAGCCTTTTATGCGCTTTAGTAGGCTTAAAATACTTTTATATCTCTACTGATTCACTAAGTTATTGTCAATTTCATAACTAAGACAAACAGTTGGTTACACACGAATCTATGTTTGGTTATTTTAGACTATATAATATATGTATATCAAGTGTCCTGGTAGCTAATCACTAGCAATACACACAAATCTTTCGAATAATTTTTCAGAAAATTATTGGATTCCTTACTCAGGAATACCTCTCTATCATCCTCAAAATTGGTTTAGTTATTTTAGTGATTTTTTTTTTGTTTTTTTTTTTGTTGTTCTAAATTTTGTTTCAATAATTTGAGTGTCATATGAATTTCTATTTGTCAACTTAGTATTCTTCATATGAGATCTAATTATATATTTATTTTGTAGTTTGTCCCATATGATTCTGTAGTTCTTTGTCATATATATTTGTTGATGATCATAAGAAGAGACCCATGTTTGATTACAACGTATCAAACATTGAAAAAGAAAATCATAAAACTGCTATTGTGTGGCAAAAATGCTTGCACATGTCCCTGAAATTGAGATTAATGAGTATGCTATGATGGCTGATATTCTAACATGAGTTTTCTAAAATGATTGCACGATTCTAATGATAAGGAGTGGGAGCATTGGTAATCTTGACATGAACACAGAGCACTTATCAACTTGAAAAATGTAAATACAATTCAAAAAAATTAAGCACTATAGAAACCTTCTAAAATGAGAAAATGGGAAGCTCATTCTCGCAGTAAAGTTTAACAGTAATGTGGCTGAGCGATTCCTTTCGGAGGTCCAAATGAAAAATTATTGAAGATTGATGAAATCCTTAAAAAGGGATGGTCATCATGAATTCCTTAAGGACGTATGGTTCTTTGGTGAATGGAAAGCTTACGCATCTGTTATGCATTAGGTACCTATGGTATGGGGATAGGTATGAGCCAAAGCCCATTTCAGTGGGAAGTATCTACAGTAAAAACCTGGACTTTCTGAGTAGTATTTAAGCGTGTTTTTTGTTTCTCATGTCAATTTGAACCACACGCAAAGAATTTAAATATATTAGGTCTTTTGTAGTTCTCATGCTTGGTGATTGATCATCTAACAACGTTTGAAAAAAAATTCCAGCTTAACTACAGTTCGAACAAAATTGTAAATATAACAATGTATAAAAATTTGGTTAATGTTGTTATCATTACCAAAAATGTATGAAATTGATATTCCATTGTGGTTTAAACAATTCTAAAAAAAATTCTTTGGCATGTAACTTAAAATTTTATTCATCTTTTGCGATATCAAAGTCTTCTTAAACTGCACACATATACTATAGTGGAATTATCAAAGGGTATCAAATTTTTCTACCAATAAAATAATCATATTAATCAAGAATTTTTTATAGATGTTCAAAATCACTTGGCCTATGGGGTAGGACGAAGCCCCGCACACCAAATCAATAATCTCCACCAAACCCGGTATGTAGGGGTTACATACTAGCAGTTTTAATGATTCTAACTTGGTAGTAGCTGGTTCTTTCTTCCCTGCAGTTGCTCCAGAAAGATGGAAGTAAGAAGAACAGCCAATTGTTAATAACAGTAATAGAAAAACCAGAAAGAATTACGGATCCAAATCTTATTCGTAGTCAGTTACATCAACCGCCGAAATTTCCCTTTTGTCTCTTTCTTAAAATCAATGAGGTGTAACAAATTAAGGTACCACATCAGACCCCCAGCTCAGCTCGCGAGAAGCGATCACCCTATCGCGATTGAATTGGCTTGAAGATCTTTCTTGTTTTCTTTGCTATCTACTTGAAGATGGGAAGGTGAGAATTTGCTTCCCTGAGAAGCAAGAATCAAGAAGAAATTTGCTCCGAAACGGAGTAGCTTTTTTACTTTTAATTAACTTCCACAAGTCCGGTTTTAAAATGAATATCCCACCTTGCTTCTTGCTTTTTGACCAAGTCGGAAAGCAACTTCTTAAGGTGCATGATCCAAACATGCTTTTAGATTCGGATTCAGTGCAACACATGAAATGGACGTAGATACGAGGACAGTTTGCTGCAGAAGTCCTTGCATACTAAACAAGTGTGATGATTAGTCTTGGAAATCAACCACAAATTCCCATCTCAACATTTTGACCAGTTTTACAACTTCGATATAATCAACTTATGGCGACATCCGGTAGTTTTGTAGTTACTACAACCTAGTACTGGTAAATTCAAACACTATAATACCTTAGTCTGGCAAAGCCGTTCCTCGCTCAAGATTATTCTTGATTTCCAATGTGTACTTCCCAAAGGCTCTCTCAATTTTCTTGTTGAAATGCTCGTTGCGATCATTGATGGAATCAATATCTTTCTCTTCATGGAATTTCCTCCTCCTGCTAAATGCTTTGCGCTTATCATCCCTGTCATTGAGCTCCTTCACCATCTTGTCAATTCTATCCTCCGAGATTTTTGGTGTCTACATCGAACAGTAAACGAATCAGGATCCCATTAAATAAATACTGATTCATCACCTTTTCTCAATCAGATTGAAGTAGAGAATAAACATAACAACTTCAGCAAAGTAAAATTTACTTGATATATTAATCAACATACCTTCCCATATTGAAGACTGGAAGCCTCACGGTAGAACTCCGGATCAGCTGCTTTCATCTTATTATATTCTTCTAGGTTGCAGTCTATGTTTTTCGTACGCTTCTTATAAGCATTATACAGCGTTTTCTGGTTGAAAACTGTTCAAGGAGGAAATATGTCAGCTTTACCTTCAACTAGGTTCCTCAACAACTGAAAACAGAAATTGTACAACTAAGCCGTAAAGGATGGAGAAAGCACCACATTTCCCAGAAAGCTATTGTCGCATATTCTCTGAAGATGTTTACTAGGAATGAAAATTAAAATGCAAATTTTCGTCAATCCCCAAGCACAAAAGACAGTAATTAATAACTTATCAACGACTGATTATAATGTTGGAGTTTCCTTTAAACCTTTAGTCTGAGTTTTAGTTCACATTGCTCAATAGTAAGCGCGATAACAAAATTGTTAAAATTATCTGAGGTTGTCCTCAGCTAAATATGTGTTCAAATATGGTTTTAATAGCATCGGCAAAAAATATATGAAGGATCACATGGGTAAAAGTTTCATTTACAGGTCAAGCTTCAAAGCATTGGATAAAATTATAAAAACACATACGAAGGATTACATGTTAGATGAGCTGCACAAGAAGGCTAAATAGGCTTTCATTATTACCATTGAGAAAGGTAAAACTGTTAATAAATTACATACCCAATGCACATTATTAGTCAAGGGCCAGATGTGGACTGGTATAAGTATTATATACTCCTCAACTCTTTCTTACTTATACTTAGCCCTGGCTTATGATAGACAGGTAGGCATACAACTTTAGGCCTTTAAGAAATCGCACTAAGAGAGGAAAACAGAGCAACTGAGGATGAGTAGTCATCCTCCTCTAACTAATATCCACATAAAGGATGCATAATAACATTATTGGAGACTATGCAAGCATAACAGAAACAAGTATTCGCATGTAAGAAGCTTACCATCCCAACCAAAAGGAGCAGGTTCCTTTTCCCACTTTTTATATTTCGACTCTGCTGCCTCTTGTGTATCAAGCATGTATGCCTTTGTCATATCCAAGCCATTCGAATCCAGTAGTTTTCCAATTTTTTTCTTCCTATCCTCCATCCATTTTTGTTTAGAAATACCCCTTGTCTCCTGAGGAGCTTCAATTTTTTTCTTCTCAGCTACCATGGCAGTCTGGTTTGCTTTTCTTGCCTCATTCTGCAAGCAGAATGCAACATAAGTATGAAAATCAGTAATAACAAAACAAAAATTGGAAAGGAACTCACAGTAAGGACATTACGAAAATCACAATATATTTACATCAACATCATAACTTTAAATGTTGTAATTACCATCTTTAGCCTCAGGTTGAACAACTTTTTCTGCCGTTCAGTGAGGCTGGCATAATCTACCTCAACATTTTTCTCAACAGGATGATCATCACCATCCTCGTCAGCATGTTCTTCCTGACTGATTCCTTGGTCACGAAGATCCTCGTCCTGATGGGCATGACCACCAGCAGTATCAGCTTGTTTAAGCTCTGAAACATGGTATCCCATTGAGGTTAAGCAAATATCGGAACATGAGTAAAATAAATTATTCAAATATACAATTCTAAGTCATTGCAGAATTCATTTCTGATTCATCAGTATATCCCGTTGAAGTGCAATATCTATATATGCCCAATATAACACTAATACCTCTAAATCCTAAATTTCAACAAATTGTAGACAAACCTTATGTCAATCTTTTTGTAGTTTCCCACAACCCATCTCACTTAAGCGTTCATATTATCCAAAAAATCGAACATTTAATGCAGTTTGAATATGGTTATATCAAATTTATCAATACATGATAAGCCCTAATTATCCTCCCCGACACTTTTAAAACTATCCCGTTTCTTAATTCTCACCTAGGGATTCGCATATATCATTAATACTGAAGATAGGAAAGTTGAATTCAATCAAATTTTAAGTAGAATGTTTAGATTCCGTTCAAATTTTCACGTGTATCAATAAAATTTTCAACAGAAATTAGGTTTTTGAGGTGAAAATTTTACCTGATTGTGATCGTTCTAATCGTTCCTTCACTTCAGCAATTCTTAGGAAGCAAAACTCAACACATTCGTGATAAGGATTTGATGCGTTTCTACAATCAGGATGAACTCTACTTCCTTCCGCCATTTGTTTCGCACAAACTATCTCAACCAAATTACGTTAATTTCAGATACAAATAAGCTTGAAATTTGAGACGAGAAAAAAAGTACCCTTAATAACCGTTTCTCTCTGTATAATCAAAACCCTAAAGAACCCAAGGAGATCTCAAAAGAAAAACAGATATTTCAAGAAGTTTTCTAGGGTTTTTTATTTGGTTCTCCTAGTCGAGACTCGAGAGACTAACCTGCTCTAGGGGAGGAGAAAGATATTTTAGAGTCTCGCGGATGTATCGGTTTAGCTGTGGACTCTTTACGCTAAATCCTATGCAGCCGGGTAAATTATTAAGAGAAAAAAGAAACAGAAAAGGAAAAACATCAAACACCCCAAAAAGTAGAGTGGACTGGAATCAGTATAAAGACGTGAAGTTCCAAAATGTTAGATAGCAAACGGACGCCGGTATACTAAAGGACCATATATATAGCCATCAAGAGAGAAATTTGTTTACCAAGTTAAGAGGTGGATGGAATGAGTTGGGTACGGTGTATGGTGGCTCCCTCATGCAGTTAAAGAAAGATTCTGAAGATATCCTTAGTGGCGTTTCTATTATTTAAGCCAGAAAAACCATTGGTCTCAAATTTTTCAAGTAATATTAGAGCGTTGGTGGAAGACTACCAATATTTCAATGATTTCGAATGCGGTAAGTTTGTTTGTTATGTAATTCAATTTTTGAATTTTTATTTTTGGTTTTATTTGTAAAATTTAAATTATACGAACTTTAGTATTTCACGGAAATTTAAATTATGCAAAAAACTATAGATTGCTCGAAATTTAATTTTAAAATGTTGTTTATAGGAGTTACATCGTTAGATATGTACATGTTAACGAAAATACTGACATGCCAAAAGCCTATGGTCGCAATCGCACGACGTCTACAAAGTGGAAGCGACAAGTACGGTTCGTTCCCACGAGGATTGATATTATTATTTTTAATTATCTCACGAATTATGTGCTAAACAAAGAGAATGATTTTTCCTAATTTAATTAAATAAAATAACTATAGAAATTAATTAACCAGGAAGATAAAAATCTAGGGTTTTGGATTCCACCACTATTGATGTTTGTACAATTAACACTTTAATATCTTAAAACTACTCTCAAATTACTCAAAATAATATTGAACCCAATCTCATGTTTTGGAAAATAAAACGTTTAAAAATATTTATACGACTTGCGTCGTTGTATAAAAGTATAATCTCCTTCGCTTATAAAAGATCAACAGTTTAAAACCATTCATAACAATTAAATCAAAGCAATTTTAGAAGAGAAATTATTAATAATTAAATGGCACAAAAAAAGAGTAATTATGTAAATAAAATAAAATATTAAGAGTTCACATCAATAATAACTTCTTTCTTTAACCTAGAACAAAGATTTAGTTACTCATGGAACAAGAAAGTATAGAAGAAACCATTTTATTCATGATTTTAAAAGAAAATTACAAGAAAGAATTGACAAGATGTGTAGCTGAAATAATAAAATTTACTATTGAATGAACAACAACTTTTGTGTGCATTAAACTCTGAAGTGTCGCTGGTACTGTAGCATAAATCGCCGCTATAACCGTTAAATACAAAAGAAATTACAACGGTTTTCAGCGACAGTTTATAGCTGCCTTATGTTTTTCCTCCTTCTTCTTTTTCTTCTTCACGTGAATCTGAGTTGCAGATTTTTTTTTAGTTTTTATTTTTTTCCAATCTGGCTGAAGCCATCATCCCTGATTCTTTCCTTGACTCTTCTATTTTTAATGCAACATCAATCCACCCTTAAATCTCTTTCAAATCTTTTCATTCAATCAAAAGTATTATCGATTTATATTTTCTTCCCGATATGATTTTGGTGATTTATTTTCTTTCCAACTCGATCATTTTGTTTCCCTTTTTTGTAGCTTTAGTTAACACAAATAACCTTTGACTGAACCGCCATAATTTTTTTCCTTTTTTTGTATTTGCGAATCAAATATTTGGTGATATTCTGTTTTGTTGATGTGAGAGGATATTTCACAAGATATATTCTTTTTAGTTTCTGAATCGTGTTCAAGTTGTTTACAAAATCCTTTTTGATAAGGCAACATAATATCTTATCTTAGTCTCTTCAAAACAATCAAATAAACTCGTTCAAAATTTCACGTAGTTAAATTTGAAGTTTCCCGTCAAAACAATTCTTTTGAAAAGAGAATGAGTGTCTTTAACATAAATATGGGTCCCTTTATCCAAATTCATGGGCGCCTTTAACACTTTTGAGGATGCTTTTATCACTTCTCAAGCCCATTTTCCACAATTGTTTATTCTTCCAAAAATACCTAAAAATATACAAAATAATAATATTAGTACAAAATTTGAGAAATAACAATATAAATATGAGAACAATTAAGACATAAAAATGTATTTATCAAATACCCTCAAACTTTTTTTTAGTCCCCGAGCAAATATAATCTAGAAAATAAAAATCTAACTCACTTTCTTAGGAATCACGACTACATTTAGCATGTGTAGCAAGCCGTTAAACTCCTAGGTGACCCTAGTATACGAGTGTTGTCTTATGGGGGTTTACAAGAGGTATACCTACAAAACCTTTAATTCCAACTTTTAATGTCACAAGTATCCGAAGAGCTAAGAGGAATAAAGTTTCTCCTCCAAATGGCAAGTACTTAGAAGTGCCCGAGAAAAATACAAGCTAATTAGGGCTGCACAGGAACCGACCGGAACTGAAGGACCGGACCGGAACCGACGAAACCGTACCCCAAATGGACCGAACCGAAGGTACAGGGTACAGGCACAAAAAATGGGAACCGAGTACAACCGAGTACAAGGTACTACCCCGGAACCGACCTGAATCGGACCGATTGTACTGAGATATGTCAACTTGTCTTTCCTGCCCTGGTTCTGTTTTTGTGATATGTAACAAAGTTTTGAATTTTTACTTTGACGCTTCACTCATCTTTTAATAGGACTCTAAATATTTTAACGTGAATTACTACTTACAGAGATGTTGTGTTTGATAACCTACGTAACAGGATACCTTATAATATTTATTCAATAACGAAAAATCATATATATGAAAAGCATAGAGATATTAACTTTTGAGTTGTAAAATTGTGGTTCTGAATATTTTGTTGCTTGCAATGTCTCAAATCTTACTGTTTGATTAATGGCTGGGATTCAAGATCTAATGATCCCATGTCTTTCTTCTTTTTTATCTGTCTATACTTCTGGGATCTAAGAAGTTCTTGTATTTACTTTTTTGGAAGTTAGATAATGTCTTCATTTTCCTTTTAATCAACACTGGTACATTACACCATCCAGCTTCAAGTCGTCGTCAATGAGAGTGAGTTTCTGTATACCTTAGGAATTGACTGAACTGTTGTTCTGGACACAAGCATACATGCACACACTAGGCACCACTACTTGTCTCAGAATTAAATTGAGTTAAAACAACTCAACTCCTTTCCAGAGAATATAAGGTTGCTGCTGATGGAATTAAAACCAACTTATCATTCCAATCTCTTTAGAGAATTCTTCATTTTCTTCGCAATATTTGTATGTTAGCTTAACTCTGGTTCGTTTCCTCGTTTTTCTTGTTTGTCTACCTTCTTGACAGTAGTTAGTTGTTTAAGCAGTAACAGAAAAAGTATTAAAACAATTGCTTATGTGTTGGTTCTTGGTAAGTTTTCACGTTCCCTTAACCTTCTTCATATGACTAATTGTTCTGTGATCTAAAAAACAAACATTGGAAGGTTATCATATTTTCCAAGTGGTATACTAGTGGTTTACTAACATCTACAAGTAAAAAAAAAAGGTACAGGTACAAGAACTGACCGAAACCGAGCGGAACCGAGGGTACAGGTACAAGAACCGAACCGAAGGTAGAGGATACAGAGTACAAGTATCAAGGTAAAGAACCGACCATAGGGAGGTACGGGTACAAGGTTCTACCAAGAACCTTGCCGAACCGACCTTTGTGCACCCCTAATACACTTAATTTATGAGAGAGTAGGGGTGAAGAGTTGAACCAGTGCCAAAGATGTCTTTTGCCAGACGGACAACAGACTACCAGAGCAACCGAATAAGCATTTCTCCTTGACTCTGCCTCACCATAGGATTTTATGAATTTGCACTCAGAAAAACGATTTTAAGGGTTACACCGGTATGTAAGCAGGATTGATGAGAGAATACTTATACAATATTGATGGTACCACTTTTTCTGAAGATATCAAACAAATTTTTTTTTTCTGATGATCTCAATAGGAAAATAAATCTAATAATTTCTTAGGAAATCAACCATATATTAGGATGGGAACATACTCTCACCTTCTAGTTTCACAACTCTCTAATGGTTTTCAATAGAAACAACTTTGTCTTCAGTCTTCGGCTTCAACCCTTGATGATAAACTCTTAAAACTTATAGAACTTTTCTCTTTTTCTTCGATCGCTTGTTGTTTTGAAACTTCCTTTTGAATCTCTTATTATCCATGGCTTTATTGAATGAATACAAATTAACACAATAAAAAGAATATTTTTTTACCATCTTCCGATGTGAAATATCGTGTAAAAAGGGATACTATCTTAGCTTTTATTAGCGGAGAATGGATTGGTGATTATCTTCTCATTGAATATATTGAGTAGTTTCACCTCAAAAAAATTAGGAAATTTGCTGTAGCAAATCTCTGTCCTGGTAACATGCACAAATCCAAAAGGACCGAAGATGTTGCTGAGCTTGTGTATCATCTTGTTGGAGGTGTGAGAAACTTTGACTTCTGGGGCTTAATCATTAGACAGATGATTAGGATTCATTTTGGAAACATGACTCCTGGATTTCCTTGTCTCATTACAAGAATTTTCAGTTGCTTAGGAAATTCTTGGTCAAACTATCGAGAAAAAATACCAAAGCCACTCAATGAAGGTACTCTCAATCTAATGGGAGGAAAAATCCATAGTTAACCTATCACAAGAGTCATTATTCTTAATATGACTGCTCCTAACTCTCAGATGGTCATAAGGAGATTACAAAGAAAGGTTGACTGTTGTGTTGATCAGATTGATCGTGCCACTACGAGATACCCGGACCTTGCAGGAGAAACTTGCAAATATTGTAGAAAAGTATCAAGATACTGAGTCTGAGGGAGACATTGATTGGAGTGATTCTGATTAGTGATTATGTCTCTGTTTGCATTTCTTTCTAAACTTTAAACTATAATATTTTATAGTTTTTTTACTCAGTTTGGTTTGCATATTTAACTACCCTATGGATAACTATACTTGTTTCTTGAAAATATTATTCTACCTTGAAACTAGTATTGTGAGATAAAATATAGACTTATTTTATATTTATGTCTCACTAATAGCTTGAGTTTATTTTCTTATGGTTTGTGATTTTTGATTGATAGATGGTTTTTGGATTGCTATATAAAAATCATAAGAAAATTGTTATGATTTAATTTATATGTGATTCACAATACTAATAATCTATTATGTTGCATAATTTGATTATTTTGGTATCCATGTGAGTTTGTGTTCGTTTTTAGTCTTTCTCGTACAGGTGATGACTGAGATCATTTTGACCTTTCTCTGGTAAATATTGCTTTGTGTTGTTCTCTTGTTGCAACAAGGAATAACAAACACATGGGGGAGTTCTATTATTGAACTTGTGCTTAATGATATATCTTTATGGGGAGTGTGGTTGTGGAATTTGAGGAATTATTTCTGATTATTGCTTTCCTGATAAGTAACTAAGTCAATTTTGATCTTAGTAGTCTTTTTGAAGTTAGAAAAAATTACTTCGGGTAATTGTTTTTCTGGTAAGAAGCTATGTTAATTATGATCTTAACAGGCTTATCGAAGATGGTATGTTAGATCTCAAATTGGCTTAGACTCTTAAAGGTTGAATCGAGTTCTTATGAAATTGTGAAGTTCTTTTGAAATACCTTTTGTATTATTTTTTGGAAATTTGTCATTTTTTGTAACAAAAAGGGGAGAAATTTATGGAGTATAAAGTGATTCCAATCACTTGAGAAAAAACATAAGTGTTGTAAAAATATATATATATCTAACGAAAAAGAGACAAAACAGTTATCTCTAGAGGGAGTAGAGTTATTGTTATTCAAATGCTTCAACATCGACATTTATTTTGAATATTTGCAGGACATATTTTGCTATTGAAACTCGGATCAAGCGCATGAAGATAAAATTAAGAGATTGTTATGTTATGTAAATTTTCACTTAATTTTTGTATTCTCCGTATGTAAATATTTTTTTCACTAAAATTGATAAAGGGGAAGATTGTTAGAGCATTGCTTGGTTGAACCCACCAAGTGTTGATATGTCAAGTTTGGTTGTCAAGTTTAGTTCCAAAACTCGAGTCGTTTGAGTAGATTATTAGTCAACTTCGTTAGGTTAGACTAAGAACATATAAAGGTTGAGACTTGATCTAGTTACTTATGAAAACCTGGAGACGTATCAAAGACAAACGAAGACATCATCCTTTAGTTCGAGGTTAGTAACTACAGACTTGACTTGTTCAATTTCTATCTATTGTTCGTACGGGTCTTTATTCATTGAAAACATAACATGCAAAGTTAAGTTTGTTACCATGACTTTAGTATTGGTTACTTTCTCACTATATTATGATCAAGTATCAAAAGGAAAGATACACCATAAATGCCTCGACAACTTAAGTATATGGAGTTACGAAATATGGCTTATCTATGGACTTCGTATTTGCGACACTATATTAATTGGTAACTTGTTATTATTTAGTGTGTTGAACTTCCGGGTGAATTAGCACCTTAAGAAATACGTTTGAAAGCAATTTCAGAAACATAGTTTAAAGAAGTAGACTTGTGAAACTTGTTTTTTAATTGAAAAGAGATTTAGGACCGATCCCGGGAAAATGATCGATCCCTAGTATGAAGGGTCGATCATATGACCGATCCTGACTATATCTAACTTCTTTTACATTTTTGATTGGTCTGTTATCTTCACGGATTTTCTACAGACATCAAGATGTATACGAGTTAGATTAGAATGTTTATAAATGTCGACATAATGTTTGAGCATGTGCTAAATTAATTTCTTAATGTTCAAGTATACTCCTTTTGTACTCAAGAAAAGATCCTATAATATTGATTTCCATATCATATTTGGTATCGAATTATATGCTTTCTATTCCTAGAGGTTTGTATATCTCTAAGCAGATATATTAGTAAAATACATGGTTGTGTGCTAGCTATTCTTAGTTGTTATACTATGAGATAAATCGATTATGAGTTGGAAGTTACTTGGTATTTGATAATTTATGAAATATACTTTTATTGCATATCTTTAGAATGTTTGAAAATGGTAAATGGTATTTCCAAACAATTCCTTGGTCATAACACTATAAGTAGGGAGTCTTGTATTCTTACAAACTTATCCCAGAGCACACCTTATGTCGTGTGGAAAAAACAACTTGTAAAGAGATGGGAGTAATCTTATTAGGTGAAACATCTTGCGTTTCTTTTTGTTTAAAGTCTTATTTGGGATCAAGAAGCCTCTGGTGGAATCTAGTTGTTTCTGCAACAGTTACTTTGAAGATTGAGACTTTGTTTTTTTAGTTTTGATCTTTGTGTGTGCAAGTTTATGTGAACTTGATTCTATGGGATTATAAAAGAAGTTTATTTTGATAAACATCATACTTGTAGAAAATCGAACAAACTGTATAGTTACATTTATTTGCTTGGAATAGACCCTGTTCATCACGATTGTTTATTTCGATAATCATTTTCTTGGTTTGATCTTTTGAGCAAAGGAGTTTCTTGTTAAACGGAATATGCTTTTACTCTACTTTATCACTGATCTAAAGACTGATTTTGTATGATCGATAAGTGAGTTGGTTATTGGAACCAATGTAGTTAATATCTGTTGTACCGGCCGATAATATCAGAATTTATTGTATATCAGTCTTTAACCTATACGATATGTAAAATATCAGCGATACATGAGTATTCCGATTATATCTTTTGTATCGAACCGATATATCGGCCGCCGTATCGGCCAATAATATCGGTAAGGATAGAAATATATTTATTGATAATATTTTTAATATTTTTAATTTTTCTTCCCATACAAATTCTATGTTTGAGGATATTAGGTTATCAAGTAAAAATAGTTTAATTGATTCTTTTCATTATAAATGCCTTCCATTAAAACTTTGAGTAACATAATTCAGATTTACCTATAAATTGAAATATTAAAAGTTAATTGTGTATCGTCGATAAAATAAGATATAATCATTTGTCTAGGTGTATCGCACCTCGCCGATACGATACCAATACACGATATTAATTACTTTGACTGGAACAAGGTAGTCCTATACTGTTTTGGGTTACGATCCAAAGGAGTTAGTGCAGAAGTCTTCACAGTGATGAACCAACTCAAGATAGTAGACTACGTCTTGGTATTCATGTGCGTTGGTCAGATTGGGTTGTAAACATAGGGATACTGAGGGAACTGAGTAACTTAGGGTAGTTTACTTGGTCTCAACAATAAGAAGTTGCAGTATCGAGTTGAATTAATTCTTTGAAAATATGCATTGCTATGAATTTTAGATGAAAACATTCAGAAATCAAAATTGTAACATTCAAAATATGTAAAATCAAAACTTTACTTCATCAGAAGTGATTTTCAAGAATCAGATATTCAGAATAAATATGAAAGTATGATTTTAACATGAAATTCGGTTGAAATCATAATTTCAAAGTTGTTTCTAGCGCTAATGAAGATACTGTAATTTGTTGGTCAGAAATCGTACATTCACAATATTCAGATTTAGGTAGAGATTGAGTTTTGCTTCGGTAAATCACTGTCACTGAGTAACTGTTTAGAATCTAGAACCTTAAATTAGGGTCAATACTCTCTAATGGAGTTTTCTAGAAGAATTGGAGAACAAGAAACCAAAATAGGTGAGAGAAATTAAAGATTAAGTTTATTAACAAATGAATTCTTAGTTTATAAAATGAGCCTTACCAACTATATATACAAGAGATGATCCACATGTTATTTATATGATCAGTGGAGACCAATTACACGTGCATTACCGGGACATATCAGATCACTTTAACATTTCCTGTCCCATAGCTTGAGACTCTCGATCTTGACTCATGTATATTCCATCTCTTCAGGTACTAATCTTGTCAGCTCTCGGATAGCTAAACTGCTTTCACATCCGAAATCCAGGTCTCTGATGGCTGCCAGCTCTTTTTTCCAGATGCTTTACTCTTCAACTCCCAACTGAATTTTATAAATAGCTAGAATCTCGTATGTACTACTCGAACTATTATCACGTGACCTTAGCTGTTGTCACGTGATTCAGGCAGTTAGAGATCTCGACTCTGGATCTCTTCTTAGCTTCCAGCTATTGACACTGACGGCTTCCGACTATGGATAGATGTGATATTTTGTCATCTACAACCGTTTTAACATCCGTTTTTCCTGGTTAGTTTTTAAACCTTGCTCTACACTACACAGTACACATTCTCTGTCTTATTTCCCGTATATTTTTCTTCCAATTTTGCTTAGAATAAATCGGAAGTGGACTTCTTTAGATGTCTCATTGATTTACTGACTGTCCAGAACCGGTAAAATTCTGAGTAATTATAGAAAAGAAAATCCAACTCAATTTTTTTATTTTCCAGGTCCTGATCAATTTCGGATTGGTTAAATCTGGCGTCAGAAATATTTAAATGTTTATTCCCTGCAAGAAATAGAAGATCTTCTTCTACTGGAGCTGTATTGATTGATCGAGGAGGATGTAGAATTTTTGAGATGGAATTGAATCTGTTTAAATTCTGTTCTGGTCTTAAAAGCTTAGGTTACTTTATGATTCTACTGGTTTTGGCAATAATTTCAGTTTCTTACTATGCTGTTGTGATTGTTACTTGGGGTTCTCAGTTACTTCATGGAGGTTTACAATCTCTTCTCTCCTTCGCCATTATTGCAGTGTTTCACGTACTGGTAATAAGTTCATCTAATTCTGTTTTTTTGTTCATTTATTTATTTCTTTCTTTTCATGATTAAGGTGTTATTAAGTCCATTTGAATAGGTCACATATAACTTATGTTTTGGTTGATTAATTCATGAATATGCGTATAGCTATAGGTCTCGTTCTTCTCCAAGTTCTTCTGTTTATTACGATGGTAACGGGTTTGGAACTCAAGTTCGTGGGTATCAACATCCAAAGACTTCAACGCTCTACTAGAGAGGCATCTACAATTTCCAAATGCATAGTGTCATTAGGGATACTTTAAATTGGTATTCTAATTCTAATTCTATTGCTAATTCTAATTCTAATTCCACTTCCATACTGAAAACATAGACAAAACTAGGGTGCTGCCAAGTTGATGAAGGGGCATTTTGAGCTTCATTAGAAATATTCATTATTTAGGAATGTTTTACAATTTAGGGATGTTTTTCTTTGTTCCCGTGCTTAATGTTATTTTCTTAAACTTATAATCAGTTGATTGTATAAAAGTAATGGGTTTTAACCTAGACTCAATTTATCTACATTTTTAAGGTTCAACCTCATGTTCTATATGTTTATTGCTCTTTCATTGTGATAAAATATCGGTTCACTTCTAAAAAACCAATCAATTGGCGCCAGAAGGAAAGCACTGGCAACCCCTAGTTTCTACAATGGTAGGTAGAGGTAGAGAATACACAGCAGTTATAGCTGATCTTATTATCATGTTGGAGGAATTGTTGCGATGGTTGGACAGACTAGAGCAACAAGAACGTGAGAATGCCCGAATGGAGATACCGGAAGGCCGACGCAACCCTTTAGATACACCGGAAAGAGTTTCTAAAGAAGATTAACATCTGTTTCACAGATATGTTGTTCATGAGGGATCGTTGTTCTCACTAGGTGAGAAAGGAGAAGATATAGTTGTTGTGGATTGGGACTTACCACCAGTCTACTACTTATCCGGATGATGAAGTTTTCTTTCAATCAGATCGTCTTGATCCTCTTACGGGAGAAGATACAAACAATGTAAGTACTCCTTTGGATCTATGTCATTCTGTTAATGAGTATCAAGTTTTACATATGGTAGAAAATAGTACTTGGAGTTCAGACTTTTATAAGAAAAGATTTTGGCATAAGGAAATCCTAGGAGAAAATTGTAAATGTAAAATTCGAGGTCGAAGTTTCTCGAACACCGGTAGAGAAGCTACAGCTGAAAAGCTATCAGGAAATTTGGGAAGCGTCATGTGTTATTCTAGCACAGCGTATCCCGATACTGATTTTCAGATTGAAGAAACTTTTGTGCAATGGCCTACACCAACAGGTATAGGATGGAAAACTGCACAAAGAGTTAGACAGATTCCATTTACACTTGAATATGACATTGTTACAAAGGTTGGGCTTTATGTTGACACTGGAAAACTTATATCCCTGATGAGTAAGTCTCTTACAGGCTATAAGGACTGGGTGCTCCACTGATTGAAAGAATCATTTATACAATTCAAAACAATAGAGTTGTTTATCTCCTGCATCCAAGCAGTGAGGGGAAGTTACTGGAGAAGTTGGTGAAGTTGTTCGCTGATATTAGTGACACAGATCTATTCGTTGAATTTGATAGGAAAGATTTATCTAGTCGACTTCTATTTGTAAAGAGTGCACAATACCAGCAGAAGAGCATGTTAGCAAAACTAAAGATGGAGAGGATGGTCATTCATTCAACATTAGTAAGGAAGGAGCAGACAAGATTTGGAACGTATGATATGGTGACAGATTTGTGGGCCTGTATCAAGAGAAATTACATCCTTACGCAGCAGCCAAGGCAAGAGCGTATCTCAACAACCTCGTTATATGCGCAACAATGGCTCAGGTTAGCGTCTATTCTCCTAGAGAGTGTGATCACCTTTTGGCTTAAGGTTCTGGTGGCAGCCCTAAGGAAATCGTTGGCGGATATTATTCTTAAGGAACGATTAGTGACTAGCAGAACTTACAAGCTTGGTCAGCTTTCTTTTTTAAAGGAAATAATCAACAAGAGTGGGCAGTACATAGATATAGCGAATGCTCAAATGTGTAAGAAGTCACCACAAGGAGATCAAGTTATGGTATTTGTTTTTGATCGTGGGAAAACAGCAGGGATATCAGATGGTGCATTGAACATGTCTACAAACAATGTATCAATGTGCAGCATACGGATATTGCTACTGGTCATCTAAGGCATAAGAAACATCAAGGAGGACAGGCTGTGGTGTTTGTTAATGATGTAATTTGTTTTGTTTCCGATCCTGGGAAGGCAGAAGAGACATCAAAGGTATATGCAGAATTCATAATGCATCTCATCGTAGCTGAGGTTTCTTTCAACCTGGGGTGGTTGATGCAGGGGCATTTTGTGCTTCATTAGAAATATTCTGTATGTAGGAATGTTTTACAATTTAGGGATGTTTTTCTTTGTTTCTGTCCTAAGTCTAGTGTTATTTTATTTAGGTTTATCTTTATAGTATAAATAGGCTATTAGATTGTCTTTAGAAGATAGACTTTTTATGACATTTTCTTAAACTTATAATCAGTTGATTATAGAAGAGTAATGGGTTTTAACCTAGACTCAGTTTATCTACGTTCTTAAGGGTCAACCTCATGTTCTATATGCTTGTTGCTCTCTCATTTTGATATTCTATTGTTACACTTTTAAGAAACCCATCACAAGTACTTAAATTTTGTTAATCGGGGTAAACTATGAAAATTCTAGACTTTAGAGTGTTTGGGTATCCTTTATTTTTAAGGTTAAACATGTTGCGCATCTAGTTAGCGCTTCACTCCCTGAACTCACATGTCCAAGAAGTTCCACAATTTTCATGGATTATCATGTATTTCTAGTGAGAGGTAAAATAGTAATGTCTCATATGTTTTCCTTCTACCATGCAGCTTATAATGTTGACATGGAGCTATTTTATGGTAGTCGTTCGAGATCCCGGTTTTGTTCCTGAGAATTGGAGACCTGTATCAAATGAGGAGAATTTGGAAGCCGGCAATTCCTTAACATTACCTGAGTATGTTGGTCTCGAAACTAGGGATTCTACATGGTCTCCCTCTGGAAGGACAGAAGGAAGATCCACTGCAGGTTACTGTGCTCGCTGCCAAAATAGCAAACCTCCTCGTTGTCATCATTGCTCCGTTTGTAAGTTAGTATTCCCTTTTTTAAAATGTTAATATTGTTCTTGCAGTTTTCTTTCTTGATGTGTCATTTATGTGCTACAGGAGGAATCAGCATGTGTTGAAGTTCCTTCAAGAACGAGCAATTATAAGCTTTTCAAAAACATTGTATTAGACTATTAGTTCACTTCTGGCATAGGAGTAGGAAAGTCATATCCAACTTTTGAAAGTGAATTCAGTTGCTTCTTCTACCCCTTTTTAGTAGAAGGAAACAATTGTCAAAATCCTATTTTGACTGAAACCTCATTGCAGGTACACATTAGTTGTGGTTTTAGAGAGCGTCTAGGTGAGTTTTGGATTGTTGCGTCTATGTTTTTCATGGTAAATATCCACATGTCATAGCCATGCTTAGTTTAAGTTTCATTTTGCCTCTGGATCAGATGTCACTATGGTTTAGTGTAAGTTTCGAATAAAGTTATAAAGATGTATCACAACTGTTATGTTTTATGTCTTTGGTTTATTTATCTGTCTCGTTTTCACCTTTGGTTCATGTTCAAATTCTTTACTGTTTTTGGATCTTTAATGAAATGTAAAGCAGATAAGAACCGTGGACTCTTTTCTTATCTAGGAGTAGAAAATGTCCTCTTCAAACTAATTTATTATTCATTAGTTTTGTCTTTGAACTCCGGCATTTGGAGGTAGGTAACATGATTTCCTAGGATTATTTTTGGCTGGTATGCTGTACTGCTAAGCCTTCTGTGAGTCTCAGGAAACATGATTTTTTTCCTATCCATTTAAATTAATCTGACCTATGCCTTGAGGTCACAAGCATTTGCTTGAAATGTTAACACACACACGTTTCAGGAGATTTTTATTGAGGGATTTATGAATGCACACCAAGGGGTTTCAGTTCCTCAAATTTGGTTCATGAATATCCCGGGAAACATGAATGTGGAATCAAGCGTAACATAGTTTAAATTGGTGGTATTGGTGGATTTCTGACTCAAGGTGATCTTTTTGGCATTTAGGTCAAAGATGCGTTCTTAAGATGGATCACCATTGCATATGGGTTGTAAATTGTGTTGGAGCACAAAACTACAAGTTTTTTGTTCTTTTCTTGGTAAGCCTGGCTACATTTTTATTCTCGAGGAAACAATTAATTTGAGAATCAGGTCCATTTTAAAAAGCAGAAAGCAGGAATATCATTAAAATGAATGACTGCATTCTTCTTCTTGTTATATATTAAAAACAAAATTATGGTTCTACAAGAGAGAAAATAGGAAAAGAGGGGAAGACACCCGTATTTTATTCATCTGGGTAACTTTTCTTGGTTGATTAGCTATATACATTTCTGGAGACGGTATTGGACACTGCTGTGTTGCTGCCAAATTTTATTAAATTCTTCAAAGACGCCAGGAATCAGTCTAGCCCACAAGGAAACCTTGCTGTCACCATTGTGGCTTTTGGTAATATAAATCTTCTACTTATCATCTTTCTTCTTTATACTCTTCATCTATCAGTCAGATTTCAATTGTGTCTAGTGACTGAACTAACTACCCAACGTGTAGTTGGAAGCTGCACCAGTGGTGATTCATGATTCTGATATCAATCCTGTTTCTGATGCAGTTATTAATTTAGCCTTCGCGTTGAGCCTTCTCTGTTTCGTCATTATGCATACATCCCTTTTGTTGAGCAATACAACTACAATTGAGGTATGTATCTATCCTATTGCATAAGGGAACCGTGTTTGTCTAGAGTTTTATTTTGTGTATGCAAACCATAGATATCCCCCACTCCCTCCCATTCACTTCAGCTGAAATCCATATTCTTATTTTAAGTAATGTAATAGAAGGATGGGCTTGCCTTCCTCTACATGCACCCTGTATACCTTTTTTGTTGACTCCCATTATTTCTTGTTTGGGGAACACCAAAACCCAGTTGTAATACCCATGATTAGAGATGGAGAGAGAAAAGAAAAGAAAAAAACTGGTGGTTGTTAAGGCCTTGATTTTAAAATAACTGATAAATTTGGTTCAGACAAGATTTTAAACTGTCAGTAATGGTTTATTCCCTTCACATAAAATCTTACAAAGCTTGTTTTACTTCATATGTACCATTTATAGCATAACTGATTCTCTTATGTAAATATTTGGAAAATAAATAAATTAAGGTGTATGAGAAGAAGAGAGCAGTAAGGTGGAAATATGACTTGGGCTGGAAAAAGAATTTCGAGCAGGTAAAAACATCTTGACATTCTCTACTTATCTATGTTGGATATGTGTACTTTGGTTAGGGTCTTGGAACTCAGATGTTGACAGAAGATCGCAACCCTTGAATTTAACTATCCAATGATTGTATAGATGCTATTAATAAAATAACCATGCCAGTAACCATGGATGATTGAGTTGAGGTTTTTAAGGCGGTGTCTCCCAAATCTCAACCCTTTTCGTTATGTTTTTCTATCTTCTTTGTGTAACTTCTCTTTGTTTTCTAAACCTGAAGGTTTTTGGCAAGAATAAGTTCTTATGGTTCTTCCCAATGCATACAAAGAAAGATTTAGAGAACAGTCCTGCACTTCAAGGTCTAGATTTCCCGACAAGTTCAGATGTTGAAGCGTAAAGGGCATAATTGGAACGAAAACTGATTTAAAATCATCCAAAGATGTTTGTGCGCTTTGGGAGTCTGTCATAATTGTGTGAGTGCATAGGTTGAAGAATTCGTCTGTATGTGTATATTTGTTAATTTATTGGCTTTGGTTAAGAAAATAACAAAATGATTCACTTTAATGAGCATCTTTACAGCACGAAATTAGCTTTAGTGTCATTATAGCCCATGGAGAACATCATGGTTGTGAGTCTTGTGACAGAGAAAAGCTTCCATAAATGGGAGATGTGTATCTCACACTGTGCTTTGGGACGACTTCACGAGAGATATAAAGTCGGACAGAGATGGAGTACCAAGTGAAACTTGCACAGTTCTAGTACCTCTACTTCGTTTTGTGATTGAGTTCATGTTGATCACTCTCTGCCACCACTCTCCATTTGGCACCCTGCAAGAACTTGCTATATCATGGAACACATAGGGTCCAAGCAAATGAAAATCGACACCCTAAACATTCTAATTAAGAAGCCTGATATAGGGGCTCCAACATCAATAGAGGGGCTCCAATAATAAGACGAAATAGGGACACTATGAAGTAAAACTCAAAAACCCCTTATCCATAATATTTTCACAATACCCAAATCACCCTTTATTAATATGTTAATTACCTTAAATAGTGAAAATTTAATTAAGCTAATCATGGTTAATTAAACTTAATCTTTGACTAACACAAATTGAAATCAAATTTTTTTTTTTTTGATTTGTGATTTGGGGATGAAAAACTAGATGAAATGTGAGAAAAAAATTTCGTTTTTTTTTTAAACCCTAGTTTTTGATTTAATCAGCCATAGTAACCATTTAGGTCTTTCTAGATTAAAATCTTGATCATTTTATGGCTCAAATTAGATGAAATCACGAATTGAAAGTTTGATTTTGTG
>JAJJMC010018473.1:5258942-5324621 GCA_023531435.1 Papaver californicum | reverse complement strand
TTGGATAAATAAATTTCATAATATATTTCCCACAAACTACCAAGAATTGGAAGAAAGTAATCTCTTTTGCGAGAGGGACCGAGAATAAGATGGAAATAAGATATATATAGTCTAAGGGTTTTTAGATTTTAATAAAGAGAAGAGAAAAGAATTTCAGATTCATATAATTTTCTGCAAATTCCTAAGTTTAGTTGATGTAGCCGAATCATAGATTCCAACTTATTTGGTGTTATATAACACCACGGGTTATATTATTAATATGGTGTTATGCACGGTCGACACAAATACGTTATTATGTAATTTTAATAAGTTACCATATTGTTAATGTTTTAAAGTAATGAAAGTCACAATGAGATAAATAGAAAACAGATTTTTGGTACAAAAGATTACTTAGATTAATGATTGGAATGTTTAAACTGCAAAGCTTCTTGAATATAAAGAGATTGAGAAATTCGGTTGGTTATGAGATAACCTAAGATACTTATGATTTGTTGCTAATCATCTAGGTTTATTTTGTTCTTTGTTTTTACATTTTTTATTTATTTGAATTGATTTCTTGACTTTTTTTTATATTGATAGTGAGGAAGAACTTGTTGAACCAGAGGTGGAGACATATGAGTTTTTCATAAGGTAAAGATCAGATGTCGTGGTATTTGAATTTAAGCTACTTACAATACTCTTTGATAACGCAACTACAAGATGTATTTGCTTTATCTAATTTGATTTGTTTTCATTTGTGGTAATCTTTTCTCTCTTTGGTTTATGTTTACTATTTACACTTAAATGAGATCTAGGGCGTAATGCAAACAACACCACATCCACGAAAAAGAAAGAACAAAGTGCGCTATATCCTTAAAAGGTTAGGTGACAGCCGAAACAATATGTGTACACCTGTCTTCCTGTATAGTTGAATTCAATTTTTCTAAAGTTTTCACAACAATTACTATGATAGAATACTTGAGGAAACAAGGAACAAATAATCTTTCTCACTCACTAGCATACACAAAATTGTATTATATGTGCTCCAAGATCGGATCACAGGTCACAAAGAGTAAATAAAATTTTAATCAGGAGAACCGCTTGGTGCACCTATAGAAAGTCGATCTTTTTGAGAACATAATAATTATGTAGTTGATGAAGTTTCTTACTGAGAAGTTAGCTTTATCCCGGATTTCATATTTGTATCATGTGGCCTTGCAGTTACAGATGCATATTACCTATATTCTAATAATTATTTTTTGGACTTTTAACTTGAGTTTTCTTTAATTCAATTTAACTTGGTTTGATTACTCGCGTTCTTGCTTGAAATTTTATTTTGTAGTGGTTGCTCGAAATATAAATATGAATCTGGAGTTAGCTATAGATACTCACCCGTATGTGTCCTTCACAATCAATTTCATTTGATATAACTTTAGGTGGACAATATATCATACTGATTTCTTTTATGTCTATCCATTAAAAATAACAGGCTAATCAAGAATTTTTTAAGGATATTCTAATGCATCTTGGTAACGAATAAGAGGCTAAACTCCACCACACTAAATCATCAATTCCCACCAGATCCGATACGTAGCACGGGGTTACATACTAGTGTCAAACTAACCCGGAATGTGCACAAAAATATTCCCAGTTTTCGATCAACCCTAAACAAAAGTTCCAGCCAAATATCTTAAATGGCAACTCTTACGAGAGTGAAACCCACTAGACAAGATTCATGTGGTTGAGGTTTAACCACAGGTGTGTACAAAAATGCCTAATAACCGTAAAATCATAATAAGTATAGCACCAGGGTGATTAAGTTTCGTTTTCCCTCCCTGATTCAGAAGTTTTAAGTATTAGCTACTTCCTACTAGTACAAGTGAGTAAATCCACATTTGTAGAAAAAGTTACGGATTTTTTTTTTCAATTTGGAGAAAGATTGAAAATTATGTGCACGAGACGTCTTTATCATGCTCCATTTTTACCATAAAATGGTGAAAACAGGCGTAACAAGAATGTACGACCACGGTTATAATGGGCAGATACAAACAAAGGAACAATATGGATGCACTCATGAGGATTGAGATTTGGTTGACTTTTAGTAGTTATAATGGTAGTCGGATGGAAGTGTGAGATTAGTTTTGCACAGTAGTTTGTTTCCTTTTCCTTTTCTTCTGTGCGGTGAAGTTATCTATTTCATCCGTTTCAAAATAATAGAAAAGGTTGTTATATTCAGATATATCGAAAATATGCTTGTTTCCATAATAGAAAGTTAAATGTTTTAATATGGGATATCATTTTTTTCTCCTTTTAATTTCCTGTTATATTAGGGTCTACATGAATTATTTCGGCTCTATCTAATTTTATTTCCACCTAGGTGAAGGCATAAGGGGTGTCTAGAAAAGGTGAAACTACTAAATTACCATCACTAGTTAAAATTATATTTATATCCTTATCTTTAATACTTACAATCTATTTCTATTTCCCTCAAAACCAATTAGAAATTGGATTTTTTTTCTTTTTCAAATCATTTTTTTTATTTGAAAATTTCCAAAATTTTGGATTTTTTTAGTTCAAGAACAAATGGGTAGTAAGGCTCTTACATGATGGTCGATTGTTCTTCGTCAATGAAGAACATCGACCAAGAATCAGTGGATGTTCATGCACTCGTAATCCGATTTAGGTTGATGTTATTCATTGACGAAGAACATGAGAAATCAACGTATACAGGTGCTCATATCGATCGATTTTAAGAAACCAGACTCTAGATAATCGTTCGATAGTGACATTCATATCGACCGATTGTTAAAAAAAAACTCAAAAACGATAGTTTTTTTCCATTAGCTTTTGCCAAGAATCAGTGGATAAGGTTCCCCACGTGTGAGTATTCTAAAAAACTTAGATTCAAAAGTTTTTCTAGAATTTTTTGCCTATAATCGGTGGATGTTCATGCACTTATCCACTGATTATAAACTTGACATTTTTTTGACTGTATAACTTCCTCGTCGGACGTCGGAATTGCCTCATTCTTTTTGCGTTGAAATTGTATTTTCATTCTCTACAATACAGATCTAAGAATTCATTTATTTAGACAAGTTCCATTTGATGTCTTACTTCCTTGGATGTCTTGTAGTACTACATGCAAAGATAGATGGAAGTAAGACATCAAATGGAACTTGTAAAAATCAATGAATTATTAGCCCTATCTTGTAGAGAATGAAAATAAAATTTAAACGCAAAAAAGAATGAGGTCATTCCGACGTCGGACGAAGAAGTTATGAGCAAAACAATCAAAAAAATGTCAAGTTTAGAATCGGTGGATAAGTGCATGAACATCCACCGATTCTGGGCAAAAAAAATTCCAGAAAAACTTTTGAATTTGAGTTTTTTAGAATCGTCAAACATGGGGAACCTTATCCACTGATTCTGGGCAAAAGTTTATGGAAAAAAACTATCATTTTTGAGTTTTTTTATAACCATCGGTCGATATGAATGTCAATATCGACCGATTCTAGAGTGTGATTTCTTAAAATCAGTTGATATGAGAACATGTATACGCCGATTCTTTATGTTCTTGGTCAATGAAGAACATCAACTTACAATCGGCTTATGAGGGCATGAACATCCACCGATTCTTGGTTGATGTTCATGCAAAAAAAAAAATCAAAATTTCTCAAATTTTTTTATGTTTTGATTATTCATTAACGACAATTAATTTCACAAATAAAACAATTAATTCACAACTAACACGATTAATTAATACTAATTAAACATTTATTCATTAACATCAATAGCTGGATAAGGTTTTTTTTTTTCTTTTCATAATGACCCTATTTTAACTTTTTGGTTGCTAGTACCTAAAAATTGCTTCCAGGCAAAACAATGTACTGTAGAAGTAATTTTTTTAGGTTCAAGATCAAAATCGTACAAGCCGAGTCCAAACCAGAAAGATGGGTGTTCGCCTTTCGCTTCAGTTACAAAGAGAGAAGATGAGTTGATATTAGGGGAAGGAAGCAGAGAAAGTTGAAGGAATCAGTGTGATGAATTGTGTCTAGAGGTGTTGAACTATAGAGAATACAGATCTTGTGAGAAGGATAAGCTTGTTATGTCTTCTGAATAGGCTAAGTAGCCTATTTATAATAGTTTAGGAACACACGTATTTTCCTTATAAGTAGTGGAGGTAGTGAGGATATGAAGAGATAGAAATTGTGGGGATAATTTCTTAACTGCCCCAGAAGTTTCTGGAAACCATTACTCCATTATCTCCTTAACTGCTACAACCATCACCACTACTTCGTAACTTTCTCATCATCGGGTGTTACCACGCCGCATGTTGCTATAAACCACCATACCAATACCCATGAAGAATCCCCCCATGCAATATGATTTTATTTCTCATGAGATTTTATGGAGTCATGGACTCAAAGTACGTGAATAATGCTACCACTAAGTTTTATGCCAGCTTATCATGATAATGTCATGTTTTGCAATATGCAATTTGTGTTAGCAACAATGGTGCATGCATGTGTTGTAGGCATAATTGGGGTGTTGCTAGCACATGCTAGTGTCGTGGCTATGGCGTAGGTAATGGTGCTAGCAATGAAGGATGACACTAGCACAACCAGGCGAGGAATGGTGCTGACACGAGCAAGCCAGGACGGTGCAACGGAAAGCAAGGATGGCCGTCAGCAAGAGAGCGTAGATGGCATTGGCGCTAGCGCTAGCCTCAACGCTAGGGATAATGTTGTCGCTAGCAAGGGATTTGGCGCTAGCACTGGCCTTTGGCATATGGGTGTGCTATTCATTAGTGTTGGGAGCATGGCTAGGGCTTGCTAATGTTGGATCTTGCTAGTGCCATGGTTATTGCCCATGCACCGTTAGCGTTGGCATCTATTACTATCGTGGCCATATTGATGGCCTGTTTAGGGTTTCTCAATTGTATAAGATTTAATGTTAGCATTTATGCTTAACTTTTATGCAGTGCATACACAACATTTTCAAGAGATTCAGCTGTGGAAGTTTGTAACTTGAGATAATACTCGACGCGACTCCGCAATTAGATGGTATGCATCTAATTTATGTTTTTATTCAGATATGGCATAGCCTTTATTCCGAATGTTCAAAATTTTTTATAATCAACACATTCTGGTTAATACAAATAGTTTACATGGATGCACATGAAATAGTAAGGGTTTAGCTGGATAAACCCCCCTGAAATATCAATGGCGCATATATATATGCAAAAGAGGTACAAGGCTAATTTAGCCAGGAGCTGAATATCACTTCTTTATTCTCTTGCGGAATGTAAGATAGGAGTAGTATTCATAATTTTGATGTTATGTCAGAAAATTATGCGTATTTATTTCATGCTTCTGTAGCTAGGAAAAAGCGTTGTTACAATTTTTTCCCTTGTCAAAAATCCACCATCAACATTAAGTCCCCTATTTAGCGCGAAACAGTAATGTTTCATGTTAAGCACTAAATGGTGATAATGTCACTATAAAACTTTAAAAATTCAAATTTAGAGAAAAATTACTTATCCTTGCCTCCATGATGTCGTTGTAGACTTGTTTTGCTGGTGTAGGCTTAGAAGAAAAAGATTGTAATCCAACGAACGATATTGGAAACTCCGTGTGATAATTACAAGCAAGATTATCTAGCGCAGGCATTCTCGTCTGTGCTAGCAAAGAGGGGTTCACGACTACAAGTCTTGGCGTGAAAACGTGAGTTTTATCCGACCACCTGATAAGGTCCACCTTCCCTTCTTATTCCAACTTGTTCACAACGGTCGGTCTTGGAATCTTAGTCAGTGGTCATGCTCAGATCCACTCTCCTCGGAATAATCTTCAGTTTGAAACAAATGATTCTTCGTATTTGAATTCTTAGGGTTTTCCCCCTTTCCTATTTAAATAAGCGAATAACTCTTAATCCTTTTCGTTTTCATTCTTCTCCAGAGTTACCTTGTCTTGTCACTGCAGCATGTCTGATAACAACAACGATTCAACCAGGGGAGATCATGCGTCAAGCGTGTTGCTTGGATTGCAAGTCCAGTGATTTTCTCTTTATTCCCAAGCTTCCGATATGTGTATGATGAAAGCTTGAAGATAATCTTATTATTGTTATTTTCCTAGGTTTCCTGGGTCAAGAAGGTACCACAGAGGTGTATGAAAACAAGGAGTATCAGTGCTATGGTAGGCAGGCTTCTCTTCCCTCTGAAACCGTACTCTTTCCTCATTTTTTTAAAACATATGTATGCTTGTTTGATTGTAACAGGAGGTAGATGTTGGACATGCTGGAATTATGAAAAATAGGGAATTCGTACCAGTGAAGGGTGGGGAAAACGTTGATGCTAACTCTAAGATTCCTCCTAATCCCATGACTCCTCTTACAGACGCCGATTTGAGTCTTCCTGTTCATGATTACCCCAACGCCGGGCTCCCCTTTGAGTTGGAAATGGAATCCTTATCTCAGAAGTTTGAAGTAGTGGGAGGATTTGTTGTGCCAAAGTGCCATGCAGATCTCTATACCAAGATATGGGAGAAATACGGGCACATTGCCACAACAGAGCTGGTGATGAGTTATTATCCCATACTCATAACAGTCATGGAAAGACTCTTACCTGTTATTGCCGAGATGGATGACACAACTCTATACAATGTTACATACTAAAAAATCCAAGAATAAGACGAGATGTTGACTGCCTGCGAGGGTCTTCGTTTTAACATAGACGAGATGTTTTAGTATTTGGAGAATGTCAGAAAGGATCATGTAGCATCTTTGGTAGAGGAGAAAGCCTTGAAGGAAGAATCGTCCCAGATTGATAAAATAGCTCGAGATTTGCAGGCTCATTCGAAGAGATATGAAAAAAGATTGGAAAAATTGTATATCCACAATTTTCCTCTACTTAAAGATCTGTTCTAGCCCATAATATGAGTAGTGAAACATTTCTGTTATTATTAATTTTTTTCGAGTAGTTTGAATAAAGAATGTTCAGATGATTTGAGTGGCTGTAGTGGGTTTTGCATTTGAAAGTTCATATATATATTTTGAAGTTATATTGAACTTGAAGGTGTTTTAGGCATAATATGCCTTAAGCCATTTACCATTGATGATTGTTCCTACGGATCCTCCATTCAAGTTAACAATCTTGTAATACCCGCTTGGCATAGCCTTGGATACTACAGATGGCCCCTCCCATTTTGGAGAAAACTTCGGAGCTGACATATCTTGTTGAATATGCTTAGATGTTTTAAGTACCAAAATCTCCCACCTGAAACACCCGGGGTTGTACTGCTTTGTTGTATGCCTTGGAGATTCTGCATCGATAAGTCTCTGTATACTTTTCTTCTTTGGCTCGTCTGGATTCGAGTACATCTAAATCTGCTACTCGGGAGTTGGGTATTTCAGGCTCGTCCCAATAAACTCCACTTGTTGCTGCTATCCTGGTTGATGGAACTTTAATCTATGCAGATAGGATTGCATCATCTCCATATACAATAGAATATGGTGAGGTCCCTGTAGAACTCCTCGGAGAGGTTCTGTATGCCCACAAGGCCATAGTCATTTCCTCATGCCATGTTCTTGGATGATCGTAAACAATAAGACTTAAATTCTGATAAGGGTCTTGTTGGTTCTCTCGGCTTGCCCATTCTCTTGGGGTTAGTATGGTGTGGAGAATACATGTTTGACGCTATATCCTTCGAGTAACTCTCAGACGTGTTTATTTGTACATGGAGTACCATTATCCGTTATGATGTGCTTTGGTATCCCGAATCTGCATATAATATGTTCTTTGATGAAAGTTGTTATGGTTGTTCCAGTCGGGCTTCTGAGAGGTACAACTTTGACCCACTTGGTGAAGTATTCCATGGCAGTAAAGTATGTACTCATGTTGCTTTGACGAGGATGGATTAATTTTACCAATAAGATCCAGCCCCCAGCTATAGAATGGTCAATGGTTGCTTACCGAGTGAAGAGGAAGGTAATGTGTGTGAATGAGGTTGACATGGATTTGACATTGGTGATATTTCTGAACGAATGAGCCTGCATCATCTTTCATGGTCGTCCAGTAGTATTTCTCATGGACTTGGAGAAATAATTTTTTTGCCCTGATACTCTCCTTAGTGTATTTCTTTCAGGATAGTCTGAATATCTTCTTCTGCCAAACATCACAACAAATCCCCGCTAAATCTCTTCCGGTAGAGTATCCCATTGTGATAGAAAAATCTCTTGGATTTTTAGATTAAGTGTGTCGTTTCCCGCTTTTCTTGAGGTAGGGCATCGTCTCGGAGATATTTTATATATGAGTCTCGCCAGTCCCTAACATGATGTATAGTCAGTATCTCTAATTGTTGTGGCGGGATATGACAACTAGAGAAAAACCCTTGCAGTAATCGAGATTGGGCCTCCATGGTGGGTCAGTAATACCCAAGATGTTGGAGACATTTATATAGAGTTACCACTAGTGTCTGACCGCACATCTCACGATGTACTTGATTAAGCTGCCTTTGCGCTTCATCATCTCCCAGATATCTTGACAGAGATCCATCTGGGTTCCTATGATATAATGTTCCATGTAATAGGAAAAAGTGTTTTAAATCCTTGATACTAACCTTTCCTTGGCTTTGTGAGTTACTAAGCTCTTGGTCGATAGGTATTCTCCAGTCATTGACTTATTCTTTATCAGGCTTGTCCATCCTGGTCGAGGGCATGGTATGTCTCTGCACGGTGATGGTCGTCTCTGAGTCCTCGAACTGAAGTTTTGAGGCTAAAGTTGCCAAACAATAAGCGTGCATGTTGTTGGTGCGCCCTGTATGTATGATTATTACCTCGTAAAAACGAGTTAAGAGTTTTTGTGCCTCATCTCTATACGGGGATAATATCGCTTCCTTGAGAGAATATATCCCATTCATCTAGTTCACTATCAACTTCGAGTCTCCTCTTATTTCGAGATGTATACCTCCAGCTTGTTTGTCTAGTGACAATCCTAATAGGAAGGCTTCATACTCGGCGGAGTTGTTGGTACACTCGTAGTCCATCTTAAATGAATGCGAGAAAAATTTACCAATTGGCGAAACTAACACGATTCCGGATCCTCCGGTGTTATTACTAGGGTAGCAGAACCGTCGAAGTATAATAACCAGGCTTCTTTTTTAGCAAGTGAAATGTCTTGGAATTCTCCAGGTACATCCTCGTGTGTTGTGGCATTATCTTCTCCTGGAAAAGATGTAAGCAGGTTTGCGACTGCTTGTCCCTTTATTTCTTTTGGCGATACACACGATAGGTCAAACTCTGATATCTGTAACAACCATTTTTCCGTTCGCCCTATGAGAGCAGGTTTTGCCAGTAGAAATTTACAGGGTTATCTTTAGCCATCAATACTACCTTATTCGCAGAAGATAATGTCGAAGCTTCTGGATAATATGTAACAAGGATAGATAGGCTATTTCGACCTTAGGATATCTCAGTTCTGCATCTCTCAACATATAGCTGAGGTAGTAGATGGGGCATTCAGTCCCCTTGTCGTCGTCATGGGCTAATAAAGCTCATATAACAACTTCGCTGAAAGATGTGTAGAGGAGTAATGGTTTGTCTGGAGTTAGATATTCATAACAGCTAGTGATAAAAACAATTGTTGGATTTTGTGGAATTCCTTTTGTTGTGTGGATGACCAGATAAAACTCTCCCATTTCCTTATTAAGGGTGTAAACCAAACAACGAACTGAGCTAGTCCAGGAATAAAACGTCGAATATATGATACCTTTCCTATGAAGCTTTTAAGTTCCCTTGCAGTGCGTGGAGTTGGCATAGTGGTGATAGCCTGAGTTTTGATTGGGTCCACTTTGATCCCCTCTGATGTTACTTGAAATCCCAGAAATTTCCCGGATGAAACACCAAAGGCGCATTTCAAAGGATTCATCTTCAAATGGTATTCACGGCATCTCTCGAACACTTGACGTAGAATGTTGGCGTGTTATGCTCTGGTCTTAGATTTTACTACCACATCGTCGACATAATCTTCTACTTGTTTGTGCATCATGTCATGGAAGATTGTCATCAAGGATCTTTGGTAAGTAGCGCCGACGTTCTTCAATCCAAAGGGCATCACCGTGTAATATAATTTTTTGATAGGAGTTCGGAACGCGGTTTTCTCATCATCGTACTCGTATATCTTTATCTGGTTATAGCCACTATAGTCATCCATTAATGAAAATATATCGTGTCCGCTGGTGGCATCTATAAGCATGTCGATGGTTGGAAGAGGGAAATCATCTTTAGGACATGACTTTTTCAGGTTCCTAAAATACATACAAAATCTTATTTGTCCATTCTTTTTCTTGACAGGGATGGCGTTAGCCAACCATGTGGGGTGTTGGATAGGCTTGATAAAGCCTGCTGCCAGCAACTTCTGAATTTCAACTTTGACCAGTGAGAGAACTAACTTTTGTGACCGAGAGGTTGATCTCCCGCCGTGGTCGCCAATTGTTAGTACCTAAAAATTGCTCATATGTAAAACAATATACTTTAGAAGTACTTTATTTAGGTGCGAGTATGAAAATCGTACAAAACGAGTCCGAACCAGAAAGATGGCTAGTTGTTCGCATTTGGCTTCGATTACAAAGAGAGAAGATGGGTTGATCTTAGGGGAGGGAAGATAAGAAATTTGAAGGAATCAGTGTGATGAATTGTGTGTAGAGGTGTTGAACTATAGAGAATAACAAAGCTTGTGAGAATGATAAGTTTTTTCTGTCTTCTGAATAAGTTAAGTAGCCTATTTATAATAGTTTATGAACGCAAGTATTTTCCTTGTAAGTAGTGGAGGTAGTGAGGAGATGGAGAGATGAAGATTGTGGGGATAATGGAATAACCTCCCAACAATTTTATGGAAACCATTACTCCATTATCTCCTTAACTGCTACAACCGTCACCACTGCTTCATAACTTTCTCATCATGGGGTGTTGTCACGCCGCATGTTGCTATAAACCACCAGACCAATACTCATGAAGAATCCCCTCATATAATATGATTTGATTTCTCGTGAGATTTTGTGGAGTCATGGAATCAAAGTACGTGAATAATGCTACCACTAAGTTTTATGCCAACTTATCATGATAATGGCATATTTATGGCATGTTTTGCAATATGCAATTTGTGCTAGCAACAATGGTGCATGTGTGTGTTGTAGACATAATTGGGGTGTTTCTAGCACATGCTATTGTCGTGGCTATGGCTTAGGTAATGGCGCTAGCAATGAAGGATGACACTGGCACAAGAAGGCGCGGAATGGTGCTGGCACGAGTAGGCGAGGACGGCGAAACATCAAGCAAGGATGACGCGTCAGCAAAAGAGCGTAGATTGCATTGGCACTAGTGCTGCTGGCCTCAGCGCTATGGCTAATGGTGCCGCTAGCAACGGATTTGGCGCTAGCACTGTCCTTTGGCATATGGGTGTGTTATCCATTAGTGTTGGGAGCATGGATAGGGCTTGCTAAGGTTGGCTCTTGCTAGTGCCATGGTTATTGCCTATGCACCGCTAGTGTTGGCATTCATTAGTGTCGTAGTCATATTATGGCATGTTTAGGGTTTCTCAATTGTATAAGATTTAATGTTAGCATTTATGCTTAATTTTTACGCAGTACATACAAAACATTTTCAAGAGATTGAACTGTGGAAGTTTGTAACTTGAGTTAATGCTCGATACGACTCTGCAATTAGATGGTATGCATCTAATTAACATTTTTATTCGGATACGGCATACCCCATATTCTGAATGTTCGCAATTTGGTATAATCAACACATTCTGGTTAATACAATAGTTTGCATGGATGCACATGAAATAGCGAGGGTTTAGCTGGGTAAACCCCCTGAAATTTCTATGGCACATATATATATATATGCAAAAGAGCTACATGGCTAGTTTATCCAGTAGCTGAATATCACTTCTTAATTCTCTTGCGGCATGTAAGATAAGATTAGTATTCATAATTTTGATGTTATATCAAAAAATTATGCATATTTATTTCATGCTTCTGTAGCTATGATAAAACGCTATTTCAATTTTCTCCCTTGTCAAAAATCCACCATCAACATTAGTGTAGGAACAAAATAATTCGTGTAGGCACCACTATAGCCAGGTTTAACTTCCCCTTCAACAACATATTTCTCTCTCATGTTTTGTATCATTTAAACACAAAGGGACCAATTATCTCCCAAGGACAAATAAGGAAAAAACAATAAAAAGTGCATATAATGATTAGTTTTTAAATTTTTTATGCCAAACCAAACAGACCTATCTTTTTGAAACGGAGGGAGTAATTCTTTTTGTTTTATTTAGGATAGAATTATAGGATCTACTCCTATATTTTGGACTGAAATTCAAATTTCTAGGAAAAGAAAAACTACATGGAATGATAAATATAAACGGCATTAACCGATTTGTTACGTTTTATTAAAGAAGGAAAAATACATACAATTGCTCAAAAAAGTAACCCAAAGATAAAACCTTGATCACTAATTACAATCGATGACCTTCCGATGAGTTATCAGATTTTTAAATAGTGTTGTCCTAAACTATTTACCTATTGAACCCCAAAGAAAGATTATGGCTTTAACTTCATTAATAAGCACATTCACATTTCTTGGAGGTTTTTTGGCCATTCTTTCACCCCGTATATTCCAACAAATTGCAAAAGTTAGAAGAGACTAGATTTTTCTCCTTCTATTTCTTCCTCTTCTATACTTCCATGCTTGTAACTACCAATTCATTGTTCCACTTTCAATCCAGCTGACATTGAGTTCCTATTAAATAGATCCAAAGAGCTTGTACATAGGTCCACCTCATTTGGTTGTTGTATAAAACATACATTCCAAATTAGCTGAGTCAGCATCAACATACACACACGCGACATTTTTTTTTTGGAAAACTACCAAGAAAACCCATCTTTTTAAAAGTATTTCTTAATTCTTTCAACTTCGACTGTTAAAAAAACAAAGAAAAATGGAAAATACTATAATTGTTGTAATTCTTTTTGCACAAAATACTAATCATATGCACTATACTATTTAGTTATACTAAGTAATTAACTATGTATAAAGTAAAATAAAGTGGAGACATAAACTAAAATCAGAGTTTATTTCTCTTGTTAGTTTCGTACACACATTGATGATGTGGTGATAATTGACGAGAGTAAGATATGAGTTGATAGATAATTGGAGTTATGGAGACAGACTCTAGAATCCAAGGGCTTTAGACTTAGTAGGACTAAAACCGAGTATATGAGGTGTGATTTCAGCGATGATAGACCGGAGGATGGAGATATTACTTTGGTCGGACAAGTAGTACCTAAGAAGGACACTTTTTAATATTTAGGGTCGATGCTGCAGAGCGATGTCGAGATTGATGAGGATGTTGGAATTAGGATTCGAGCGGAATGGATAAAGTGGCGACTGTCTTGTGTGACAAAAAAGTCCCGTAAAAACTCAAAGGAAAGCTATACAGAGCGGCGACCAGACCTGTGATGTTGTATGGTGCCGAATGTTGGGCTACTAAAAGATAACATATTCAAAAGATAAGTGTAGAAGAGATGCGTATGATCTAGTGAAGTTGTGGGCATAATAGACATGACCGAATTAGAAATGTATACGCGATAAACTTGGGGTGGCGCCAATTGGGGAGAAGCTTATTCAACACTAATTGAGATGGTTTGGACATCTCCAACGGAGACCTATGGAGGCACCAATGCGCACTGGTGTCATAAGCCGTTTTGTAAACACAAAGAGAGGCAGAGGACGACCAAGATTGACATGGGAGTAAGCATTGAAAAGAGACTTAAAGGAATGGAATGTGTCCAAGGAATTGACTTCGGACAATAACGCATGGAAGCTAGCAATCCACGTACCAGAACCGTGACTTAAGGAGTTTGGTTAAGTTTTATTTACGAGTAGCATTAGAGGCTATGACTCGGTTTAATGCCCCGGGATCAATGACTTAGAGCTTAGGAATTTGACCCCTAGGATTTATTAGTATAGTTAGTATTTGGATTTTTCCTAGCAATGTTCGTAGCAATACTATATTTTTACTTCTTTTTTTTTCTGCTTTTTATTTTGGTAACTTCGACATGGGTTCCATTTCTACCCTAACCCAACTTGTTTGGGACTAAAGGCTTGGTTGTTGTTGTTATTGTTGTATAAAGGCGATCAAAGCCTTTATATAGGCAATTGATCAATGGGATAAAGATATCCATATGATGATACTTAGACAAGAAAATAGTTGATTCATCAGAACATATATCCATTAGGTGGATATCCACATATATACCCAGTAATTAACAACCCCCGTAGATGTCCACCATTTTGATCGATTCGCCAAAAAATGGATCAACGAAAACGATATAACACTTCAAGCTTTGTGGATCGTCGCGAACATGCTGCCTTGATAAAAATTTGTCTGGAAAACCACTTGGGAAAAACTTGCACGTCGAAAGGTCATAGTCATATTGACTACGCTAGACAATTTTCTTTGTTAAAATCTTAACAGGAAAAACCGTGTACGGTAAAAACCTGAACCCAAGAGTAAAGTGTGATTTTTCGATCACTGATTTCAAAGAAAAAAATCTATGGATATTCATCTCTTTATATGATGATCACCATTCTAAGATTGTTATCTCATTAAAAACCTGGTCAGGAAAATCCAGAAGGACAAAACCTGAACGTATGAAAATATGAGTCCTTAAAACAATGTTGGAACCGTAGATGTTTCCTCATTAAAACCTTTCCCAGAAAACCCAGAGGGACAAAAACCAAGGAAAAGGAAAAAGAGTACCACATTTGGAACTACGGATAACAATGGACTCACATGCCTCATTAAAACCTTGACAAGCAAAAACCAGTGGGAAAAAACCTTGACTAAGGAAAAAGAATATACTGTTCAAAAGTACAGCTTCCCAATACCCAAAGTCTTCTACGACTTTACTCTCCCTATGAGCCTCCTGGGTTGATCATTGAGACCGATAATACTGGATAGAGATCACAAACCATCTTTTAATATCTTCGGCAGCTTCTTTTACTCGTAAAATATGGTCCGATTTTTCTCTGTGCAATTTTTTAATAATCTGGTTGTGCCAGCTTTTTATTCTCCATTACCTTGGTAATAACAATCGTAACCGACAGGAGGAAGAACAATTATCCTTTATTACCTTACTATTAGTCAGAGAATATTTAGTTGTTTTAGCAAACTTGTTGAAAAATCAAAACTGAAACAGTATGATTAGCTTTTCTCCATGGGAGGCATTCTGCGACCTTTTATGAAAACGATCAAGCATCACGTTATTGCAAAGGTGAAAGACTTTTTTCCGGACCAATGTCTCAATATTGGTGCTGGATAGAACCAGACTTGCATATTTATAAAAAAACTAATATCAGGTATTATATATCATATTTCAGCTATTGTACCAGTTACATATCTTTAGTTTAATATAAATTAACCACAAAGTGATACATACCCTTTGTTGAAATATAAATCTATCTATCTTAAAAGTAAGAGACCAGACAAATATAATTGTGCCATATTTTTGCATCTAAACATGTATAAACCTTAAAAGTTTTAATGTACTTCTTAATGTTCAATCAACAGATTGAAATCTTGTTTTACCGAGATTTTCATCTCGAAATCCTGCTCTAAGCATTTTTGTGCTTTGGAGTGCTCTTTAAGAGTTACAATTAAATTGATGTTGTGTAATCAAGTCTAGCAAATGCAAAGTTCATGGGCATATAAGATGGTTTGCATTTTCCTATTTTAACAAGCATTCACTTAGATGATTGACCACATTAGTCCAAATCATTTCAGATCATACAAGGTTCGGTAAGTTTTAGTGAATACATATGACATGGTATTTCTGCTGATAATTGAATAACTTCAGATACTTTTAAGAAGATATATGTATTCAGTATTCCACACTGATGCATAATAATTGCATCCATTAGATAAACGTCGAGTCCTTCAAAGACTACCATACTTAATGAAACCAAAAAGGTAATTGCATTTAATACATGGCATGTGTGTTTCTTTATAATCCATCTCAAGTTTCCGTGAAACACTTTGTGTCATTAGTTAACTTCACTTTTCTCTTTAAGCACAAGCACCCATATGTATCCATAGGCATTACATTATTGGATGTTGATACAAATATACAATATTTTATGTATGTATCTAAAGCCCATAAAAGGCCTTAACCTAAAATCCGTGTAAACAAAGAATATCTTAGAACAAGTATAACTTAATACTATAACCCTTGAATAACATGGGATCAAGGAGGTGTGTCTATCATATACCCCCTACAAATATGTAACCTTGTCCTCAAACCCAATGATCCCACTTCTCTCTAACGAAGTCTTGCTTTCTCTTTCTTAATTATTGTCTTTACTATTTTAGTTAGCTCTTAAGAGCTTAGTAGTTCATAACTACTTTGGGTATATTGTCTAACATATTTAGCAAGTAAAAAATAATACACGATTTCTGTCTTTTCCAAGATCTGACAATTTAGTTTTTATAAGAAAAATTGATGGTTATATATTATTATTATTAAAGTCAGTGATATCACACTGTCGTGGAAATATATTAGTAAATAAAAATTACTTACCAAAAAATAAACATAAATCACAAATTTTCCTCTACAGATTAAATTAATTAGAAAATTAACTGCTGAAAATGAAAAAAAAAATCTAAGAACTTAAATTGATCGGTTTATACCAACAATATTCTGTTTGGTTTGAGGATTCACTAGAACCAAACCAAGATCTAATTGTTTACACAATACAAAAACCATTACATAGTATTATATAAATAATTCGGTCCGATTTAGCGTTAATCGCTTTTGTTTGGTACGGTTTCACGATTTGTAACGGTTTTTGAGCAACCCTACCTAAACTACGATTGCTTGGTAAAAAAATTACCGAAACTTTGTTTCTTCACCCGTCAAACTATATATTCTAAAATTGTAAGTCAACTCATTCCACGAATCTCGAAGTTATCTCAAAATCAGTCTGTATTTATTCCCGAAAAGACAAATAACTGATAATATAATAGTTTTTCATGAGATCTTACATACTATGAAGACTAATAAGTGTAAATTAGATCATATGGCTATTAAATTATAATTTTCTAAGGCTTTTGATCGTATGGAATGAACTTCATTATTCACATATTTCAACTTATGGGTTCTTCTAAATAATTTTGTGATTTAATGTGTATTTCTATTGTTTCTTACTCATGCTAGTTAATGGTACACCTGGTGAATCTTTTTATCTTCTAGAGGTATTCATCAAGGTGGCCTATTATCACCAACTATTTTTATATTATGCATGGAAGCTTTATCCAAATTTTAACTCATACTGAACAAAATCGGTTAGTCACAGGTATCAAAGTTACTCCCGTTAGTCCTTCAACTTCCCATTTATTTTTTTGCTAACGATGTTTTCTTATTTACTCATACATCTATTGCTCAAGCTCGAAATCTTCTAGATATTTTATAATTTTTTAGTACTTCATCTGGTAAAATTGTTAATTATCAAAAATCCGGAATATATTTTAGTAAAGGAGTTCAAAATAAACATTGTAACTACTAGCAAGGATTTTAAAATTAGGAAGAGTTACTAAAACTGATACTTAGTTGGGTGTGTATAGAGCTAAGCGTTTCAAATATCAAAATATGTTAGACAAAGTTATAAACGTATTCAAGGATGGAAAGCCAAATTACTCTCATAAGATGGTAGATCTCTTCTTATAACGTTTGTGGCAACTGTTATGCCTATGTATCAAATGATGTGCTTTTCTTTACCACAAAAAACCTTAAGTAGGCTAAATGCTTTACGTCGTGAATTTTAGTGGCAGAGAAAGGAGGATAGTAAAATCAAATACTTAAAATCCTGGAAATTTATTTGTACTAGTAAAGCAAGTAGAGGTTTAGGTTTTAAGAACCCATTTAATTTTAATCTTGCATTAGTCACTAAATTAGCTTGGATATTACTCACGAATCCTGAACAACTTTGGTGTAAAATTCCCAAATGTAAATACTTCCCAAAAATCGGACCCTATTCACTATAAGAAAAAGTTTGTTAAATCTTGGGTTTGGTCTAGTATCTATAGAGGTATTGAGGTTACCAAACTTAACCATTGTTGGGATATTGAATGATAAATGGTTGCCCATGGGTAATTGTCCTCAACCTAAATCTGGTATCACTATTAATTCTATGCAAAAGTTTTATGATATTATAGATGTTGAAGGTAAGTGGAATTCCCTCTTCTAGTTTATCTATTTAATGAAACAACTATTGATGCTATTAGAACAATTGAACCTGATCATACTAGAAAAAAATTCTAGGAAATGGATATGAACTAGAGATGGTATGGTGTCAACTAATTCTGCTATAACTTTTTTGCCAACAGAAATACATATGAATCTAGAGTACCTTGGTATCATATTTGGCATCTTAAGACAATCCCACGTGTTAAGAATTTTCTATGGAAAGCTTTGGTAGGCTGTTTACCAGTAAAGCAAATTATTGGTCGATTCATTAATCACATGGATACTAGTTGCCCGTTATGTAAAATTAGTGTCATTGGATCTATTGATTACTTTTTTCTTCTATGTAGTTTCTTTGAGGATATTTGGAGAGGTATGTCCTTAGAACATATATTCTATCAAGTAAGAAATATGTTATTTGTTAATTGGTGTGTTAATTGGCTCACTGACAAACTCAATCGAGACATAATAACTTATGTTTTATGGTTTATTTGGAAGTATCGATGTCAAGTAGTCTTTCAACATATTGATCTGAATCCTCTTCATATTATTCCAACATTATTTAGCACTATTTCTTATTATATATCCCCTTTTATAGGTAGTTTGACTGTTTCTCGTAGTTCTCAGTATAACACTATGCATCCAGGTTTTTGTAAATTCAAAGATTCGAATATGTCTTCCCTGAATAATAATGTAGTTCATATCTTCTTTGATGCATCTTTTCACAAACAATCTCACAAACTTTGCATCTGCTTTAGTTCAATATGATCACATGGGTTTGGTTTCAAATTTTACATGAGAAAATGGATGATGCTCTAGTCCAATGGAGGCAGAATCGCGAGCCTGTAGACACAACTTAGATTTTGAGCAGTGATTTTCTATAATGGCAACCAGGATGTCATAAGGATAATGCAAAAAGAGATTGTTCCTATTGACTGGAGATCGCTTCACTTTTTGTTGGCTTCTAGCGACTTTGTTAAATGTTTGCTTGTTTTTCTTATAAATATATTACTAGGGCTTGTAACGGATTAGCATATACTATAGCTAAGGTTTTTTTTATATATAAGAAATTGTAATATATAAATATTAATTTAGGTAGTATATCAGAGATTCTATCTCTTGCTTCTCGAGATTATTACAAATATTCGCAAACATTGTGTTGAATATGTAAAGATATTTGTTTGAGATTTCTGATACTTGCCTCTTTTGCTATTTTATCTGCTGCTTTATTGTTTCTCTTGTTGATCTGCTAAACTTGAGCTTGTGGAAGATTCTTCGTAGAGGCTGCAACTTTAATAATTGTGTTTTTATCTTGCCAAGGCGATTTTGCATTGCGTTGATAGAAGATGTCCGCTAATTGTTTACAATCTGTAAAAATTGTAACGCTAGATAGTGTATTTCTTTCTAACCAGTTACACGCCATAAGAAGAGACTTTGCTTCTGCATGAAAAGATGAAAACGCCCAACCCGAACCCACTACAATATGTATAAAAGATTCATTATCCACAGAGCATAGGAGGAAAACATATCTCGCTGAAAGATCATCTTATTTAAACGAGGCATCAATGAATATGATCCAATCTGATTCTCCTACCATTTTTATTACTGGGGATTCTTTCTGAAAGATGGATAGGTTCTGATCTGCATGATAATTGTATTTGTCTTCTTGGAAAAATTTGTACATTTGCTCAATTAAGATTTAAGGGGAGGGGGTAACTTTTTCAAATAAAACGGAGCATATATGTTTCCAAATGAACCAAAGTATAATAGTTATTTTGTTTGTAAAATGGGAGTAAGTTTGGGAGATTATCCATGAAGAAACCCGATCACTCATTGAATTGAATGAATAATTGTTGCTTCCTAGGAAAATGGAAAAGTATAGCCATATTGTTCTTGCAAAGGGACAATCTAAGAATAGATGATGATCAGATACTTAGGAGTTTGAACATAAGATACATGTGGGACTTATTTCACTGTTATGCTTTGCTAATCGATTTGTTGTTGGTAGAGCTTTGCTTACTAGTTTTCATTAACAAAAATTAATCTAGGTATGACTTTAATATTCCAGAAAAAATTCCAAGGAAATTTTTTATTATTTTCTGGTTGACTTATCAAGAAATTGTAGACATTTTTAACTGAGAAGATACACGAGGAGTGGTGTTTCCATTTTATTGTATCAGAATTATCCAATTGAGGAGATAAAGAGAGAATTTGAGTCTTAGTTTCTTGAGAGAAAAACCTATTTAGATGTTTGGATATTCCAATGACCCTCCTGGGAGATTAATTCGTTAATTGTTTGTGATGAAGTTTCCACTCTATTTAATTGTTTAAGGATTTTTCAGATTTTAGGAATCCAAGTATCATTCCAAAAATTTGTTGATTTTCCATCTTTTATTTTCCAAATATAATTATCTATAATTATGTCTAGACCTTTTTTGATACTCGTCTATATCGATGAGAGATTAGATATCTTGGAGTAGTTGATAGGGTAAGAGTTTGGAAAATACTTTGCTTTTAAAAGTTTTACCCATAAGTTATCCGGTTCTAGTAGTAGTCTATTGGCAAGTTTTGTTAGTAAAAATATATTAAACTTATGGGGACTTTTATTACCTAGACCATCTAGATATTTGGGTTTACGTATTTTTGACCAAGCTTTTTAAATAACTCCTTTACCATTTTTTTTATTTTTATTCCACCAAAAGTCTCTTTGAGTATAGTCTAATTTGTCCAGAGTTGTTTTAGGTAAAGCTAGACATTGTATTTGGTAGGTAGGGAAGGATTGTAAAATGGATTGGATAAGCACAGTTCTACCATCTTGGGAAAAGGAGTTTAGCTTTCCAGCCTTGAAGAGAAGAATAGTATTTTTGAAGTAATGGTTCAAAATTTTCTTTTCTATTTTTGTTGAAAATGAGAGGGTTCCAAGATATCCATCATTTTTATCAATAATGGAACCTTTAATATTTTTTCTATTATTTTACTATGTTTGTGGTGAATCCTAGGAATGAAATAAATTCCTGATTTTTTTAGATTTACCATTTGAAACCGTTATTTGACCAAAAATATTAAGAATAACTAAAGATTTTTAGTTTTCCCATATCAGCTTTAGTGAAGAGAAAACAATCATCGACAAAAAAAAGATAAGATGTATTTGGAGCATTTTTATTAATTTTAAAATCGGATATTTTCTTCTCTTCAATGGCTTTAGTTAGAAGTCTATAAAGAATTTCCATACAAATAAGGAATATGTATGGAAAAAGAGGATCTCCTTGTCTGATTCCTATGGAAATATTGAATTTAGGTCCCAGAGAACCATTAAGTAAGATAGAAAAGGAAGTAGAAGAGACGTACTGCATTATTAGATTGACCCAGACAGGATTAAAACCAACATCTATTAATGCTTGTTCTATGAAAGGCCATTACACTTGATCAAAACCTTTAGATAGGTCCAATTTTAACGCAAAAAAATAATTTTTTTTTGCTTTTGAGATTTTCATGGAACGAATTAATTCATGAGCTATAATTATATTATCCGTGATTTGTCTACCGGGAGGAAAACAGATTGGTTAGGTGATATAAATTTATTTAGAAGCGGTTTTAATCGATTAGCTAATTTTTTTGATATTATTTTATAAATTGCATTAGTTAAGCTTATTGGTCTAAAGTCTGCTGGGGTTTGAGGCGTAGGAGTTTTTAGGATTAAAGTTTAAAAAAAGTAGCGTGGAGCTCTTTGGGAATGACATCATTAATGAAAAAATCTTGAACTTGTTTAATAATATCCAAACCTAATATATTCCAATTCACTTTTAAGAACCCAGGTTGAAAACCATCTGGGCCTGGGACTCCCCAGGGGTTCATATTTTTTAAAGTTTGCCAAATTTCCTCTTAAGATGGTATTTCAATTAAAGACGCATTTTCAGAATCAGTAATGCATGGTCTTATAATATCTAATAGAGCAAAAGTGTTTCCGGTATATTGGGAAGAGCCTATATTAGAGAAATGTTGTTTAAGTAAATAATTGATTTGTTCTCTATCTTGAAGCCAGAGGCCCGAAGGATCTCTAAGGGAGTTTATTGAGTTAATTCTTTTTCTGTTAGAAGCTGAAGCATGAAAGTATTCTGTATTTTGGTCAAATTCCTTAAAAAAATTATCTCTAGATAATTGATGATAATAGTCATTCTTTATCTTATACTATTTTCCTAATTCTTCTTGTAATTCTTTTTATTTACTCAAATAGAAATTTGAATTGCTTAAATTATATAAGTTTTCTAATTTTATATTCAGAGATTTAATATTTTTATGTATAGTACCAAATGTTACATGATTCCAACTGGCTAGGTCGGCCGAAAGAAATTTAAGTTTAACAACAAGAGAACTATCCGGGTTTAAGCTGTTATAATGGTTCCAAAAAAATTCTACTTATTCAGGTAAAGAAGGATGGGTAAGCCAAGATCTAAGACATCGGAAAGGTTTCTTGGTTTTTTCTGAGATGGGGTTTGAGTCTAAAAGGAGGGGAACTGGTCAGAACCTACCCTCGCCAAGTGACTTACCTTTGTGTCTGGAAATTGTTGACTCCACTTGAAAGAAATTAATGTTTTTTCAATTCTTCACTGATATTTTCTTTGCCTTGATGATTATTTGACCATGTGAATGGGTTTCCTTCATACCCTGCATCTTCTAAGCCCATTGAATCTATTACATGTATTATGAAAGATCTACTACTAGAGTTTATGATGTTGCCTTCCAATTTCTACAAAGAATCCAAAATAAAATTTAAATCCCCTATCAATATACAAGGATTTGAAACTTGATGACCAATTTGATGAATATGTGACCAATGAGCAATTTTATCTTCTAGATCGATATCTCCATAAACACAAGTTAGTTCAAGACATTTTTCATTTAGTATTACATAAATGACATACATTTAAAAGAGAGGATATCAATTCTAAATTTAAGTTATCATGTCATGCAATTGCAAGCCCCTTTTCTTTCCTAATAGATGAAACTATAAACCAATCAAAGAAAGGAGATTTTGTAAAAAACAGATCCAATTTTTGCACAGAGGCTTTTGTTTCTGCAAGGAATATTAAATCAGGGTTGTGGAGTTGGCAAAGATGTTTAAGATGATCTTTAGTAATTGGAGGACCAATTGCTTGTAGGTTCCAAGATAATATTTTCATTTTTAATAAATAAAGGCAGACAAAAAAACATCTTTTAGGAAGAATAACAGTAAAAAGACAGAAAAAATCTGGAAACAAAAGGAAAGGATAGAAAAAAGTACCGTCATAAATAAATATATGGAGAAGATATCACAAAAAAAAAAACGAGAACAGAAGATTACAGATTATAAGTTATTGATTCCAGGTTCTAGAAAGATGAAGAAAAATTCAGATATGAAAGAATTGGAGAATCAAGAAAGATTTAATAGATAAAGCAACAGTAGTGTAAATATGGGACTATCAAGGGCCCAGTTGGCAGAAAGTTAATAAAGAGATTTACCACTAGGATCCGACATGAAGGGATTTAACAAGGAAAAAGAGTATGGATATAGTTACAACAGAAAGAAAGAAACATTACATAGAAACTTAACAGAATATTAAGAAACTAGGAAACAGATTAAGATACACAGATAATGAAGATTCCTTATGAAATATAAACTGACAGAGAAATAGAGATAATAACACTAGGGTTATAGATATTACTTTGTGAAGGATAAAACCTTAGTACCAGAAAGTGACAGAGATTTAGTGAAGTTATCCTAGAGATACAAAACTCCACAAAAAAAATTAAGCAGAGTAGGATGAAATCCTAGTATAAAATTTCTGCAAAAGTAAACCTAGTAGCTTATGCGCATAGAAAACAACTAAAACAAGAAGTAAATAACAAAAACAGAAAAACAAAAGGAAATATAAGCAATAGGTCAGCAAAATAATAACAAAGTGCTACATGGACCCAAGTATCTTCAGATATGCCATCATGGATTTTCCATTGAAAAAGTAATGCATTTTTGACATCATGACAAGTTTTATCTCTGAGATAAACAAATTTCTATCATGTATTGAGTCCAGTGTTTGTGATTTTTTTGGTATTGAGTTGGGATTATATCACTTAAAGAGAAGTGATGACCATGATTGAGATTAACAGAGGTTGGCAAAAGGTTTGTGAGTTGATTAACATCCCCATGCCATGGAAAAGACATGGTGATACAAAAGCACAGTCAAAATGCAGAGCAAACAATTAGAAAAAATCGCACAATATGAGAGAAAACCAGAAGAAAAATTGAATATGGAAAACTTAACCGGATGGATTGAAACAAGGGAAGTAAAAGAGATTTATATGGAAATAAAAAGCAGAAATCATAGTTACATCACAGAGAATCCATAGAACTCAAAAAATTGGCTAGGTTCATTTTCTTGAAAAAATCGATAGGTTAATTACAAGAAAGGTTAAGCATGATTCACAAAAACAATAAACAAATGAAGGTTCAATAAGGAACAGAGAGAAATTTCAGATAGCTAAGGTTTTAGTTAGGAGGATAAAATGTATTGGAATTCTATTCATATGAGTCTTGGTCAAAAACAAGACTGGTTTCAAAGGCTATGTGATATAAGCAACGCGGCGTCTGTGCTATTTTCTCCTTAGAGCAAGGGCTATGGGATAGAGTGTTTTAGCACTCTATCTTTTTCAAAACGGAGGAGTGACTAGGCAAAGGAATGTTTTTTATACTATATGATAGTGGGATAAAATAGGCTAGACGGGTGAGGTTCCCCCGTCTAGCTTTCAAAGTTCACCCGTTTAGCTTTTAAATCTGTTTTCAACCGTTGGATCTTGAACTTCAGTTGTTGGATGAAACTTTTACCCAGACGGGCGAACTTCATCCGTCTGGGACCCAGACGGCTGATGTTCACTCGTCCAGTGAAGACTGGCGAGCATTCCTTCGCTTGGAGGAGTGGTTGATAAACTTTGGGTGAGAGACTCCCAGACGGATGAAGTTCGCCCGTCCAGTGAAGACTGGCGAGCATTCCTTCGCTTGAAGGAGTGGTTGATAAACTTTGGGTGAGAGAGTCCCAGACGGATGGAGTTCGCCCGTCCAGTGAAGACTGGCGAGCATTCCTTCGCTTGAAGGAGTGGTTGATAAACTTTGGGTGAAAGACTATCTCTTCACTACCTATAATAGGGTCTAATTAGGGTTGCACAGGAACCGCCCGAAACCGAAGGACCGAACCGGAACCGATGGAACCGGACCGGGACCGGAACCGGATCGAACCGAAAGTATAGGGTACAGGTATAAACCAAGAGAACCGAGTACATCGGGGTACCAGGTACAAGTTCTATCTAGGAACCGACCTGTACCAGAACGAAGATACCGAAAAAAAATTTAGTTTCCTTTCAACTCATATAAACCTTACTGATAGTAAGTATCATCTGCTAGACTAGTAGGGATAAGCATCTTATTTTTATGTCAGTGCTCAAATTCCAACTATCATCAATTAAGTTGAGTTGGTTTTTGTTAGTTTGAGCAAATCTTGAAGTTTATATATAAATATGGCCAAGCCCTTTAGTTGCTAATACTATTGGAAGTTGGGTAACAAAAACCATCACAACCAACCCTAGATTGTATTTTAAATGATTTGAATTAACACGATCAAGATAAATATTCCTTTTCTGTATGTCAGACCTCGATGTAAACTGTTGATTTTGAATTAGTTAGTTGTTTTTATTGTAGATGAGAAATGGTATTGAACAGGGAAAATGAGTTAAATGTTTAGTGGATGTCTTGGACCGCAGTCAAAGCCAGGGATGAAGATATATTTTGAGTGAAGTCACTGAAAGGCTCTCCTACTCTGTACCTCAATATCATTCCCTTGTAGTAGCTCACTGAAACTGTTATACAGTCCAAGGGTCGGGTAGCATGATGAAAAACTGTTATTCAAACACTTAATTGTCTTAGTTACCTGAATTTCGGATTATATATATGAACTACAGGTGAACATATCTCGCTGGTATGTTTTGATAAAACATGATAATGTATTTGTTTTATTTCGGGCCAAGCCATACGAGGAGACTAATCTGTACAGTTTCTGCGGTTTGTCAACCGACAGAAACAATCTTTGGAAACAGGTGTGGATCTTTAGATTTTAATGTAGGACTTGCCATTAAAGAACAAACAAACAGTTATTTGATTGAAATGTTGCGAACAAATCAGACTCTTCGTAGCTCGTAGATATGGAAACAGAAAATGAGGTACAGGGCCGGAACTTTTCAATTTTAAATTAGAGAAGGAAAAAAAAAAGGAGGTACAGGACCGGAACCGAACCGAGAAGACGGGTACATGGTACAGAACCGAACCGAGAGTATAGGGTATAGTACACGGGTAGAGAACCGATCATAGGAAGGTACAGGTACACGGTTCTACCAAGAACCGAGCTGAACCGACCTTTGTACACCCCTAGGTCTAATTTACTCTTTTTAGATGAAACTTCTTCACTTTAAAGGAAAACACTCTATCAATAGCCCTTGCTCAGTTGCTCTTAAGGGTTGTTTTTATTTAAAAAAAAATAAAACGAAAAATACAAGCTCTAATTTTCGTCAAACTCCCGTTGGAAATTTTCAACCAACACAATTCGATCTGATTTTATCACGAGAGAGAATGGGTTACGTTCTGAGAGTAAGGCTAGCATCGTTCTTCGTAGGAGCAGCTACAGCCTCTGGCGCGGGTCTTTATTTCCTTCACAAGGATTATAAGGTTGCTTACGAAGCCATCTCTAAACAGGTTAGGGTTATGTTTTCTTATTTCCAAATTCTTCGTTTGTTTATGTGAAAACCATTTTATACTCATATTATACACTGCGATTTGATTTCCCCCTAAAAATGGGGTTTCTGGTTTTCCCTGAATCTCATTAAGGAAAGAACAATATTTGTTACTCTAGGGCTTGCCAATATCTGAATACTAAGAAATGGTGTTAGGTTACAAACCCGTATTAAGATATGGGCGAATACAGTATGAAATTACATGGAAATCACTTCGACTAGACAGTATCTAGGGTTTGTTAAGCAGTGTTAGGGTATAATTAGGGTTTTGAAGGATTAGAGTTATTTAAAAATTTGAACTATCTAGAAGAGGAAACGTAATTTATATAGTTCGGCAAGTACCCAGGAAATTACGGTACAGATTTGCAGAGCATTGACGAGAGACTAATCTACATTTTAACATATTGGTCTCTTTTAAATTTTAATGCTATTGTTTGGGATTTTATACTTAGCATTTTCAGCAAAAATTTGAAATTAAATCAAGACGCAGCAGGAACTCTTTTTCTGATATCAATCGTCGATACTGACGAACTATGGATGTAAAGATTATGAAAACTTTAGGCTGTGAAGTAGAGTAAGAGACTAAGAGATCAACTTAAAATTGTCGGGGACAAATCTATGCTTTGATATGAAATGTTTATTGTATGCTTGGCTAGTCTTGGTCATGTTTCTTTATTAAGTATGATTCTGTATTTCAGTGTGTTTTCCGAGTTTCCAGCTTACACCTACTTATCATTTGTGTTTACTGCAACTTGTTGTGTGAATTGAATTGGAATATCTATACAAAAAGGGAGAAATAATGGGGAGATAGAGAGCTAATGCTAGCTGATCAAAAAATAAATATAAATTAAAATAGATAGCTAATGGTATATGGTAGTCTCGAGTTTCTGGTTAGCATTATACTAGACAAACAACTGTTTTGTTAAGCATGAAACTATCAATGACAGTCATGACAACCTTTACATATCTTACAAACATGCATTGCCCAGCTTCTAGGGTTCAGAATTGGAGAATGGTTCTAACTGATGGATTAGGTTAGCTAACTAGGATCACTGAGAGCTGGCAAGCTGATTAATGGTTTCTTACGGCTCTTTCTACAGGCTTTATGTTGGAGTGGCGGTAAGTTAATGTCACATTCTGTCCTCCCCCCCAACCAATCACTTTGTATGAACTGAATATAAATCAGATCAACCTTTTGTCCGTGTTCTACATCTCCCCACCTCTGTATGTAATTTGCTACACACTTCTAACACAAGGTTAGGCCCCAACTTGATAACATGTGTATAGTAATTCATTCTAATGATTGGCGGATAGGAAGCCAAAATGGTTACTATCCAGCATAATATTAAAACTAAAATTTTGGTGAGCAATTTTTGTTTTTGGTAGTCTAGAGTGGACAAAAACATAACTTTAAGATGTTGTTGCTGTATTAGTACCTTGAGATCTATGACCCTTCTTGTAGAAGGGCAAAGGGTAGGAAGATGTAACTTTCCTACTTCTAGCTCATGTGAAGGCAGGATTGTGGGAGTTCATCTTCGCATATGATTCATGTAGCAAAAATTGATTGGTGGAATTGATAAGTGTAGTTTTTTGATGTATTCATGGCATGACATTCCCGGCATCTCACGTTTGCTATTATTTGTCCATTCTTTCAAACTAAAGCTTTCTCTTGTGGGATAAGAACACAAAATATGTCCATTGACTGGTGTAGCCTATGTGGCAATGTGGCATACTCAGACTACAATTGTTGTGCCAGTGTGACAGTCTTGTAAATATGTGAATAATCTTTACATAGAGGGGACTCGGATGTGCTACAGCCTAAAGTTTGATTTAATTTCAATGGTTTTTATTATTTTCTCTAGGCGAAAGGGCTGTATGAATCAATGGATGGACGTGTTTCAGCTTTGGAGAAATTGAAAGAAGTTGAAGCTCAAAACCCAGTCGAAGTGGCAGAGTGAAAGATATGATCGAGCAATTTAGTTGAGCTCATTTTGGGTAACTTCATCTTGGATGTTGTTTGCACTTTGAGAAGTGTGTACTGTTTACATATATGACAATAATTCACCACTCAACTAAATCTGCTTGAAATATGAAGATGTTGTTACAGTCAATTTTACACTGTATGGTTTTTGTTTCACTTAATGTTTTAGTCAGAAAAGAATGTGCTCCTTATTTCAAATATCAAACTACTCAAGTCACATCTTTAGTCAGAAAAGAATTGGTATTTGACTATCCTGGAGTCGAGCGTTCTGATTGGGTCTCGGCAGAAATTTGATTGCACTTGTAGTTGTAATGAAATAGACCTAGATACACTGAACACAGTGGAATCTAGGGTTTTCAGAGCCTCATTTCTTTCTATCACTCAAATTTTGAGAAGCTGATGTGTTTCTTTGTTAACTTCCTTTCCCACAGGTTCTACCACTAATCTAGAGTCGTTGGTTTGGTTTAACTATCTAATAGGTTCCACTTTATAGAATTACACAAACTTGTGGCTGTTAGGTCACCAGTGTAGGATGAAGATGAGATTCCACACTAATTCCATTTGGTTTAACTATCTAATAGGTTCCACTTTATAGGATTACATAAACTTGTGGCTGTTAGGTCACCAGTGTAGGATGAAGATGAGATTTCACACTAATTCGATTTAGGTAAACTACATAAAAAATGCTAAACTCAATTGGTTGGGTACCGTGTGACCCTTAAATGGGACTGACGGACTCAAGAACATGTTCTCTGCTAATCCTGCAAGGATTCTCCCTCAGATAAGCAATATTCTACTAGTATGTAATCCGTGTTATGCACCGGGTACCGTGTGACCCTTAAATGGGACTGACGGATTCAAAAACCTGTTCTCTTCTAATCCTGTAAGGATTCTCTTTCAGATAAGCGATATTCTACTAGTATGTAATCCGTGCTACGCTCCGGGTACCGTGTGACCCTTAAATGGGACTGACGGACTCAAAAACCTGTCTCTGCTAATTCTGCAAGGATTCTCCTTCAGATAAGCAGTATTCTACTAGTATGTAATCCGTGCTACGCACCGGGGCCGATGGGAATAACCAATTAGGCGTGGCGGTGCTTCGTCCCGTACCCCTGATTAAATACATAAGATTTTTTTTTTGTAATAGTCTTTGATTAGCTTGATTTTTGAAAGGTATAAGAAACTTTGATACCCTATAGGTATCTAATGATTCGAAGAAAGAAGTTGAATCCCTAAATTTTGGATTTAAAGTAATTAAACTTATATATACAACTACTATTTTGTGCACATCTGAATATCTCACTAAGTTATATACTCCCTCTGTTTCAAAATATATGTCCTCTATTCTATTTTCGTCAGTTTCAAAATTGTATCCGGCTTTTGTTTATAGTCGTATTATCTCGATAAACTCTCAAATATACCATTGGATCTTTTATACTCATAAACTAATTTTTAATGGGACCTAGTTTAAAATCTTAAATAATATGTGTATAATTAGGAAATAAATGTGCAAATATCTTTCTTGCTTATACTTCATTTTAAAAAAAAGTATTTTTGATTACAATCTTCCCTTATTTTTAATTTTATTAATTATATAACATTTAGTAGGGGTAATTTTGGATATTACTTTGGTCTCCTTAATAATTGACTTAGTCAAAGCGGACATTTATTTTGAAACGGAGGGAGTATAAGAGCTGTGATATGACATATAATTTCATTATGTTTTCGACATGATAAGTTCACTAACTCAATAGTCATTAGCTAATTAAGTTTGAACTCTAATTTATAATTCAAATACGTGTTTTTTGCAACGTACATTTTCTTGTATTCTTTTATATTTGGTACATCATGATTTATGTATATTTTTGTAGATTTGGTGGACTGTAGAAAACATCTTTCGATGAGAATTTTCGATTTGGTGTGGCGGGACTTTGTCCCGCACTCGTTGCCCAAATACATTAGAGCATCTTCAGAAAATCTGATTAGTATGATTATTTTTAATGGATATAAAAGTTTGATACCCTTTGGTAATCAAACTACGGTATATGATAAGTTTAAAAGGCTTACATGTTATAAAAGTATGAATGAAATTTTAAGTTATCTACTAAAGAATTTTGTGTTAGAAATCCTTATACCATAATGGAATACCAATTATAAATATGTATGTGTACTCCGTACGCATTTGATAATGGTAACTAAAAGCATCAACCAGATCTATGTATATTGTAATAACCAAAATTTTGTTCGAACTTTAGTCAAGCTGTCTGATCAATCACCATCCTATTCATCAAGGCACCATTCATATTGAACTACCAAGGCATGAGAATTACAAAGCACCTATTTTTTTGTAAATTGTTTGGATCTTGTCTAAATCAACATGAGAAACAAAAAGCAACCTAAAATAATACACAAAGTGTATAGGTTTTTATCGTATGTCCCCATTCACTGACGTAAGGCTTCACCCTGACACGTCCCAAGAAGAACAAATATGAAAAATCATTGATATCTCGGCTTCGATCTATAACATTTTAACTTCTGTTATCTTTTTTTTTGTGCGATTTCGTTTTGATTTTTATTTTTTTGATGTTTGGGTTTTATGTTTGGGTAAAGTCCATATGATGCAATCATTACAAAGACTGCAATCTATCACAACAACAGAAATCAGAAGGCCTTTTGTATTTTTGTTCCAACCGGTGAACACCCATGAGAATTTTTTGCTTAAATGCATCCTACGTAACACAAAATGCTACAAATCAGTAATCTTCATGATTATTAAAATTGACTTGTTGATCGCAGTTGAATTTTTGAAATTGATTCATCTCATACATGAGCTGTAAGGAGTTATAAAGTGACATTTAAAGGCGTCGTTCATTAAGGAATCCAACCTGATACACTCGAAACAATAATCAACACCTTCATGTTCGACTCATCACCGTGTTTCGAACGACATACCACTTATAGGCCTACTAAAATTCAAAGACATCACCATTGTTTATTCAAATATAGGGGAATCTTCTATTAAAATATATGATAGGAGATCGAAAAATCGGTACGAAAACAATACCTTTCTTCTTAAACTCTTATTAGCTTGACTAAGCATTTGTTCCTGAAAACAAAACAATCAACTAAGGTATTAGAATATCACTTTCCACTCTTATTAGCTTCTCAAATTATAATATTGTGTGTGAGTTGAAATGGATCATCAAATCTGATCCGTTTCAACTAACGGTTGTAAATTTTAGGCTTGTTAAAAGGGGTATGCTTCCAGAAAAATCAATAACACCTTTTTGCCACATGCCGTGAAAATGTAAATTGGCTTTTTGCTACTTATAAGTGTTGTATGTAATTCAACTATTTAAATTTTTAAATTAATATTGTTCCATTACAGTATTGATTTTTCCAAGAATGAAATAGCAGACCTACTGATACTGTACTCCCTTGTAAATAATAGGTGGGCATATAAACACCATAAGACTATCTAAAACATAGGTAACATAATATATGATAAGAAAAATCCAAGTTATCTGCTAGCTGGATTTAGGAAAATGAAAAAAGAAGAGTTGTTTGCACTCGTGCCCTGTATGTGCTTCTGAAGTACCGATCGCACCAAAAGATTTCAAAGAAACAATGTTGTTGGCAGAAAAACATCTTGCTTTTATTATTAACTTCTCTATACCAGACTATGAAAAAAAAAATTATTCAGTTATCAGGGAAAGAAGGAACTACAAAATGAGCCCTAAAAACAAATAAAAGTATCCAAAAATTCCAGATGTTCCCATTTGTCAATGCAAAAAATGAGAACATAACATAGCGTGGGAAAGGGTTATTATTCCTAGTTAGATATTTTTTAATGGTTGCTGAAGCAAACCCCATCAAATATTGACTAAGAGACTGTGACCCATGAAACCTATGAAGGGTCCATATTCTGAATTTTCAAGCTTCTCTGGTAAAGAACATCTTAGTCTGGTCATGTAGAAAAAGACAAGTTCTCAGAAAATAAATTAAATCTTAATGGCAACCATGTTGTAATGGAGGCTCATAGCAGAAACTTGATATATATTACAATGAAGCAAAAGGTTTGACGTTTACCTGCTCCAAAGTCAAAAACATGACCACTTTACTTAAATGAATACAACATAAATTGGGTGAAACAATAACTGAGGCCTAATTTCATATGAGAACAGTAAAACTGGATAACACACACATTATTCAACCTCGACGAAAGATACAGTCTTTTCAAGGTAAAATTAATGATAGCTTCGCCTCTACAGAATCAAGCTTTTGATACTATATACATATTGGTTTACAAATACAAATTAGTTAAGTAGGATTTTACCTTTATTTTCTTAAACAGGTTAGGAATGTTTCCATCATCAAAGGGTAGAATACCACATAGAAGGGAATACAGTATAACACTACAGCTCTAGACGACTACCGTAGGCCCAACATATGGTATTTAGACCTAATTGCATCTTAAATCATGTTGCAAACTCATTAAACTATGAAATATACCACGATTTTTATTGTTCAATCAATACCTCGGGTCAGAATAGTTCGGACTTCCAGTTCCATAACTTGTTAATTAGGCCTAAAGTTGGATCTCACTTAACATTTATAGCACTCCATCTTCTCTTTATCCCTCTTCTTATTTCGAATTTTCTTCTCTTTCTCGATGACTCCAATGATCTCATACAAAAATCGCATGCTGGTGCCTTCAATATACCCACATCTCTTCTCCTGCATCATATTTTCGTTTGAACCTTTCTTTTTCTACTGTTTCAGTTGGGCAAGTCCTGAAGATGCAACCTTCACGTTACTAAGAAGTGCAACATGTAATTCTTGATCTGAACACACTTTTATGAGTTCATTTTCCCTAGTTGTTGCTTCGGTCATGTGGCCGAAGAAACTCATTGTTGTTTTAGCGGCTGAAAGGAGAAAAGTCAAATCATAGAAGCACTAAAATTCGTGAATATAGCCTCCACAAATCTACCATCTTTTATAACATGAATGCGGTGATAAATTTTGTCTAGATACAAATAACCTTGCTAAAATAAAATATTAACTCTATATGCTTTCAAGTATGATTACCTACGTAAAGTACATGTTTATTTAACATTGACACAACAGAACTAAGAGACTCGCATACATTTTCCTTTCTTTGCAGTTCCTAGAATTATCTTACCCCGATATTTTTATATGATTGTACTGCATTATGAGGACCACAAATAGGGACACCGTACAACAGGATGTCGTTTGGTAATGGGTTTCCAGTCAAGTAATCCACATCGTTTAACTTCTCCTTCTCTTCTTCACCAATATCATCTATGTCATCTTCTTCCATTGCAACCTTGCGTTTCTTAAGATGCTCGGTAAAGAAAACATGAAGAATTTGTCCACCCTGCTATAATTTTTTCCAGCATGTACAGCTCTTGCAGCTACAACAATGTACATGTCCTTGAGTAGCAAACCATAAGAAAACCACACAGTCGCGCACATTGTAAGGAAAAACAATAGGTAAAATGGCATACATTCTACATTCTTTGTTTTTATAACTTTACTTTGTAAGAATAAACGACGATAGATGCCAACTTGTGTTAGTTAAAAATTAAAACTCATTAGGATAAAAGGAGTATATACTTGATGGATAACTATTGAAGGTATTGATGGGATCTCTTAGTCCTTACCATAATACTTAAAGGAGCCACAAATACACATACAGAGAAGGCAACGCAAACCCATCCAAGGACAATGACACGGTTTGGTTCCTTTGCTAATAAGAGACTGAGAAGAAGAATCAAATAAAATACACCCAAATTCAAGAACATAAGAAGCTTAGCAGTCTGGATCTGCAAACAATCCATCATCACTTTATGATTAAGTACTCTCTTCAGACGTTCTTTACTACTTTAACGTGTAACATTTTTTTCCAGGAACATTTAAGTTGACCAATTATCCGTACCCCTTCCTTCCTTGCTGCATATGCCATATACACGTCCATGTATATAGTCTCGATGACACATCCGACCGAGTTAATGGTGATAAGTAAGGTTGCATCAGATTTAATGAACGCATAATGTATCCACAACATTGAAATGAATAGTGCAACCACATATGGTACAGATTGGAACCCTTATGTTGTTTCTTTCTTGTAGAACCTGTAAAATGTCGATCTATAATCCGAAAAAATATAGTTAATTAATAATTATTAATCTGGTCTTGAAATCTTAATAAAATAATTATTTCCTACCAATCATTAAGCAAGAACTTACACTGGATAAAGCCCTCTCCCATCTATCAGCCAGTCTATTTGTCATTTCTGTCTTTCTTCAACCATTGTCAACCTAACTCTTTACATGTTCCAAACCTTCCAACCTTCTATGCTAGCACTTATCAAATTCATGGTCATCAACATGGGATGCAAGCACGATGTGCAACAAATGCGATTGCATTCTGATATTTTCACACTTATCCAATCACACACAATAGCATAATTATTGTTCTACTGAAAAAATAGAAATAAAATTATTCAGGAGAACACCAAGTGTTATCACTCAAGATGTTTATATAAAAATCAACTATATACAAACAACCGTGATTTGACAGAGACCATAAGCATTGGGTTTATCTCAATTTGTTGCTATAGATTTGAACAACAATAAGAAATGCATTCATTCAGAAGAAAAACTATTAAAAATCACCTATATATATAAATCCCAACACTATAGAATCCAGTTTATCAAAAGAAAGAAAAAAGAACTTAAAAAGTATTTGAAGGAAGTAAGGCACCTATATAAATCCAACATTTCCAGCAAATAACTTTTTATGGAGTTTTTATTTTTATTTTCTACTTATTTCTCATTTCAAAGATGGAAGAAAACCGATTGCAAAATGAAGACTAATTATACAACTTATTTATCAATCTACTCAACACCTATTTATAGTTTTACTCAAATGAGAATTCAAACAATACAGTGTGTTCATACTTCTCCCAGGTTCAACAACAACAGATGGAAAGTTTGGTTGGCAAATGACATTTGGGAAACCCTGGTCTCCAAACACAGTAATGCATGTTTTCCATAAACCGTACCACTTTTTTCCTATTCACATAGTTCCCGGTGTAACACTGCATACCAGGGGCATTGGTCCAAATCTTGATATACCTTTGACAATAGCAACTAAAAACATTAAAATTTTAATACCCTTTGGCAATAGCAACTAAAAGTATTAAAATCTTGGTACACCTTTGACAATACCAAATTTTTATATATTACTACATTTAAAATTTTGTTTGAACTATAATCAAAATGAAAAATATTTTCAAACGTTACTAGATGATCAATCACCTGCTTATTCATCAAGACATCACTCATAATGAACTACTAACGCATGAAAATTATAAAACATATAATTTATTGTAAATTATCTGGGTCTGATCCAAATTGACGTGAGAAATAAAAAACATGCTTAAATACTATTCAGAGTGTACATGTTTTTACCGTAGGTAACCGCACACTGAAACGAAGATTTGCCTTTCACTCGTCCCAAGGGAGGGCTCCAATTGGCAATTGCAAAATTGCCATCCAATAAATCAACAATTACAGTGAAACATGTATAATTAAAAATTTCTAGGACTTAGTTTTTGGTTATATAAAGTTTGACACTAATTTTTCGAAGAATAAGTAATTAGTCCAAGATAAACATTTCTTTTATCTATAATCTTTATTCAAAAGTTACCACTTTATTCCCATCTTTATCAATCCCGACTAATGGTGGCATGGCAGGATCCCTTTCTATACTCCCCGTCCACTTCACTATCATGTTCATCCAGCACGATCAACGGTGGTGTATCACCATTGCTCTTTATATTCTCTTATTTTCTCTTGTTTTCCAGGTCTTTCTTAGATGGTGTTACGCACCAGGTCATGTAGGAATTGTCGATTTGGTTTGACGGGGCTTCACCCTGAATCCGTTGTCCAGATGCATTAGAATTTTTTTATAAAAAATCTTGATTAGTCCGTTTATTTTTAGTGGATATAAAAGTTTCATAACCTCTGGTAATCAAAGTATGTTAAACGCAGAGTTTTAAAATATTTGCACATGGCGAAAGTATGAATGAAATTTTAAATTACCTACCAAAGAATTTTGTGTTATAAATTCTTAAACCGTAATGGAATATCAATTATAGATGTGTCTACTCTATACACCCTTGATGATGGCAACTAAAAGCATCAACAAAATCCTTGTTTGTTGTTATAGCCAAAATTTTGTTCAAATTGTAGCCAAGATGGAAAAAAAATTCAAATATTGTTGGTTGATCAAATGACCATCTTATTCACCATTTTTCATACCGAACCATCAAGGCATGAGAATTACAAAAGACATATTTTCTTGTAAATTGTTTGGGTTTGGTCTAACTCAACATGAAAAACAAAAAGCAAGCTTAAATTAGAAATTGAGATGGATTAATAATTATAATAAAGTCTGTTTAATTCAAGATTTACACAACTTAGTTTTTTGTTTTATAAAGTTTGGCAATAAAGTGCAAGAATAATAATATGTTTCAAAAGTAGTGAGTTCAAAAAAAAACACTTCCTTCTATCTATAATCTATATTCATAGGTAAACACTTTATTGTCTTCTTCATCTGTCTCGACCAATGGTATATGGCATGTCATCGTCACTCTCTATACTCTCCTACTTTCTCTTATTTAATAACCATGTCTTTCTTAGACGGTGTTTGGAGTTTTTTTTTTTCTAGAATAGATACTGAATTTATACTTTGGTTTTTAAGGAGACTTTGTCTCGGTGATCTGCATGGATTTATTGATTGTTCAATTATGAACCATTCCTCTTACAGATTTAACATTTTCCACGATTACAACAACATTATGGATTAATGTTCCACCATCATTTTTATTCTGGAACTCAAGTTCCTTTGTTGTGATGAGACAACATTATGGATTAATGTTCCACCATCATTTTTATTCTGGAACTCAAGTTCCTTTGTTGTGATGAGGGTCAGTGTTATTTGTTATTTGAACACGTATTTTTGAATATGATGGTAAAAGATATCCCTAGTATGAAGATTGGGTTTCTAATCTCCACGACGGTGTATAAATTTCGTGATGTATACAAAACGATTCGTATTCCCTCTCTCATGAACTTCATTTCCGCATATCGAACATCATGGGTACGACCATTCGTCTCTGAACTTTGTTATTTTGGCTACCATGCTGCCGATCTTAGCCCCCTAAGTTCAAACGATATTTGGTAGAGTTAGCCCTATGTCACAAAAGTTCAACTGATATTATATATAATGATAATGCTGCGAAAAAAATATATGACCGGATGCCATACCTTTTAGTAAAACTATTCTGCATAAGATTCAGCTCATTGATGCTCATTTTCTGTTATTTTTCTGCTCCAAATGCCATTGATGGTTTTCGCACTGCACGAAGACACTACATAGTTAGACTCAATATAAAATGAAAACAAATCAAAAGATGGTACAGCGTTCCAGCCTAAGTAAGCATTCTGTTTTTTCAATTTCTAAACCAACTACTGGTGTTATGTATAGAGAGGATGGAGGATGAGGTTTGTGACCACCGCTAACAATGAAAAAAGAGTCTTATTGTTTGGGATTGTATTGTTGAGCCACCAATGTGATGTGGTTTGTATTGTAATATATGGAAGGTTTATATAAAGTATTCTTTCGTAATCTATGTGAATCTCACCCGCAAATGAATCGTATTTGATTATGGAAGCATATCCTCTTGGTATGTAACGATTATTCATTTGTTTATTTCTTTCCTAGAATATATCTGAATACAGTGAAGTATAATGATCCCCCAACTATTTTACATAAATTTCATTCATTGGAAGCTAATGTTATTTCCTAACGGACGTTTATATTTCTGGTTATCCAAAACTCTAGTCACTGTGAGTAAGTATGTAGGATAATTTGTATATCATAGAGCATCAAAATCCGAGCGGTTTCTTATGTTGAAAAACTGAATACTGCTCCCCATAATCGCTGGCGCCATTAAAGGCCTAATGCACGCATCTCAACACGTTCAATGTTGATGGTTCAAGCCACAAATTTGAAATTAAACATGTGCATGAATCATATAAATCAAGTATATACAGTACTCTGTATACTTCTTTTGTACACCATAATGCATGACTAATTTCAGTGGGCAAGCAAGCAACTGATCTAAAACTGAACTCGATGAAGCCAATGATTGTTTTTATCTGTTTGTTGCTACATGTGACCACTATCTTCATATCTCCTGGGACCTTTTATATTTTCAGTCTTAATTTTGGCTGAGTTCTACCACAATAGTACCCAAAGTTCTAAAAATAAAAATAGCAGGCGGTGTATTAAGCATAGTAACATGGATTAAGCTACAAACCTGGATGTCCACAATTTCCTTGTCTACCCGATAAATATACGCAGTATGAATGTAAAAAAAGAGTAGTGTGTTTTGTCTTCGACTAATCCATTGAATTCCAATTCTTGGTGTAGATCACGTCCAGGTTTGTAGCTCTTTTGGTTTAGTTGAAGTTAATGTTTTCGCACTATCTATAACGTCGAATATTAGGCGAATGTGGAATAATTAATTAGTAACCAAATTTGCATTGTCAGTTACATTCTATCTAGCCTGCCATGCGAAATTGTGATGTTATATCCTGCCATTCAAGAAGATCGAACAGAAAGGGACCGAAAGATCAATTAGCAGCACTGGCAGTACGACCCTCATTTTTTACCTATGCCCTTTTTTAAAAAAAATCCGTCTATCATTTTTATCGTATCATTTTTCATTTTTACTTGTGACTCAGTTTGCTTTAGGGGATAGCTTGTGACTCAGTTTTCTTTAAGGGATATAACCTATAGGATTTTCATTTCGTGTCTCTCAAGATGACTCCCGTCGTCAATCCTCTCTATTACTTGTATCATGTATTTCGCATAAATAAACTAAACCTCAATGAGCCAGACTCTGAAATTGTAAAGCATTAGACTTACTCCACCAATGTATCAGCAGATGGGACTTATTGATCTGCATAAACTGTGACCCTTATGCAGTAATCCAGTAATCCAAATTCATGAATGTTGCCGGGGGCGGAGCTACAGCCGGGCTTCCCCCTGCTGAAGCCACCCCCAAAGCCCAAAAAAAACATTTTATTCACTACCTATTCTATTGGGCCTAAATTTTATGTGTTAACTTTAGGCTTAAACCCGGGTATAAAGCTTGTCAATCCCACCCCATTTAGCTTTTATAGTTCCGCCACTGAATGTTGCAAGCTAGTATATTTTAGCCCATGCATTACTGCTATTACATACAACACACTTATGCTACTATTACAGACTGATGAATTTGGATGCTTAAAATTGAAAACAATTCAGGAGAAAGATGAGAATGTTCTCATTGTTCGAGTTACCATATTAAAACATTCTCTATCAACTACACTATTAAACCAAAACACTAATTCATTATTGCATAAACGTTAATATAAAAAAAAAACAGACATTGACCTTGGGTTATCAGATGTGGTATCACTTGAAATTAGCTTGGGTGGAACAGCATCTGAAGCTTATTTAACGTACCCACCCACTATCATAGCAACACTCACTATCTACCAAATACAAACTCAAACAACTTATACCCCCAGTTTCATCTTAACGATGTTTTGCTTTTAGTATATTAAAATAAACTTACAGTTCCTACAATCCATTTTTTTCACCCATTCTCCAACCGAAACTAAAATTCTTCCTGTAACTTACAATAACACCTCCGTATACACCACGTTGGTAGTTTGTTGCCCACTATTTTCATCGGGTAGTAAGACTTTGATTCTTCTTGTCGTTGTGCAACTCGACAACGCCATGTATTGTTGTCCATGGCTGAAAACTGGACTTCTCAAATCGATTCCCACGTATTTAACGGATTGTCCCTGTGACTTGTTTATTGTCATTGCGAATGCCAGCTTAATCGGAAATTGTCTCCTTGTCATCCTAACAGGGATGTTTGATGACGACTGAGTCAATGATATCTGTGGTATGAAAACGAACTCTCCTTGCTTGTCTCCCGTTAAGATTGTTGTTTCTATTACATGAGGTGCACATCTCTCTACCCTTATTCTTGTCCCGTTGCACAGGCTATTCGTCGGTGATATATTCCACAAAATCATTTCTGGGCACCCCACTTTCAGTTCCAAGTTAAATTGTGGTAACCTTGGTGGATTCATAGCATTCAAACACTCACTTGGACATCCCGTCGATCCTTTCTCTAAATTCTCTTCCTCTTTATCTGCTGCCAGGTAAGAGTAGTTGCGGCCTTTAAACACTTTGATGATCACCTCATTTATTGCAGCAACGTCTTCATTCCTCAGAGACAAAATAGTTCTGCCGGTCAAATAGCTTGTCGTCGGCATTTTATCTTCCTCGGTCCCCAGATAGACTTCCGAAATCAAGTCCTTCAGATCCGTGCATCTATGTATCGCAGCCAGCAAGTCAACTTTCTCCTTTGGGTCTATACCAACCTGCCAAAAAGATGTTTTTCACGTCAGCGTGTGTACAGTGCAAATCGCTTGACATCATTTTCATGCATTGAACTGTGCAAGCATGAAATCTTAGACCATCAACATAATAGGAATAACATCATCCACCGTATGGACCAAATGTATATGCATATTTCTTAGCTTTTGATGTGCTCTGTCAATCTAAGTACCATGTGATGTTACCTGAAGTAGTCAGATCTCCCGTATGTTTCAGGCACATGTTACAGGGTGATAAGGTACAGTTGAAAGATAGTCGTAGTACAAATTTCACCACGCAATGTAATTGCTGAACAAATTTTGGATCAAATATGAGGTTCAAAATAAAGCATGTATATAAATTTCAGTCATATAACGATCTTGATAGCTTATCTGAAATTGTGACGATACCGATGCTACGTTGAATACTCTTTGCTAGGGGAAAATATAGTTCCGGTCACCGTTTACACCTATGATCCAGATGACCCTGGCATAGATGATTGTAGATAGGCATTGAATTGTGACGATACTGATGCTACGTTGCATACTCCACCATTTACACGGTTCCTGGATTTTTCTAACACTCCTTCCAAATCAGTTCAACTCATATTAATAGTCATGATAGATAATTCTCAATAACTTTGTCTAGTTTTTAAGAATAGGAAACGTACTGAAGATTTGACAGCTTGAGATTACAAAATGCATTTATTTATATGCTTCATGTACATGCTTTTGATGTATAAATCTCAGTTTGGGATGTCTAAATGTTAGTAGATCTGCAATGAATATAAACTGATGAAAAAAGTTCAATTTTCCTGCACGCAATGTATGATTGAATTGTAGAAAACACAACTAATCCATTATTATCAAAATTAGATGTCAATCTGAGCATAGCTACCAAGCATCATCCAAAGATACAGGTCAGTTGATAAACTAAGTATGTCCAATGTTATCTAAACATAAAGTTCAGTCTTAACCCAGCATATACATGTACTAAACCACACAAAATCAAATACATTTTCTAGAAGTAGTAGAAGCAACATGCATTATTAAAGGGCATTACTAATTGCAACAGGTTTCATTCGAAAAATAAATCAAAAATTCAATGCCACCATATGATCCAGATGACCGTGGCACAGATGATAGTAGATAGTGTAATAAACTATATATATATATATATAAAAACACAAACACACAATGTTAAAAGGCATGACTAATGTTATATTGAGATCTCAGCAACAAAAATTTCATTCAAAAAGAAAAACAAAATATTCAACTCCAGCATGTGAACTTGCAACATCTGCTAGCTAGAAGCCATAGTATAAAAGAATGCAGATAAACAACTTGTTACAATTAAAAATAGATTTGTTACTTAAAATTAGTTTTATTACTTAATATATCTTAAGGGACCTAGGGTCACTAGTCCAAACTTATGGTGGAAACAACAAAGCCATCCATTTTCATTTCTTAGTGAATGAGAAATCTTTGGTTTGTTCCATATTGGGCAAACCAAGGAGGAAGTTTATCCTTATTACCGCAAACGTTCTATATAAGAAAAAGAACTAGTGGATTGGATATGGACTTAGGAAATTGACTAGTGGGAAAATGCACACATGTGCGGTGCTTCGCACCGAAGCACCGCGGGCCGCGGGCTTGCGGAGCTTGCGTGTGCTTTTGCGTGAGTGTTGGCGTGTGCCTGTGAGTGCATACGTGTACCCATTAAAGATCCAACGGTTTTATATTTTAATTATATACATTAAATACTTGACAGTTTTGTATTTATAAAATTAAATCAGGTTTAATAAACAAGATCTTTTAATTAAATATCTCGAATTAAATATGTTGAATTAAATGAATTTTGACCGTTTGAAAAATCAACAGTCTTCTTCTTCTATAAAAGAAAAACAAAAATCATATTTTCACTTACCCCAGTCGCAGCCACTGACCTGACGACTTTTCCCCTCTTCTTGCTTTGTATGCGCACTAGTTTATTTTTCATCTTCTTCTACTGTTAAGTTCACAACGGGCCAACGAGTTTTGCTAACTGGATTGGTATCAGGTGGTTTTATCCTGGATTCGATTTGTCATCTCCAAAGGTATAACAACACTTTTCTAAAGGTGTAACTGACAAATATCGAGTTAAGGGCAGTCTGTTGAACAGGCGACTCCATCTCTTTGTGCTTGTGTGATTGTCTGAAGTGTGTTATCTATTCTAACCCTTAACTATTTTCAAGCTTCTGTTTGGTTTGTTCACTGTTACAGGAATATTCTCCAACATTCTTAACTCGATATCTTGTTTAATTTGAAATTTTTACTTCTGTAACAATGGTGAAGACTGATGTTGACAGACCTCAGAAATTTTCTGGAAAGGACTTCAAGAGATGGCAGTCAAAAATGTTATTTTTCCTGAGTTTTCACATGCTAGATGATATGGTTCTGGAGTCGTTTGATAAGTCTCTGAATGAACCTGAAAAATTACAGGACTTAGAAAGTTGGAAGAGAAGTAACTATATGGCCAAAAATCATATCTTAAGCTGCCTAGAAGATGCTTTATATGATTTTTACAATGATAAGGATAATTTTAATGCTTACAATTTGTGGACTGCACTACAAGATAAATATGAAGCAGAAACAGCAGGAAGTAAAAAATTCCTGGTTGCACGTTTTCTGGAATATAAAATGATGAATGATAAATCAATGGTTGATCAGTTTCTGGAGCTGCAAAAAATTATTAATGAAATAATTGCTGAAGGAATGGTTATTGACGAAACATTTCAAGTTTCTGTTGTTATTGAAAAATTACCAAATTCCTGGGCTGAATACAAGAGAAGACTAAGGCATGAAACTGGTGAAATTTCCATGGTAGAATTGGGCAAGAAAATCCAAGTTGAAGAATTGTTGTGTTCAAAGGACAAGAATGTTTCTTCTGCAAGAGACATGTCAAACAAAGCTCACGTTATCGAACACAAATTTTCTACTCTAAGTCTGGACCACAACAAGCGCAAGCCTGGACCGCAAAGAAAAGGTACCTTTCAAAAACCAAAATCTTCTATTGGTATAATTAAGGGAGCATGTTAATTCAGGGGTGTGCAGCGGTCTGATCCGGTGGTTTTTTGGCTGCCCCAAGCCAATCCGACCATTATGCGGTTTATCAAAATATCAACCCAAACCGGACCATTACTTTGTCCAAACCGATATGCCCCAAACCGTTATTCATCGGTCCGGTTTGGGGCGGTTCAACGTTACAACAAAAAACTAAATCAAGATAACATTCAAGCATTCAAGATCAAATATACTGGATTTCTCAGCATCTAAAATGTGAACTGCCAACTGGGCAGAACTCTATATTATCTTCACCAACAATACATTACTTAAAAACTAAAATGAAACAGCCAAAACAAGGTCTATTACAAAAATTAAAATGGAATTCATAGTTACTTAGTTAGAAATTAACATCACAAAACAAAAGAGTTGAGATCCACCATTATCCGCTTTGTCTAACCATAGCTATCGCAAATCTGCCCATACAAATCACTAGATTAGAATGGATTCTAGCAATGAGAACATTTAAAAGAAAGCAAAATAGCTTAATCACAAATGCATGGCCCAGTTTAGTCATGGTTTATGCATTTCAGTCTGATGTGATTCTATCACTGTTTAGTAATCTCTGTCCACTGCCACCAACATCACCACTGTTACATCTCTACCTTCTTACAGTAAAGGAACATAGATTTCCAACCACTATTACTTGACAAGAGTGCAGATTCTACAAGAAACAGTAAAGGAACACAGATTTCCAACCACTGTTACTTGACAAGAGTACAGATTCTACAAGAAACAGTAAAGGTAATGCCATCAACCTTTGTAACTCATCTCAAAGTTATGCTATTGCTGCAACACTTCTGGCATACCAGGAAAAGTCAGACGCAATGTGATCTTCCCATATCAATAGTTATCTCATCCTAATACTGTCGTTCACAGTCTACTTTCTTACTTTGCATTGCATGATCACTGGCAAAAGAAATCTTGTTGTAACCAGTAAAATAAAATGCATGCAGTGATGATGTTTACCTTTGTTATCCCAAAAAGCATTCAACATAACAAACTAATCATCTGCAGTAAGTATTTCACCTGTGATGTTAACTTCTACAAGAAACAATATAAGAAACAATAGCATATTCTATAAACAGTAATAAACTTAAGGAACTTTGGTATACCTTCATCAATTTCTTCTATCATATTCGCATAATCATCGACTATAACTGGTTTATCATTTCGTAACCAATTTTGTGCAAAAATTAGAGCTTCAACTGTTCCCGGAAGTAGAGAACTACGAAATGCATCAAGAATCCGACCACCGGTGCTAAAGGTAGATTCAGAAGCCACGGTAGAGACCGGTATAGCTAACAAGTCTCTTGCAATGTAACTCAATACCTTATACCTTGTAGAGTTAATTTTCCACCAACCAAAAATATCAAAGTTCTCACAAGAAGGTTCACGACATTCCATCAAATAACGTTCAATTTTTGTCTTGCTTTCTTCACCATCTACCTCTTTAATGCGTTGAATTAATCCCAAACGAAATTTTGCAAGAAATGAGACTTCGGAAACAGCATCAACATTCCCTACTCGATCTTTTGTACTACTACTAGAAACATTGTTGTCCCCTATGTAAATTTCCCTATATTGGTCATATAATTCAACTAAAATAGCTTTTACCTTTGCAACAAGATTATTAGCCTCATCTTCACCATGCATAACGGAGAGACAATAGTTCAAATAGAATTCTTTGTGCCTAGGATCAAGAAGAATGACAACAAACAGAAACTGATTAATCTTTTCGTTCGACCAATACTTATTGAACTTCATCCTCATGTTTTCAGCCACATGTCTTGAAAATACATCATTGCTTTCACTCCATTCATGCAATTCTCCATCAATCATAACCAGTTCATCTAAGAAAATACTAGACGTAACATACAAAGTACCGGAAAACTTTAGAGTTGATTCATAGAATACCTTTAAAAACTTAATAAAAGCTCTACTATAATCCCAATCTTCTCGAGTAGGGGGAACATTCTTTCCAACAGTAATATAATCTCGAATGAAGTTCCCATCTTTTTTTTCTAACCTCTCAAACACTTTCTGAAACTTTTCAGCTGATTCTAACATTAGATATGTTGAATTCCATCTGGTTGGAACATCTAAGCATAGAAGTTTCTTGCACTCAATCCTTTCACGTGATGCATGTTCTTTAAATTTGGCTAATCTTGCTGGAGAACTCTTAACATGCTTCACAATAGCTCGAATTCTGCTTATAGAGTCATTATAATCTTTCATCCCATCAGACACGATAAGATTGAGAATGTGAGCACAGCACCGCATATGCATAAATCTTCCACCCAATATATGACCATTCGGTTCATTCCACTGTTCAAGTGTATTAGATAAATATTGGACAGCAGTATCATTTGAGCTTGCATTATCCACCGTCACCGTAAAGACACTATCAATATTCCAATTCATCAAACAAGTCTCGATAACCTTGCCTATAGTATCGCCTTTATGACCTGCAATTTGAAAAAAGTTGATAATCTTCCTATGTAAGCACCAATTATCATCTATGTAATGTGCTGTGAGGCACATGTAATTCAACATCTGGTTGGAAGTCCAAGTATCCGTTGTAAGGCAAACTCTAAATTTTTGCTTCTTAAAAGTTTCAAACAACTTCGTTTTTTCTGCACGGTAGAGTTTCAAACAGCTTCGAGCAACTGTTGTACGTGATGGGATCTTAAATCTATCCTCCAAAACATTACTATAATATCTAAATCCTTCACCCTCAACATGTCTAAATGGCAACTCATCGACGATAATCATGTAGGCTAAAGCTGATTTACATAATTCATCACTGTAACTCCTCGCAACCATTTTACCAGCCTCTTCTGAACCCTTTTTAGCCTCAAAGCCTATAGATTTCTGCTTATCATCTCGTCCAGGGTACCTCTTACATCGACTCAACAAATGAGTATTTAAAGTTGAAGTTCCAATCTTCTTCGAATCAGCTGAATAACTTATCTTGCAGTGTTTGCAAATAGCTCTTTGTTGATTGTTAACAGTAACTTTAGTGAAATGCTCCCATACCCATGAATCTGGCTTCTTTCTCTTGTTAACTAAGGTACCTTCAGTAGAATCAGAACTAGCAGGAACTGCTGATTGAGATTGTACTATTGGCATGTCTTGTGATTCTGATATAGGAGTTTCGCTTGTGGCACCCAATGAGGTTTGTTGTAAAATAGGAGAAGTCATCTACAAAAAAAAAAGTTGTAAGTATTCATATTTATTAGGAAGATCATATTCACATATACTCATTTACAAATTTGAATTTTTAATGGGCTTACCGAACAAGATGCACTTGAAGAGTTAATACTCATCACTCCTTTATAATTGTAAGAGCCGATGATGTGGTCACCACTACAACTATGATTGATCAAAAATGCCAAAATGGATAAACAAGCATGATATGTCACATATATGGCTGACTTCTAATAAGTCATCCCTTACCCTCAGGCAAATTAGTTAATAAAAATACAAAATTTAACAAATTCTTTCTTTTGGTAAACTAAACAAACTTATTAGTTACCAAAAATGATATTACATTATTACCTCTTTAAAACTAACAACCTTAGTGCTAGTGGTTACATTGGATGGCTCATCCTGCATGATTCATGAACAATTAAATACAAACAGAAAGAATGTTAGTAAACAGAAAGAATGTTAGTATTACTTAGTAAACAGAAAGAATGTTAGTAGACAGAAAGAATGTTAGTAAACAGAAAGAATGTTAGTATTACTTAGTAAACAGAAAGAATGTTAGTAAACAGAAAGAATGTTAGTAAATCAATGATTTCATCACATAGACAACTAACCAAAAATGAGTTATCTAAGTGACATCAGGATGAGAAGTTGGATAATTCAGATTGAATGTTGTTAACTAGTAATGTTGTAGTTGTTTTTTTTTTGACAAAAATGTTGTAGTTGTTGCTGAATAGATTGAATGTGAGACAGTGAGACTCAATGTTACCAAATGATTGTTTCTTCCATAATTGAAGTTGTTGTCTACTGTCTAGTATGTTTAAGATTGAATGTGAGACACTGAGACTCATTTGTTACCAATGGACATTTACGAAGGCTCTGTCAAGTCGAGAAGTAGTGTAATCAGTGTCATACCTACGATTAGACCAAGTTGTTGATGAACTGAACCCACACCAACTAAACCTAATTGTTGAATAATTTGTCTGATTTGACGAGAGTCTGATGATGAACATGATCATAAAAACCCTAATAAAAACCCAAATTGTTTCAGGTTCATTGTAAATTTTAAATCCCTAATAAAAACCCAAGGAATATCAACAAAAAATCATAACATACCTCGGATACGAGAATGCTTTTGTTATTTTCTCTTTTACGCCTCTCTTCCTCAACCTTATCTAACTCTGTAGACTGCATTAATATACTTTTAGGTTTTCTGTGGCGGCAAGAGAAAGAAGATGAAACTGAGAAACTGAGAAGATCATAAAAATTAATACAAGAGAAACTGAGAAAGAAGCGTAACCTAGTTTTACTGATTTAGTTTTTTTTTTGTTGTTTATTATACACCCCACGGTCCCCACTATTGAGTTATTTACACCCATCGATTTGTTAGGGCAGTCGGGTTTTGGATCCCTCAACCCGCGCCCCAACCCTATGGGTTCGGGTTTTACGAATACCAACCCAAAACGCCCCAATATATATCCGGTTTGTGGCGGTTTGGCAATCGGTCTGGTCCGGTTCGGTTCGGTTTGGGGCGGGCGGGTTGGTCTACCCGTGAACAGCCCTACATGTTATGTTTGTGGTGTGTCTGGCCATATGGCAATTCATTGTACAAAACGCAAAGATGCGAATTTTAAAAAAAAATGTAAATTTAGTTGCAAGTAGTAAAAATGAGTTTTCTGGCACGGTGTCTGAGGTTAACTTGTTAAAAATGTGAGAGAATGGTGGGTAGACTCTGGATCTACCAAACATGTCTGCGGAAGTAAAGACATGTTCACCTCCTATCAGAAGGTAGGAGAAGGAGAAAAACTCTATATGGGTAATTTATCTGCAGCACAGGTTGCAGGAAAAGGAAAAATTTCGCTGAAGCTCTCTTCTGGGAAAATCCTCACATTGAATGAAGTTTTACACGTACCAGACATCTGCAAGAATCTCGTTTCAAGTGGTGTGCTAGATGATAAGGGCTTTAAGATTGTATTTGAGTCTGGGAAAGTGATTATCACTAAGGGAAAGGATTTTGTGGGAAAGGATATAAGGCTGAAGGCCTATACAAATTATTTGTAACCTCTGTTGAAGTTAATAAAGTTGATTCTTCTTATGTTGTTGTCTCATTGAATATCTGGCATGGTAGACTTGGTCATGTAAATTATAATTCTGGCATGGTAGACTTGGTCATGGTAGACTTTGCGTGTGCTTTTGCGTGTGCCTTGGCGCGACCCTTGGCGTGTGCCTGCGAGTGCATACGTGTACCCATCAAAGATCCAACGGTTCTATATTTTAATTCTATACATTAAATATTTGATCGTTTTGTATTTATAAAACTAAATCAGGTTTAATAAACAAGAGCTTTTAATTAAATATCTTGAATTAAATATGTTGAATTAAATGAATTTTGACCGTTTGAAAAATCAACAGTCTTCTTCTTCTATAAAAGAAAAACAAAAATCATATTTTCACTTACCCCAGTCGCAGCCACTGACCTGACGACTTTTCCCCTCTTCTTGCTTTATATGCGCACTAGTTTATTTTTCATCTTCTTCTACTGTTAAGTTCACAACGGGCCAACGAGTTTTGCTAACTGGGTTGGTATCAGGTGGTTTTATCCTGGATTCGATTTGTCATCTCTAAAGGTATAGCAACACTTTTCTAAAGGTATACCTGACAAATATCGAGTTAAGGGCAGTCTGTTGAACAGGCGACTCCATCTCTCTGTGCTTGTGTGATTGTCTGAAGTGTGTTATATGTTCTAACCTTTAACTATTTTCAAGCTTCTATTTGGTTTGTTCACTGTTACAGGAATATTCTCCAACACAACTCAATACAGTGAAATCAACTGCAATAAAAGCATCATTATATAAGATTTTTTTTGTAGAGACTATTTCCATATGCTAGATGCATAGCTATCCAGGGAAACAAAAATAGTAGAGATAGTAGGGTCGTGGACTTCGAACCGTGGCAAGAACCTATTTCGGAAGGTATGAGGAGAGGTTTAGTACTCATAGAACAATTAAAGGAAGTATTTACATTTGGATTTCTGTAACAACATCCTGGGTGTGGGTTTATCAATATTTGATGCGCACTTGGTGCACCACTTGTCACCGTCTTCCCAACTAATTTGGAGGTGCAGTTGCTGCAACCATCATCGGTCATAAGCCGATTAGTAGTTGCCCAACACAAATATTTGTTATTTTCCTGCAGTGATAAACACTTATTTAATTAGATTGTGTGTTTGGTTTTCTATCCGGAATAGAATTTAAGCAGCGAGAAATGTAATAGAGAGATAGAAATATACGTTAAAACTGGCATCCCATTTGGAAACCAATAATTCAAAAATTATCCTGCGGTTATCAAACATCAAAAGTGCGGCAGTCGAGTTCCCTCTTTTTTGTAGGGGTTCTTATTTGTCGGGGTGGTGTTTTCCGGCAGCACCTGTGTTATATATTAGTTTAATATTGAGTTACAATCCTTGGTATGTGGAGCACTACTTACCATGACTAAAATATAGCTTGTCGTGACAACTGAAAATAGGGTCATTTTCAGCATAGTAGAATTCATCAGCTGTTGGTACACACCGCTCATTGCCAACACTTATAGATTGTCTACTACCCACACATTAATAAGAGTACATACTCATTAATAAAATACAACTCTACTGAAAATTAAGTGCAGAGAAGGTTTCATGTGTCTAAACATGATTCACCTGCTAAAGCTTAAAGCAGAAGAAAAGTCGATCTGGTGTGTTCTTTCCTACCCAAAATTTTTCATTTTCAGATTATGAACATGTGAACTGCAGATGAACAAATAATCTCAATGAACTAAACATTTATGTAAACTCAAAATGTCATACTGTGAACGATATTACAAATCAAATAACACCAAAACGATTCAACGCCTACTTTTGCTATGCATAATTTACTTTAAAAAAATGAAGAAAACAAAATAAACAAACTTACATCGGATCTTTATAAGCTAAACCCCTCTACTGCACGACACCATTTTCTTCCTCAAATTTCTTCACATAATTGCTAATAAAAATGGCTTCACCAAATTAGTTACCTGCTCTTAATATAATTGTTCGTAGGCATCTCATCAAACCTGCAGAAAATGGCCAATATCAGCTTCCAAAAGCATGTGAAAACTTCACCCATAAATAATCATGCCTACCCCATTTTAATGAAGAAATTCTGGAATTTCTCCTGTACCTAAAACACATAGATAGTTCAATTGCACCAACTATAACAATCATGCTTACCCCAATTTAATACCACTGGCAAGTCCGGAAGTTTGACCTCAGTTCCTAAGTGTTCCTGCATAGCCTGAATTGGTACCTGCAACCACAAAAAAATGAATTTTTAAAACTTCAAAGTCTACTATTCGCGGCGTATTTCTACTCATTAGTATCATGTCTAAGTTAAACATAATGATATAGAAAGTAACTAATGCCAAAAATAAAACTTTCTACATTACATGTCTACTAAAAACCATGTCAACACCATATAAGGAGAGTTCCATTTCCACCCTCATACACTCAGCTTATCTGTAATGAGAATGGTTTTTATACTCGTACACCGGCTCTAACCATCTCCTCACAGTCACAGCGCCACCAGCTTGAAGCAAATGTTTTCTTCCATTTGTACCCTACAAAACAGCACCAACAAGAGTTGTTCTCGATTATTGAAAGTGTTCAACATCACAACGTGAGGAACATCTCTTTGACCTTCAGCCACTTATATATGGATTAGCACCAACAGCTTGGTTACTGCAAGAGTTTAATTTTAAGTAGTTTGGATGACAGCTTCAACTCACATCGCCACCACCACATAATAAAGTAATTCAGCCTGAATATTGTATATCCTAAATACCCCATCACTCCTTTGTTTTCATAGGTGATGGCCGCTAAGTTGTCTTGTTTGTCTTGTCTTGGTAACTTCTGTTGACCCCAACACCCAAAAATATCGAGAGAACAGTGTTAACAGCAGTAGCAGATAAGGGAACTAAGCAGAATTATATATTGAGAACCTCGTGCTAAAAATCAATCACATATTAAACCGAATTAAAAATAGCATTAGGTCACAGCCAAATAATGCATATACATATCAACACCATGACAAAAAAACCATAAGCCTAACTGCTGAGCACCACTGATGATGGTATGACTTTGAATTATCTTTACAGCTCAAAAGCAAACCAATAACAAAAATTATATAAAAAAGGAAACCAATACCAATGCGTATTACCCTACAAATGGTGGCAGGGGCATCGAAACCAACACCAATGAAATGTAAATAAAGCAATACACCTGCACCACCAAGTCATAGATAGATAATAATAACCAACAAAAAGGCAAATAACATAGCTTTAGCATAAACCAAGTTGCATGCAATTGATAGCATGACGGAAATAAAAAACTAAAGAAGCAAAATCAACTCCACTAAATTCTACCTGTAATATCACGAGTCCCAATATCAACTATTCCTAGAAGAAACTCTGAGGTTGGAATACTGACACACTCTATGTCGGGGAAAGTACACTTTAATATTCAAATTGTAGTATATAATCTTAAAATCTCTCATGGCACCCAGAAGATTATGGCTCTAGATGAACTTTAATAGCGTCGTAAAGTTTTGATTATGCCGGAGTCAAGAGGAGAGACAAGCACATTCATGCACTGTAGGCTTTCTGTGTAAAATGAGATGTGATAATAAGAATAAGGTTCAATTAAAAGGTGAGGTGAAGGGAGCTATCTACATTGACAAACAGACGAAATTCGTTTGAATTATGTTGCCTATGAAAATCACATTTGTTGAGTAGTTGCATGTATGTTTTAGCTGAAATCATTGCATAGCTCCACCAATTATGTAATGGTGCCTACACTGTCGTAGTAGTTATCTGTTACTGCATTTCCAACCTAAACAAAAAATGCATACAAATTAATGTGTTATTAGATACTAATGAAACTAAACAATGCTTCAAAAAAATAATAAATGAAGCTCAACATACGCAATTAGTAACCAAAAATTTATTGATTAGTTACGAACCATGTTTCCTTTTAGATTGATGGGATGTTTTGTTATTTTGTTGCTTCTCATTATCTCCCGGCTAATTGAGGGACGTGGTGACCAGCGTAGCTTTCTCCAGTTATGTAGACATCCCGGTTCTTGTAACGTGGGAACCGTTCTAACCACTGGATGACAAATTCGAGACAATCCTTGGCTGAAATCATCGGTTTAAAACAAAAATGTATCACAAATAGTACTATCACTACGTAATTCCATCAATTGCAAAATTTCAGGTTTAAAGTAAACATATTAAAGTACATACCGGTGCGTCGACCACCCGAGTCTAGTAAGTCTGAGGATGGATTAGAATAAAAGAAACCAACTCATTTGGACTTGCTAAAATATTGAATGAAATGATCCGATAACATATTAAGCTGCATCTTGACAGTAAAATATTAAGCTGCAAAACAAATGATTAACTCACATGGTATTAAGCTGCAAAAGAGTTGTTAACAACCATACAGGCATTGTTGTTCAAGCTCATCATTGGATAACAGATGCTAATCATTAGTAAGTTTCCGTACCTCGAAAGAAAAACATCATGCGCCTCCTTCCTGTCAGGAAGAACCGAGAGGAAGTTACTGTGAAAATAAGAAGAGAAATGAGGATCCATAGAAACAACGGTTATTTCAGGCTTTTCACAACTACATACATCAACTGGATCGGTAAATGAGTTGGAATGCAAGTCTGCAAATAATTAAGCACAAAAGAGAACCTATCAAAATCAGTTTCCCGGTCGACTTTCCAAAATCATAGAGATTAGAGCATAAAACTAAAGAGGAAAGGGTTTGAGAGGGGTACATATTCAAATCGGTATATATTTTCATCATGAAGAAGAACACAGGAATTTTTGTGATAAAATAAATCAACAATGCGGTAGAGTCTTATAAATTTTCGCCATTCAATTGCGAGGTCAATGATAGGTATTATCTGCATTGTTATATTATCTCCTCAGTAAAAGTGTTACTATCATTTTTTTATTTTAGTCTATTTTTAGACTAAAATAAAAAATGATAGTAATACTTTTATTAGAATGGAGGAAGTAATTAAAGTATTTTTGAGTTTACCTCAAGTTGATTTACAGTCAGTTTAACCTAGGAACACATCTTTTTCAACTTCCTCCACCAAACCCACTTGAATAAATTGATCATAAAAGCTATCTAGCTATGTTTATTATAAACAATAATATTAAATTTAAACTTTTTAGAAAAATTATGGAGATGATTGATCTTTTAGGTACAAATATCGATTAGTCGTTCAGATCATCATTTAGATGCCTCCTTTCAGTCGACAAATAAAGACGGATTTTGAGTATATCTTTAGCACAAAATTCTCCAAAATCGTCGCTGCTTTTCAATTAACTTGTCCAAATCCCCATCACAATCTTTTAGTTAAAAGGATATTTAAGTTTTCTTCCAAATACGCCAAACGAACACTCTCATGCAATTTTCTGTGATCATGTGTTCTTTTTCCTGTCCTGTTGTTTCTTTGTAGATTGCCTCTTCATTCATCATTCATCTAGTAAAATTCTTTTCCTCTTATTAATCAAAGATGTTGTGATTGAACCCCACCTTGGTATACGTCAACTGTGGCAGAAATTTCCGGGTTAGTAGTTAAAAAGAGTAAAGTTAGAACTGGAGTTCTGTTGATGGGTTAGCAAGAGGTAGCTTGTATCACGCTGAATCTACTTGGATCATTTCAAAGACGAACTGGCATTTACATGTTTGATAGCTACAAACCTAAGCACGGGCAATCTACGGCTCGCATATGATTTCCTTCTCACGTGAAGTTAATGTTTTCTGAACAGAGGATAGAGTAGTTACGTCTCTATTTCTATAGATGAAAACACCTTACCTAGCTGTCAAAGAGCATAGTTTTTAAGGTTTGAACCAAAGTAGTCGATATCGAATTTCAGTGAATATCGGTCGGGATCGAGACATTGATACGATTCTATATTTCGGTGAAATATCGGCGAATCTCGGATAAACACCGAAACCGATATTATTGGCGGTATCCCGGCCATCTCGGCCGATATTGACTACAATGGCTTGTACGAAAGTAGTTAATATCGGTCAGGACCGAGCCACTGGTCCGATTCTGTATTTCGGTAAATATCAATGAAATATCGGTGAATATTAGTGAATATCGATATCTTGATAAACACCGAAACCGATATTATCGGCGATATCTCGACCGAGATGGCCAAGATTGACTACACTTTGAACCTGTTGCTTCCTTACATGAATTCATGTTTCTTGTTGGTATTTTTCCCACTGAAACCTGCCATGAACAGTCACATGTGACTACCATGTGGTCTTACATATGTGTATTGTTCTATATTGTCTGTGTATGTATGGAAGATATATTTAAATTACATTTTAGTCGCCTGTAGGCTCTCGGACTTCTTTCTTTTCCCCTACTGCAGATCAAACTTTTTTACCTGATTTGAATAATTTTAGCTTAGGAAATATCCAAATTACCAACAATTCTGGTTCCATGATACATGTAAGGCCTGGAGATAAGTTTGTCGATACGTGTGACCACTTGGCTGGTCGCAAATGTAGAGCTCTAAGATTTTAGAGTTCTATACTAAAATTTGCTTTGACTATTACTGAATCTTTTAGATGACAACATTGATTATTTCAAACACCCATTCATGTACAACGTACCCGAACTACAGTTGTGTTAATTGTACATCCCACAATGAGCATTCAACAATATGGCTCCTCATATTCAAACTCTTTGCAGATGCAGAGGTTCTAGTTGCATGTTTCGTCTTGCTATGCTTGTTTGTGCTCCAACATTATGGCACCCATCGAGTAGGATTCTTATTTGCACCAATTACCATAGTCCCATTTTGGTGTCCATTTTCCACAGAACCGATAAGCAAAGAGTCTGAGCTGATAGCAAGTGTTTTGGCCCCACTCTGTTTCTAGTTCAAATTTCTTCATCTTAATTAAGCTACGTCATAAATGGACATCCTTGCTAAACATTTAGTGCTGGTACTGCAATATGTCATTGGAAATTCAAGATCGTAAAAGAACCGCTACAATGAAATACTGTTCCAAACCTTGAAACGAAGTGGATAATGACAAATCAGTAGCCTGAACGCCTATCCTTCAATCTCCATCGAGCTACGTATTTACATGCAAAACTTAAAACGATAATGGTGCAAACACGTCCAGATTAATTTACCTGCTGCATTTGTACATAGATAGTCAGGTAGTGAATGTTTCGATATCAACTGGATCAGCTATCCTGTCATTATGCGTTGTCCATATCCGAACAAATCCATCTGAACATGCAGTAACCACATCACCATTTTCTAGAAATTTGGCATCCCAAACACAACCAGGGTGTTCAATGCTCTGTACACAAACTCCATCTGTAATAAAAAAAGTTCAAAAAGAAAATATTTTAAGCCAGTCAAAATGACTGGGTGCAACAATAAGAGATTGAACTATCGAAGGTATAATCAAATTTATTGTAGATACATGCCGCTAAAAGAATAAATGAGATGGAGAATTAAGAGGAATTGAAGATTGTTCAACCAATGAGAAAAACTAACTGAACAGAATTAACAATAATAACCTCTCCATATCTTGGCAAAACCGTCCTCACTGCCGCTAACAATCAGTCCCGCAGAATGTGCATGAAATAGTAAATAATTGAAGTATGTCCATATCGATGTCTCGACCGTCCTCACAGCTGAGACTATAAATCTGATTGCAAATAATTTGGTAACTCGATCGGTTGAACAAAAATAAATATGTACTTCAGTAACTCTAACAAACTTTAAAATGGAAAAGAATTCAGATTTAGAGATAAGTATGAAACTCATAGAAACAAATAGAAACTACCAATTCCTTACCGAAGATGGTCAGTATGACAAATACGACTGAAATTAGCCATATGGAAGGTCGGTTGACTTGGATAATATACTGCAACCTTTTACACCTCCCATAAGAAATCCCAAGCCAGCTACACGCCCTCATGGCACTTGTCATGACATTTTAGTATAATCCATGACCCTGCAAAGAAGAATTTCAACATAAGTACTCACTCTTCAAATAACAACATGAATTCAATGGGTCGAACACAGCATCCTCATCTCTCATTCGGAGACTCTTCCCAAACACCCACCCTCCCTACTGACAGTAACAAAATATATCTCTTTTTTAAGATAAGAGTTATCTCGGTAACATTTAAATTATGACAAACTCCTATAGGCCAACTTAATATTGCCCTGAACCTGGGTCCGGGAATTTATATAGTGAGTGTTTACTGTGTTTTGCTTGGTGTTAGTTCTACAATCATTATACCTAGACTTGTTGAAGATTCAGGTTGAATTAGCATACGTATTTATGTGAATTTGTTTACTCATCCTTTCAGAGTCGAATATTAATTGGTATCCAAATAGAACCTGGTTCAGAATCATGAAAGGTGCAGGTACTAACTTCAACCACTTTTAATAGAGCCAAAAATATAAAATCATTGTTGGTCCAAGGCGTGGAACGATATGTTGTATGTCAGAGGATGGATGCCCACTAAAACATCACACTGACTAAAATAAACAACAACAAGAACCCCCACACTATATGAAATAATCTCAGATCTATAAACCCTATAAATCTCAATCAAATCTCAAACAAAAACACAACACAAATAGTCTCAAACATAAAATCAAAGAAATCAGAAATGGGTTTTTCTAAACTTTCAAAAGGTTGAATCTTTATTAAAGATTTGAACTACAAAAAACAGAGAAGTAGAAGTACTTAATGTTGAGTTCATCAAGCCAAGTAGTCCTTCTTGTAATATCATAAACAATAAGAGCACCAACAATACCTATATAATAAGCAGAAGTAACAGCTCTAAACAAACTAGAGTTTGTTTGTGGGCTGGAGTTACTCGGCAGGACCTGTTGCACATGTAATGAAAATAATGAGAAATCATCATTGTCTAAATAGCGATGACAAATTATAATGGGAGCATACATGATAGGTGGGGCACTTTTTAGCAAAAATAAAAACAAACACAAAAACAAATACCCTAAAAAATATTCTGAAATTACCTACCATTGACGGCAGCAGGGACTGTGAAGTCAATGACAACTATCCGAATTTTTTGTAACTATCTCCATGATATTTCATCCTCAAATCTCAAGAACTGAAAATCAACAGTAAAGAGATTCAGATTGGAAAAGTATTGGTAAAGTTTTGAGATTCATTTTAAAAAATCTTCGGCTTTTATGGAATGAAAAAACTAAATAACCCAAAAAATCTATTTTTATGGTTAATAAAAACAAAGAAAAAACCTAGAAAAGAAAAGTGTTATCCATTTACCACATTTTAAAAGGGAAGAGGATGGAATGAATCAAGAAACCCCGAGAGAAAACAAAGGTTACTATACCGGAAAACAAAAAGGGGGTAATATTAGATTATCATGTTAGATAAAACAATTTGTTCATATCAGAAGAGATATCATGATATAGTTGTGATCATCAATAACATCAGCATCTTTAAGTTAAACTGTTTTCATGTTTGTTAGGAAAAAGTTTCGTTATGACATTTTTACAAATAGATACCAAGCATCTGTGATCAAAGCAAGAACAGTAAAGATCAAACAACGGTACCTCTGCTACTACAAAAACCACCACAAAAAAACCATAAACTGGAAACATAACATCTAGGTCATTATGGAATAAACCCACCACAACAAAAGAACATATTCATACATAAAACTATTTTACCCAAAAAGTAAAAAATACCTAGATTATATTCCTAACAGGACTGATATTCCAAAGAGAAGATGGAGGTGAACAGAAAATATACCTTAGTAAGATGAAGGCTCGAATCAAAAATCAATAAGTTTCCTGTCATAGAAAATAAAAATCAATTAGGGGTTTGGAACAGAAATCGATTTAGGTTCTTTATAGTTGAACAGAAAATATACCTTAGTAAGATGTAGGTGATTCTGTAGATGGTAACGATGATGATGGTGGATATCATTGCACATCTTCCTTACATGAGATTACAAATTTAAAAATTGGGAAAAAAACATCAAAGCGAAAGAAACAGAATAACCTACAAAGTATAAGAAAGAAGAACTCTGACCTGAATCAAACAATAAAAACCTGTAGAATCCATTTCCAAAGATTTTGATCCATTTCCTAAGATGGGTTTTTGCAGAGAACAACATGAAACCTCTTTAATGGAATTAGAGTTGCATGAATCGTTGTCGAAGGGGTTCCGGATCGTCTGTGACTTTGCTGGGTGTCTCATCGTGTCCCACCAGTTAAGAGTCACCACGTGTCCATATTTATTTACCTTATATATCAAACTCTTAAACAGTTAGATAATCGAGAGAATTGAGGGAAAAAAGAAAAGAAAAAGGCTTACCTATTCTGCTAATATCCTTCTAGGAAGCTATTTCCAAACCTAAGCAACATGTTTCTTCCTTTGCTTTTTGAATACTGCTTGCAACTTGCTTGTCTTCTGCGCCCCCCCCCCCCCCTTTAATTTTCATTTCTCGTTAAATGTTAAATGTTAAATGTTAAATGTTAGATAAAGAAGAATTTGGGAAACGCACAAACATCCTTTTTTTTGTTGTTGTTTGTTTGCCTACGCAGAAACATCCATCACTTGGTATGGAACGTGTGAGTATCAAAAAGTTGCTTGACACGTGGCAGCAATATCAGTGGAGTACAAGATGTCTCGATGCATGATCGAAATGATGTTGGATCGTACCGGGGATCGTACCAGGGATCGTACCAGGGATCATACCAGGGATCGAACCAGGGATCGAAACATGGATCGAAACATGGATCGAACCAGTCCCGTAGGATAAGAAAATTAGATCGACAAGTGGACGGATAGGGAGAAGCCACATGGAAATATCTGGAAGAGATTAGGTCGACACGTGGGACGATTAGAGGACGCCACGTATTAAGAGTTGGGTGACTCATCGATCCAGGTTGGATGACTCATCGACCCAACTCCTTTTCGTTTAAAAGGAAAAGAAGAAGAACAGAAAAGGGGGTCTGCTTCTTCCGGGAGAAAAATCTTTCGGATTTTCATTCTGACCATAGCTTCAATGAAGCTTCTGTATCTGTAATTACAAATTGATCAATAACATCCCTCAATATTTCACTACCCGTGGACGTAGGCCATTAAGGGCTGAACCACGTTAAATCCTGTGTACAATTTTTTCTCTTTTCTTTTGTTAATTTGAGTTATGATTTTGGTTGATTTGGGTCGAATCAGTTTTCAGCTCAAACAATTTGGCGCTAGAAACAGGGAGGAGTAATGGATTTATCCAACCTGCTACACAAAGAATGGAGAATTGAAGATTTAGGGATATTCAGAGTTCAATCGAAATTAGGGATTTGGGAATCAAGTTGAAGTTGACAGACAATTGGTAATGAAATTATGTTACTGAGGAGAGAAAGAAGGTTGGGTTATGATTAAATTGATGTTATCAAGCCAATTGAATGAAGAAAACAGAACAGCAAAAATTGTTTACAACAACCAAAAATTGCGAACAGCAAAACCTAGCAGCAAAAATTGCGATCCTCCATCTTTTCTCTTTCACCGAGCCTAAGAAGAAGCTTTGCTTCTTTTTTTCCTCACCTGAACTCTGTTGCAAGCAAGGATTTGGAGCTTGCAAAATCAACTCAGTACTTAACTCATAAGTTTTCCCTCACAGGTTTCATTAGATATCCATTGTCTTTTTTATTTTTATTTTAAACTCTGTCTACAGGGAAAGTTGGGGATGAAACTCAAATGATTATGCATGCTTATATCAGTAAATGGGTTCGAAATATCACACTAAATACATGCTATGAACAGGTTGTATGATCTAATTTCATTTTCTATTTCAATCTTTATGTTCACAATAAAATTAGGGTTCTTGTTAAATTAGGATTTTTAACGACTGAAGTGTTCAAACTCCAATTCAGAAGCATATGAAAGCTTGGGTTAGTTATAATTTGTGTGTATTTTAGGTTTACATTTCAATTTTGGGAAATGAGTAAATTAGGGTTCTTGATTGAAACGTGGTAGGTCTCCTGATCCTTTATTTTAATTGAAAACCCAACTTCAGATTTGTCATCAGACCATTTTAATCCCTATTACCCATCTAATGATCTGAGTTGGATATACTTTCAATTGGTGAATCTATGGATCTTTGGGTGAACTGTTTTGTTCATCAATTTCATGTTTATGGATCCAATTTCATGTTTATGGATCCATGGGTGAATTGTTTTATGAACATGTTACATACTAGTTTACTATGGTAATGATTTGATTGTAGAAATTCATCACACTATCGAATCTTGTTTGAAAATCTTGTATGCCTTGTATGCCATATAACCTCAGTTCTTGTTTTACTGATATCCATCGATCCAACTGTTGGACTTTTCTGAAATTTTATCATGTTGTTACTTGCTAAGTAACGGAAGTATCCTCCAAATTTCATTATGATCAGTTTAGGAAAGGCAGTGGAAATTGTTGCAATACAGAGAACTATTCCTGTAGGATGTGATTGAGTTGTTGAGTTTAAACGAAGTACTTATACTACATGCATGTCTCTCATTTTTGTATATCTTGAACCCATTTCTGTTATGAGTAATGAGTAAAAATTTCAAAACAAATGGATCATGATAAGCACCTTAAATAGAGGACTTTATACAATTGTGTCTGCCTAAATTCAACAATTTTGGGGGATATGATGTCAGTCATATCTCATCACCTAACCGTCACTTTTACTCAAATTTTTATAACATGATACTTTCATTAAGAGTAAAAGGATGTTTACTGTACTTTACCCTGTTTGGATGTTTACTGAAGCTTCCATTAGTTCTTAAATGGTTGGTATAGCTCTAATCAAACGATTGCATCTAGTTGTTCCTGTAATTTCAAGGAGGAAATGAGTTCTCAATATATGATGAAGTTTCTTTTTATTCTTCTAATGTTAGTCGAGCTCAAAGATGTTTCAGGTAAAGAGTACAGATTCTAGTTCAAATAATTTTGAGCAGAACTCAATAAGCAAGATGAATTTGGGATGTTTGAGAGTGTGTCTGAACGACTCCAACTTCTCGAACTAGCATTGCCGACAGTTGGACCAAGGTGCTGTAAATCATAACACTGTACACCATTCCACGTCTCGCGAGTTCATTCCTGCGCAGCAAGCTCTAGTCCAACAGCTTCAGCAATTCCGCAAGCTTCTGAAGCAAAACTTCGCAAGCTTCTGAGGAGAAATTCCACAAGCATCAGAAGCATGAAATCCGCAAGTCTCGCTTCTGATGCCACAATTCCGCAACACCAGGTTCCCATCCCACAACATGATTCAAATTCAGTTTTGCACGCATCATTTCTCTTTGCGCAAAAATGCTAACAAAATTCAGGGGGGCAGATAAGTTATCCCTATGCATTCCAATTCAAACTCAAAAGAGATAAGTATAAGTTATTTTTCCTCAAATATTTGATTGCAACACTCATTCTATATTGTGAATAATGGTTTCATCTTATCCATGATTCTTAATAGTCATCTATGAATGATTGAATCATGAACTGTCTTTATTCTCTAAGAAAAAAAAAAAATCTAGTTGATAAACTATGAGAAAAGCATGATTTAACATGTTTAAGCTTAGATTTGTATGAGTTTTAAATATTCTTCAGTCAATCCTGACTTTGATACACTTGCATAATTTAACATGAATTGAGTTGAACTTATTTGACTCGAGTTATCTGATAAATTTAATTATCAAGCTTTTAAAGCTTCTAGATTTGTCCTGCAACTCAGTTGAATTGTGTTTAATCACTTGTCACGTTGTATAAACAAATGGCATCAAAGAAGCAAGATTTTAGACCATCAGAACAAGTTAAAATTGTTTATTCCAAGGCAGGCTTAGCATGAATCTGAATTATCATCTGTGGATGTTAACATCATGAATTAACTTCACTGCCTAACAACATATGCATTTCATCTTGTGCTCGCAGTAAAATCATACTTGAATGATGTTCATAAGTGCGAATACTTTCTTGTACATGTAAAATCCAGGTTTAAGTCAGTAGCTGAATTTTCTTTCTATTGCTTCAATTGTTCTGTAGCCTCTACAGATGTAAATGATACCTTAGATATTCTATTTGATTTTCTTTGTAGTGTTCTCGAGAGTTAGAACTAGATTATGTTTGGACACTTGGTCTGAATTAATGAAAATATTAATGAAAGTCAATAGTAATAGCATACTAGTGGAGATGAAGAGTTTAATTCTTTGATCCTAAGACACCAATTCAAATTTTCATAACTTGGAGTCTAGTTGCTACTATCCAATCAACTTATATGGCTTCATATTTGCATATCTATGGATCTTTGATAGGAAGATTATGTTAAATTCATGTTTGTTCACTAATAAGTTTCTTGTGAAAGTTCATAATTGAGTGATGGATACTACACACCATTAATATTTAAAGGAATGCAACTCTAGAAGTCAGACTATCAATAAGTTCCAGATTATGCTGAGAAGTTCAGAATAGCCTTGGATGTGGGAGGTAGTTTCACTTCTGCAGCTGAAGTGTATATTGCCTTTAACATGCCTGTATGAGATTCAAGTTTGCTTACCTGCAAATGAAGCTGGCAGCCTCAACTTTTGGAGAAGACTCCTCAACAGGTTCCAATTTAACGGTCATAGTTGAATGTCGTAGTTCTCACAATAAGTCTCATCAAAGAGCTAAGTATTTCTGTGATTTTTTCACTAAATAGGTACTAAAGTATTAGAAATATGGCTTTACCCCTATACATACACAATCTCAATTTTCTCTGATTTTATGATTGATATGATAAGATGATTGATTGTCTGCTTCTAGCTAGACAGTGAATATTATTCATCATGATCGTTCTTTTGTAAATTAAAATGTGAACATGAATAGTAAAATTTGGTAATCTGACATGATTAAGATCTCCATGATCTGTGAATGTAATTGATTTATACATGTGATGTATTTTAATTTTAGCATGTAGTAATCAAAATGTCAGTATCATTTTGAAATGAATTCATAGCTCATGATGATTGAGTTTTAATTTTAACTCACAGCACTATCCTTGAGTTTCTTCTGTAGCTTGCAATTAGCATTGAGTTTTCTCCGCTGAATGTTTATTCCAAGTCTAATTTGATCCTTAAATGACTCAAACTTCATATCTAATGTTATTGAGACCAATCTGATGTTTCTTAGAGAATAGATGCCGTGCCTGTAATGCCTTTGAACCTGGATTATGCATTCGATGATGACAAGCTATAGCCTGTATAGGCTCACATGGTGATTGTATTATAACCTCTTTTTCAATCTCATATACTTTAATCCTCAATAGATATCCTATATGTATGTTTGTACATTCAGATCCTGTATAGATGAGTTAGTTTTTAAGAATTAGATTCATTTGCTCATTAGTTTAAGAACTGAAGCTCCAAAGGGAAATTTCTGTTGTATGCATGAAATTGGTTTCATATGTTTTTGTTAGTATGAACCTGTAAGAATCATTGCAGGGAAAGACAGATTTTAATAGCCTGAATCAGGCTGGAATACCCATAAAAAAGATTAGACTTTGCCGAATTTTCTATCCGGTGAGTTGACTCACTGAGTTTGATCCAACTCAGTTGAGCAAGACCAATTAGACCGAGTCAGATTAGCTGACTCGGCTAACCCGCCTTT
>JAJJMC010018473.1:5241351-5258842 GCA_023531435.1 Papaver californicum | reverse complement strand
ATATATATATATATATATATATATATATATATATATATATATATATAATTATAAATTACATTAAATTAAATTATGTTAGCTAGATAATTATTATCGCAGCTTTAATAGATGAGAAAAGACATATACCGATCCGCAAGCATGAGCATTTCGGAAAAGATAATTATGCTATTTTTTTAAAAATTTTCGATTATAAAGTTTATAATATTAATTGCATATTAGAAGTAGCAATTATAAATTTAAGAATGATTATTGATTATCATCTTTAAATGATTCAATCATGATTTCTCTTAATTGTTCAAAAAGCATGAGCTTATTTGATTTGTATACGCATCATCTGTCATACAGTCTAAATCGATCAAATGATTTCAATAGTATCTGAATCGCATGTGATATCATGCATTATGATAATTAATGTCATAATCATAGAAACTTATTGATTTAATATGATAAATTTTTAGTATGAACAAATTCTAATTTGTTTGATGAGATTTAACAGTAATATTCAATTAAAAGCATGAAAATCATTTTAGCTTGTACCCATTTAATGTCATGAAATGTTTAAGACATTTTTATGAGATGTGAAGATACCTATGAAGGACACTTCAGAGATGCGGCAGCTATGCAATAATAATGCACTGGGGGGCATGCTAAAAAGAAATCAAAGTTTTAGCTATATGGGCTAAATACTGCGCGCCAATTAGGTATTTCATTTCAATAATTACTTAATACAAAATAAATAATATTATTCGCCAGTTATATGTCTTGTACTTCTTAGCATAAGGCAACAATTGATAGATACTTCAAATGGCTCATACTTCATGAAGAATATTCAGTAAATACTTCAATTTATTCTGAACTTCTTCGAAAGGCAATGCCTCTTATATTTCTTGCGGCAATCTGAACGTTCCAATATGAATTATCATTCAAAAATGGGGATCTCTTTCAACCTATCAGCAAATATTTCTGGAAGGCGAATACTTCTACATTCGTATACTTCTGATTTCTCAAACAACAGTTACTTCGGAATATTCATCTGGATAATTCTCATGTCTTATTTAAAAATATATGTCATATTTTATTTCTATATATGCTTCTCATGTATATAGAAGAATATGGGATATGTCTTAAATAAGAAATGAGAAATGAGAAATATCTGGATGATTTTTCAAGTATACATCTCATCTACATTTTAGGTATATTTCTTACCGATATTTCTCCGTTCAGGAGACAAAAAAAGACTGGTGGGTGCATCCCCAATGAGGTAACTCATATAAAAGTCTTGAAATAAGGCTAATGGGCGCATCCCCAAAGAGGGAACCCATGTAAGAGTCTTAATAAAATGATGGACCACACATAATTTACTCCATGCCAGGGATAAATTAGGCGTGTGATCCTACAATGCTCAGTGGCTAGAGAAAATTTATGGGACTCATTAATTTACTCCATGCCCGAGATAGATTAAGCGTGTGTTCCTACCGAGCTCCGTGGCTAGAGACATGATAAGACTATTAGGTCGCAGAACCTATGAAAGAGTCTTGATACAAAATACTTATTTTTCAGAGTCTGGTTATCATTTTTCAGAGTACGTTTTGGGACCAACCCTGTATCTTACTCCTGGCTCGGGTTTGTTTCGTATGTGTGGGATCTCGATCCATTGTACTTATGAAAAAATGTTTAACCCAACGATCAGTATATATATAAAATTCTACTTTATAGGGACAAAAATATGACGAAGCCATGAAAATACACAAGTCTGAAGTGCTACCATTGCACAAATTTGAAGTATTGTTAATCTGAAGCATGGATCGCACTAAGGACACTTCAGAACGATATCATGGTTCGGTCCCTAAGCGATGACATCACTTCCCGAAAAAGGAAAGAAAAGCTTTAACGATACAACTAACGATAAGTATCCTTTATTTCTTTGACTTAAAATTTTCTTTTGCTTTAATTTTTCTTGTTTGTATAAGTCATGAAAATGACTCTTATTGAAAGGTGAACAGGCTAACATGCCACCCACCACAATTATCGGAATGTCTGGTGCGAATAGGCTTTGGCGCGTATAAAGAAAATTACGCCCAATGAAGAACCTGACATGTGACCCGTTCCGATTGTTACTTTGAATTTGAATTCCTGATTGATTTATACATGAAATAATATTATTACGCTAATATGCGCTTATGTATAAGTTTTGCAGCAAAATTCTATTTTTGAATGGATCAGGTTCATACTCTTATTGTGACAAGGCCAAGCAAGAAGTAACTGAAGTAATTTTCTTAAGAGTTTTTCTTCAAATAACTCTCAAGAAAAAAGGGGGCAAGTTGTGAGTATCAAAAAGTTGCTTGACACGTGGCAGCAATATCAGTGGAGTACAAGATGTCCCGATGCATGATCGAAATGTTGTTGGATCGTACCGGGGATCGTACCAGGGATCGTACCAGGGATCATACCAGGGATCGAACCAGGGATCGAAACATGGATCGAAACATGGATCGAACCAGTCCCATAGGATAAGAAAATTAGATCGACAAGTGGACGGATAGGGAGAAGCCACATGGAAATATCTGGAAGAGATTAGGTCGACACGTGGGACGATTAGAGGACGCCACGTATTAAGAGTTGGGTGACTCATCGATCCAGGTTGGATGACTCATCGACCCAACTCCTTTTCGTTTAAAAGGAAAAGAAGAAGAACAGAAAAGGGGGTCTGCTTCTTCCGGGAGAAAAATCTTTCGGATTTTCATTCTGACCACAGCTTCAATGAAGCTTTCTGTATCTGTAATTACAAATTGATCAATAACATCCCTCAATATTTCACTACCCGTGGACGTAGGCCATTAAGGGCTGAACCACGTTAAATCCTGTGTACAATTTCTTCTCTTTTCTTTTGTTAATTTGAGTTATGATTTTGGTTGATTTGGGTCGAATCAGTTTTCAGCTCAAACAGAACGTAAGGTGTAACATTTGGTTTCAAGTGCCATCGTAGCTACTACAACGATTGCATTGGTCAAGTAACTGATCAGTTATTTGTGTGTTGACACTTCCGTCAATTTTCTTACGTATGCTCATGGTAATGGGAACTTAAACTACAGAACCATTAAATCCGTGGATAGTTGTGTAAATAAAGGAAATGGTAGTCATGTTGATGGTAGTCGAAACAACAATAACCATCGAGGCTATTATCGAACCTATACAAATTCCGTAATCTGAATTCCGTGATCGAACCTGTACAAATTCCACTGTTATCATCACATTAATCGTCATCACTAACAACAATGATAAGATTTAGGATGATGCAAATTGGATAGTTCCACTAACAACAATGATAAGATTTAGGATGATGCAAATTGGATAGTGCCACAAACGATCATGTTGTTAGTGCCAAGTTAATAAAAAACATAACATAAGCTCAGCATCAGTTTTATACCTTTTACTCATGTTGTTGGAATGAGGTTCATAATATATATTAGCAGACTACGTACGCCTAAATCATTTTTATTTTTCAGGCCGTCGGTTAAAACCCCACAACTCTATACCTCTTATCACTAAAACCCCAACCAAAATAAAATGTAATAAAAACCTCATTTAAATAAATTTGTCTAAACTACCCTTTACATTAATTCACTCTTAAAATACCATTTACATTAATTCAACCCAATAAAAATAAAAATCAACCTCAATTTTAATCTTTATTCTCTCTCACCACCAACACTACCAACACCAACTCACACCACTACCAACCAACAACAACCACCATCATCCAGCAACACCACCACTACCAGACACCAACTAACAGCAACACCAACCAGCACCGCCATCATCCACCACCACCATCAACGAGCACCACTAACAACCAGCAGGTCCACTACCAAAGAGCATCACCACCAACCACCACCAGCAGAAACGAAAACCATAACCAACACCCACCACCACCACCAACCACCACCAACAACAACCAACACCAACAACCAATACCACTTTCACCACCAACACCAACGAGCACCACTAACAACCACCAGGTCCACCACCAACAACAACGAAAACCAGAACCAACACCAACCACCACCACCATCAAATTTGGTTTCAACATAAAATTGACATTTCACCAACACAACTTATTCCAAATGAAAAAAAATGATGAAACCAAAAAAAGTTTCATCATCTATTTGGTTCCACCTTATTCCAGACGAAAAAAAAATGATGAAACAAAAAAAAATTTCATCATTTATTTGGTTCCACCTTATTCCATATGAAAAAAAAATGATGAAACCAAAAAAAGTTTCATCATGTATTTGGTTCCACCTTATTCCAGATGAAAAAAAATGATGAAACCAAAAAAAGTTTCATCATTGTTTTGGTTCTGACATTTCGCCAACACAAAAATTGGTTTCAATTTTTGTGTTAGTGAAATTTGATGAAACCAAATTTGGTTTCATCATTTTTCTGACGTTTCACCAACAAAAAAACCTAATTTCGACAATAATGATGTATCATTATTTTTTTATGATGATTTTCGACGATGATGATCGGAGGTGCTGGTGATGTTTGTAGAGGATAGAAGGAGGAAGAAGAGGTGTTGGTGGTGGTGGATCTGGACATGTAGTGGTGGAGGAGAAAAAATAACAAGGAGGAAGCGATGGGGAAGGAGGAGGTGTTGTTGGTGGCGGATCTGGACATAGAAATAGAATGAGGTACTGGTGGTGTTGGTGGAGGAGACGAAGGTGCTGTTAGTAGCAGATATGGATGATAAAATTTATTATTGGTGAACATAAAAGTAAAATAAAAAAAGAGAGAGGTGTTGGTGAAGGAGACGAAGGTGTTGTTGTGGCGGAGGAGCTACTGTTGCTGCTGGTGATGGAGGCGGAGGAGCTACTGTTGCTGCTGGTGATGGTGGTGGGGAGAAGAAGAAGAAGAAGAAGAAGAAATGAGAAAGAAAGGGTAAAGATGATATTTAAAAAAGTGGTAAAAACTAAATTTAAAGAAAATGGGGTTTTTATTTTATTTTTATTCAAATAGTTTTTATTTATAAAGGATAATATGGAAGGAGTTTTTGTATGGGAAGTATGGTCACCTAGGTTTTTCATTCCATGTTATGTTTATTTTTTACCTTAATTTTCTCAACTATTGAACGATTTAAAGGTTTTGTATTTTATGTAAAAATGGACACATGGATGGCTATTAACTGGTGGGACACAAAGAGACACCAAAAAAGGAGACAGACGATCAGAATATGTCGAAGGAGGGGGAGAAGGATTTTGGGAAATCCCTAAATTGAACATATAACGGTACATGGATTAAATTCGAGAGTTAATGTGTTAATATTGTGGGAAGGTATTAAAGGAAATAAGATATCTGGGTCGTCGGATGAGGGGTAAAAGAAAATCTCAAGTCTCGATTATCGGATCAAGCTGAAACCATTACCATCTAGAGTCAAATTGGCCATAAAAAACAAATTTAGGACTTTCAAAATTGGCTAAATTCTTACCGATATTTTTTCCATGACATATATTTTGTTACCATGAAAAAATATTTGGGTAAGATAAATTTGAAAAAATATTTGGGTAAAACATATTTTTAACAGTTTATAGATTTGTTAGCGAAAATATATCAAAAACACAAACGTATATAAAGTATATCAAGTGTTTATCAAGGAAAAAAAAAGATAGAAATATTTAATAAAATTATAATTAAGGAAAAACTATTCAAGTAAAATAAAATATGAAAAAATATTGTAAAAATAAAAATATTTTAAATACACGTTTTTTGAAGAAAAAAAATTACAATTCTCGGTTTTAAAAATATCTAATTTTAGTAGCTTAGTGTTATAAATCTGACGATTTGGATTTTATGAAAACTATGTAAACGTGGTGTAAGAATATTGATAAAATGTCAATCAATCAGGAGCAAAGGTTTCATCGACCAACCATCACAGAAGGAAAGTGAAGGTCACCTTCCAACGTGGGGCAAGAGATCAAATTGATTTCATTAAATTTTAACGATCACGAAATATAAGGGGGATAAGTTGTTTTCCAATCAATTAAAGGTCGGAGTTTCGTTGACCGACTAATGAAAAAAAGATGTGTGCAACTCACAACGTGGAGTGAAAGATAAATCAGAGTGTTTAGATTATTGATAATAGTAAAAAATTTACTATGACGACGAAGTATCCAGTGTCAACTCGTATATCCAGTGTCAGCTCGTATATCCCTAGAGAAAACACCAAAAGTTTCCATTTTTCAATTTGACAACCAAAAGTTTCCATTTTTGAATTTGACACCGTGGCTTTCACCATTATGGTTTAAGATAACCTTTGTACTCTAAAAATTAAATATTTTAAATAAAGAAAAAAAATGGTTTCATCCCGACCGTCCAAAAACTTTTTTTTAACAATCAACGGATATCATTTCTCAGGTTGTGTAGCATATAAATCGTGGTCGAGAATCCATCCACGTTTTCCACCCTGATCCGACGGCCATAATCTCTTCTCCTATTTTATAACTGACCACATTAACTCCACCCAGTTTTACAACTTCATCTCCCCCTCTTCACTTTCAATCACAGATCTCCTTCATTTGCAACCCATAAACCTCATTAAATCTCCTCTTCCGTTACATGTTCAAAATGGGAATGTTTGTTCTTCCGTTATACCTTAAAAAAAAATTAAATCTCATTCAATTCCAAGCAAAAGAAACGCTTTATTGATTCTCAATCAGATCCATTACCCCAATTACGATTCATGTTCAACTGTGAGGCCACAAAGGTTTCTCAATTAGATCCCTTCCTCTCACTTTTCTTCTCTTCTCTAAGGTGTTCTTTGAAAGATCCCCTCTCTCTTCTCTCTATCTCTAGGTAACTCTTACTTGATTATGCTCTCAATTTCGATTTAATTTGTGCATCTTCTTCGATTGATTCTAAACTACCTTTGTCCAATTGTTGTGCTATTGAATAGTTTTGATATATGTTAGTACTTGATTATTAGGTTTCCAAAAATTGAAACAACAGAATGGTGCTAACTTAATCAAATGTATTTGGTCAAGTTAATAGACAATATAGCTATCAACAGAATGCATTCCATATTATTGTTATGAGAATTAACAGTAGTGAAGTCAAATTAACTTCACTACTTATATGATGTCGTTGTTGCTTCGTTTGTTAAGCTCATTGCACTTTCAATCTTTCTTTTATAAGCTTTTTCATCATCTGATCTTGTATGAATACTTGAGGATGTTATCTCAAACTATCTCTATATCTTCAATATATTGGTGAGTAGTACGTTTCCAGTTCCTAATTCCATTTCAATGTTTCATCAGGGGAGCACATTAGTAATACTGATTGAGAAACAGAAAGAGTTTGATGAGAAATTTAACAGGCTCTTCAATCTTACAGACAAGGTATCCATCAACTACATTTTACTTTTCTACTAAATTTTTCATTATCGTAATACGTCAGTGTATATACATATCGATAAAAGATTTAAACTTCCATAATTCTTATTGGACATTCAGGTTAGTTCCGAATCAGTGACTGTGGGTAGGCGGCTCTTGGGAATCTAATTGGTGGTATTGGCTACTTTTACAACGAATCAAAAATTTCCCTTACTCAGGATATGAGAGTAAGTTATTAAACTTAGCTATTTTTCCCAAGGAAATTTCAACGACAGCAAAAATAACGATTTTCATATTATCTTGCAGCATAAGTATGGGAAGGACTTTGTTCTATATTGGCCAGCCAAGATTTACACTTCTGTCCCATGCAGAACTACCTTTCCAAGGGGATTCTTATGGGATGAAGGCTTTCATCAGCTGCTAATCTGGTTAGTAGCCTGCCACCACCAAGACCCTTTTAACCATCTAGATAGAGAGATTCGTGTTTCTTCTACATTCAGGGTTGTATTGCTCAAGTAACTGATTGTGTTATATATTGTTGAATCTTTTCTTTACTCCATAAATAGTCGTTGGGACATAAAAATTTGCCTGAATAATATTAGACATTGACTAGATATGATGAATGTTGACGGTTGGATTCCACATGAGCTAATCTTGGGTACTGAAGCTCTAAGTTATTACAACGATTGTTGAGTGAAACCATGTATGGGTACCAAAGATTCACTACCAATGACGTTGCACTATAAAATCATGTTATGGATATTTGCAGTAAAATTACAGAGGATTATGTTGCTTAACACCCAACAAATGGAAATCCGCCAACTTTATTTCTAGCTCTAAAGGGTAAGTTTTACTGCATATCTAATCTTAATTATTTGAATTATGCATGCTATCATTGTAAAGTACAAAAAGATGCATTTCAGATTTAGTTAATGGGACAAGTAGAAACCAATTTACTAGCAGCGAGAGCAACGAGATCTCTTCTATCTTAGATAACGCTTTTATTCGCTTGGAAGCATGGTTTCAGTGGTTCAATAATACACAGTCGGGTAAGCTTGATTCTGTTACTTGATCACTAGGTTATAGTGGTAGAAGTAGAACAAGTTTGGTTAGTGTTTTGAGAAACTAAGGGTTTGTTATAAAATTGAAAGATAAATTCTACTTATTTGGCTCCTCCACTAAGATTATTATCGATGCCGGATAATAATTGGCAGGTTCAGAATGGTGTATCATCTACTTCTATTGCCACCACTGATAATTTAGAAGGTAATTTCCTAATTTCCTTCTTTTGTTTTTCTACTCTGATTTTTTTATAAATTTTCATCTTTAATAAAAGATCCAATCTTTACAGAATTACGTGTATATTGATGAATTTTCTTAGTTGAATTTTCATCTAAAAAAAAAACATCGTCACAAAGCATAAATTCCAAACTTGGGTTAATCTTAACAACCTTCGCACTTTCGCAGACACACATATGTTGCAACGGCATGTAATTTTCTTTGCAATCACTGTAATGGAATCTTATATACCCAAACGCATGAAGAACAAGCCAGGGTATGATTTGGTGATTTGCAGTCTCTTTGTGATATGATTAATTGGCATTGTTCAGTCACTTCATTCATAATTACAATATTACTGTTAGTCTGGTATCTATCCATTTGGTGATTATTGTATGGACTTTGCATGACAGAACCTGATCCATTGATTCTTGCAAAGTATGTTGTAGCATTGTTAAAAGAAGGAAAAACCTATTAAAGACCTACAAAATCTTTGTGCAGAGAACTTGGTGGAATTTCTTGGTCAAGGTATGTTTGGTTGAGAAGATCTCTCTTCAATTATATTTTTCCTATTGCACTCTTCAGTAAAGTTTCTTTTAGACCTAATGTTTTACTATACCGATTGTTTAATTGGCATTTTTAAAATTAAATGTAGCTGAACTGCCATAGACACCCAAACCCCATTAAACTGTTGACATCATCCCTTTTCATATTTTCCTTTCATTAGTCTATTCAGTTTGTAGAAAATCTAGCTCTATTAGATACGTTCCTGAATTCCTGTATGTTTGTAGGTAGCTTTTATCATCGTGTAAACCGGGTAATCTCTTACGCATCTATCTAAGCAAATGAATATTACTTATTCTGCACAGAAATTGTCTTCTATCACAAACAAAAAATTATCCATTTTTTGTTTCTATTCACCACTCCTACAAAATTATGTGCAAATACAAATTCTTTCATTGCAAATTTGTTCCGAGCCGTGAAGATGATTCGATCGCATCATCAACTAAAAGTTTGAATTCCATTGAGCGTGATAATTCATCTTTATCTATTGTTAGAGTGGCTTCCCTAGAACTAAATACATATTTTTCGAAAACAGACGAGCTTTCTCCCTCTGGTCAAAGTGATTCCGAGGAGAAAGAAACTTCTATGGTGACTGATGAGTCTGGTAGGTTTGAAAAAAGGTGTCTTGGCTTGGCACCTTTACCACTAGGTAATTTTTGAATCAAACCAGATAGGCAGAGTAAACCAGGCACTTCGTGGTGAGGGTGGTTCTCGCGCAGATCTGTCTATGTCATTAAATCGTCTTCCTAGTGGTAGAGGAAGGGGAATGACTTCTAGCCTCTGGAGACAACATGATCCAAATTTTTCCCCTGTAGGCACACTTGATTTTTCTTCTCAAATAGCTGCACAACATGGGAAAGAAAATTTGAAGTATTGTAAACCTAAAACTATATGAGATAGATTTTCCTTCAAAAACAATTGAAGTAACATACCTTGCTCACGGCGTCTGCACTATCTAGCATCAAAACAGATCAACATTGAATAGGATTGACAAGTTCAGCCAATTCCCAGGGTTTGGCTTTGTCAGGTACATCTTCCGTAGCTCTAGGCTTTTCAATGCTTCTAGGTGTTGGATCATCACCATTCTACAAAGTTTGCATGCCAAGATGAGTTGCCAAGTTGTGACCAGGGGAAAGGGTTAGTTATTGAAATATAAATCAAAGCATGAACTTAATCATACAGGAATATGAGAACTTCAATCCATGCGTTCCACTTGGGTAATGGGAGCAACAACAACCTGATTAAGGAATGCTGCCCGTCACACGTAATTATGGAATTTATAGGATTAGTTTCAGTATATCCCTCCGGAGTTACTAAGTTCTCGAATTCCAGACGCACACTTTACACTAATTTTCTTCCTTTGCATCGACAAATACATAAAATAAAAATAAATTTATATGTTAAAAGAATTTATAAGTTCGGATGAGTAATAATATCAGCGGAAATCAAGTGCCGTATTCTGTCTATCTCTCACTTTCTATCTTCTTTATTCATAACCAAGATGATGAGTTTATGATGTATTAGCTTAAAATTTTTTGGTATAATTATGTTTCGTTAGTCCGAAAATAAAATAAATCATTCAGCATTATGTAACTTTTTATTCTTTTTCATATTAATTGTAGATAGGACGAATTTCAAGTTCAGGTCTTGGTCTTGGTCTAAAACTAAACATTCTAAGCCGCTTACACGGATTACCTAGTTGGGTAGAGTAGATTCCTAGATTTCATTTCTTTCAGAGGCTTAGTGAGTTGTGAGCAGTTGTTTTATCTTTCAACTTTGAACCATTGTTATGTTTGGTTATAGAATTTACTTTAAGATTATCTAGGAGTAACCCTATGATGGTAGTACATGTGTCTTGCCAGTGGAGTGGTGAGATCGTTGGCTGTTGATACCCACAACCTGAGTTTGAATCCAACATCCTAATTCTTACGTAACAGTATAAAAAAAGTGCAGAAATAACTGTTTATCATATTACATTGTTATTTGTAGTTGTCTTCATTTGTCAACATGTTCACTATATAAGTAATTTCAGGAAGAAGCTTTCATATGTTGCTGAAGACAGATGGTAGTTTAACCACAACTGCGATACTGAGATATGGAACTACCAAGTTATTTCTGAAGAAGAAACTCATAAAAGTAGTTGTGATTCGGGAGTACTCTGAGACCTAAACTAATGTGAGTGTTACATTCTTACACTTGGGTACTACAGTGTTTGGACAAGCAGGGATTATTTAATGCATATTGTTGTAATTTGATGATGGGCATCAGCTCTCCGGTGGCTTATAATCGATATGAGTACTGATAGGAATAATTCAAATAAGTTAAGAAACTGACAATCAATGATACAGATAACAAACCAGAGTCCGTGCCGTTACGGCACGGGTCATTTCCTAGTGAATAAACAAAACAAAATAGAACTAGGTTTATATCCCCACAAATTGATCTCCTCTGGGATCCTTCTATACTTGCTCGACCTGATTTTACTTGGTGATACAATAGTTCGAGATGGATTGCCTTCAGGAACAAAATGGAGGCTAAGAAAAAAACATAGAACGTCACTTGATCAAAGTGATTCATGAAAGTTCATAAGAATCCTGAAGGATTCCGTAAACAAGAATGTGAGAATGGCATTTGTTGACATTATTGTACAAAACCATGAGTTCATTAATGTTGTATTGTGTAGTCTAAACCTCACAACCTGTAAAAAGTATTTGAATGGTGAAAGTCAAAAGAATGCACCAACATACAAGTATCATACACTGTGACAAACTTACACACACGTGCATATAATTTTAGAGCAGAAAGATTGTGAAAGAATACTTGTATGCAGCTTGGATATTCCTATACATCAAAGGAGCCTCTGATACCATCAAGGCTTTCTCCCATTGATATCCTGCAAGGGTAACCAAAATGAAATCAAAACTTTATGTCTAGTTCTCAAATAAATAGGTCGTTAATGGATCAAAAACAAAGTATATTCAACCAAGATAGAACATAAACAAATCTTAGGAGAAGTTAGGTAACAGTATCAATGCCAATGAGTATTGTCAAAAGGCAAGGAAGTATCTACCATTGTTACTGAAGACCGAATTACAGAAATAAAAAGAACAGGTGGATCCATGTGGGCAATTATAGTTTAGTACTCCCTCCGCCCCCTTTTAGACGAAGGGGAAGGACTTTTCACACATATTAAGAAAGAAGAGAGATATATAAAAATTTCCAGAAATACCCTTAATTACGCTTCCAATTGTTCCTATTTTTTAGTGCCTAATCTTTAATGTGAATCTATAATCTCATTATAATATAAAGGAAATCCCTTCCAATTGCTCCTATTTTTTAAAGCCTAGTCTTTGGTGCCTAGTTTAGATGAGCCTACACTTTTTTCTAAATTAGTGTATGATATTGGATAAATCAGGAATGTTTACGGGTAAAATATGAAAAACCTTCATCTAAAATAGGACTTGAAAAAATCCCTTCCCCTTCATCTAAAAGGGGACGGAGGGAGTACATAATTTTGGTATGGATGAGAGAGTGACAGACGATATGACCTTTTTCCTGTGTTACAACGACACGGACATGGTGTCGGTTGTCCAGTACGTCACTTAGACAAAGCAACTTGAAAAACTAGAAATTGGCACACGGTATACACAAAGTAGATAAGTAGGTTAACATAGATAGCGTGAGAAAATATATAGAGTCTCTTTGTATTACTAAAGATAAAGCTAAAAAAATATATTTTTCACCGACACTAAAGCTTACAAAATATCATTTTCACCAAAGAGAAAAGCTTCTCAGGGAAGCTAACAAGGTATACTCTCAGAAAATATTTAACAGCTAAGAGAATATCCAAACAAGCATATTAATAATCAAATTTTAGAGTAACTAAGGTATTTTAAGTTTTCAAATATATTTCTCGGTAACTGAGCCGTATCCGACGTATCGGACACGCCTGTCCGTGTCGATTCGTACCAAGACTTCTCAATTATTATTTTTTGGAGTGTCGTCGTAACACAGCCTTTTTCTCAACAAAACATAGTATTTCAATATGTTGCATCCAACTAAAAGAGATGAATAACTGCATCCAACTAAAAGAGATGAATAACTTAGACAATGAATATCAAAAAGAAGTGCTCAATTGAGTCCACTCCATGAAAAATTATTTGCTGGTGACTGGTGCTTTACCTAGAAAATTTAGTATGGTACAAGCTCTTAGCAACACAGATATGGTAAACTTAGCATGTGAGTCTAAGTTACTAAAGATAATAATCAGGTCAAGCAAAGGTGAGAGAAATGGTTTATCATTGTTAAAGTAGGTCAACTGAGATTATAGAAAGGAAAAGTGGTAGAAAGCATGGACTACAACAACATAACATTAATGCATCGATAAATCTAAGCTACAGATACAGTTTAGTTAAAAGCAATTGGTATATCGATCTGTAGCATTAGGAATATAAATAGCTCTTCGTTCCAATTTATAACCAACTATCACTGGGTAAAAGAGGACAAAAGTACTTCAACTCTCAATCATCTTCACATGTTATTATCACTTTACTAAAGATACTCAACTTTGTCATTTTAAGATGCTTCCCAATCATGAATTGACAGTTTACAATTCCATCATTAATAATGCGGCACTTTAATAATATTCAAGTATTTTAAACCATCACAGCTGTGGTCTAGCTAGCGGTGGTATTAGGAGCAGCAAAGATCGTTTCAATCAACACAAACTGCCACTGGCACACTTCAAATTTGGCAATACTAAACTCCCATCAAAAATGTCGACTTCCCACACTTTCATCTTCTTTTTCAGTTATCAATATTTGCTACTAAAGAGTACGATGTCACAAAGAACATATATGTTTTGTCCTGTGAACCAATCTTTATTTTGAACATGAAAACGTAAGTGTTTCAAAGGATCTAATTACACAATTTAAAATTTGATTGATAAAGAGTTACTGGAGTAAGAGTTCCTAGTCAATTATCGAAACCAACTTTTTTTTTTGCTCAATTATCGAAACCAACAAGTACATAGACGTTCTATGAAGTTTCGTATCCAATAGTGTCATTTCTTCACCACATAATAAAAGATCTAAACTGAAACCTAGTCCATTATCTCCTAGTGTTACCACGATTCTAGAGTTAAAACTTAATTTTAACAAGGAAATAGAATATGGATGAAGCAAACAAAATTCGAAGCACCGTGCTAATATAACTATATAAGTACCTGTGCATACAAAACTTGTACTCTTGACTTCTAGCATAATCCTTCTCTCCTTCTTCCAGCTGAATACGGAAAAGAATTAACAGAATGAATCAACTCCAAAATTGTTAGATCCTAAGATTAGTATTATCCCAACTAAGACAAATAAAGAGCCAACTAAGTAATCATCCAAAAACAGATTCCTCTTTTAGATTTTAAGCAATCCACAGTACAAAATATCACAAATTGATCAATAAATAAAAGCATATAACAACCAGAAAGCAATTGAATTTAAACTTACCGGATCGCTTTCGTAGACGAGCTCGTAACATTGAGGAGACAGACATTTCAATGCACAATTTTCTTTCTCTATCATTGATGATTTACAGTTCCAACCCCATAATCCACTACATAAATATAAAAGAATCTATAAAACACTGCAAAAATAGAACTAAACAGAAGGGGAAGATTGGGGATATTTTTATTAATACCTTTCGATATCTGCATAACATATGTTCTTCTTCTCTTTGACCTCAGTTTCAGTTATTGGACGAGGGGATTTCTTCGCTAAGGTGGATGTGAATGTCAAGAAACAGATCACTGTGAAGACAAATATGTAAGAATCGATGAAGAAGGGATTTTTTAGGGATTTATGGGCATTCTTTTTCGCCATGGAAATCACTTTTTTACTTCTTTTTTTTAAGTAGTTGGGTGGTTCACAAGAGTCTAGGCGGACGTGGCTGTTGATGTGAACCCACCAGAGTTTGGGCCATCCGCCCGTCATCCTAAAAAAATCTGAAAATAGTACTAGGGTAGCCGTCGAAACAGGTTGCCGATGTGGATGCGGTTGCGATGCATTGCCTTGTGAAGCCAATGAAATGGCTACCTGATTCACTTCCTTACAACGAAAAGATATTGCATTGAATGCAACGGCTGTATAATCCACTTTTTTAGAGTAAGGGTTATGGGATAGAATGTTCAAACATTTTATTCTTTTAAAAAAGAATGAGTGACTAAGCGAAGAAGTGATTTTTGTACTATAGGATAGAGTGAAATAGAGAGATTAGATGAATGAAGTTTCCCCATCTAGTATAAAAAAGATCTTAGACAGATAAAGATCTCCCGTTTAGGAGTTTATAAAGTTTTTTTTTATTATTAATAACCTAGGTAGGACCCACGTTTTATGAGTTTAATATTAAAATAAATACCTAGACGGCTAAAGTAACCACTCCTTCGATTGAAGGAGTGTATGAAAGACTTTGGGTGAAAGATACTCTATTCTCTACCCATAGTGTAGTCTAATTTACTTATTTTTGGTGAAACTCATTCAAAGGAACTCTCATCCCATAGCCCTTACTCTTACAACTAAAAGATACGATGATTATTTTGTGTACTCTACTCAAAGCCATGTTTTATTTAATGTTTTCTTTTCTTGAATGTACCCTCCATTCCAAGTTGTTCTTTTAGCGTGAATAACTCTAGTACATGTTTCTTCTACTTGGGTAGTAGGATTCACAAGCTCTGACCATTGGATTGCTTCTTTAATGCCACGCACCTCAACTTCAATGAGAGTCTAAAACTCTGCACCTTCTTACCCTTATATTTATGTACCATTCAAGAGAACATTTGTGAATAAGAACAATAATACCACTATTAGTACTTTGGTCCATGTAAAAGCTCAGTCAATTATTGCATCTTTGGTCCATGTAAAAGCATAGTTAATTAGTGCATCTCTGATAAGCACATAAGTATGATACATTTACACCCATACTTATATTATATATGACTTGTTATTTGGATATACTTGTTTTATCCCTTTTATAGAAAATACAAGTAATTTTGATTACCGAAGAATAAATAGCTAAATTAAAAGCTGAACTTAATTATTTTTAATTGCTTTATTTACTTTCTTCAAAACTTAAAACAAACCTCTTTTGTGACGTTTGATAACTGATAGACATCGCTTCTCGTAGGAACGAATTTTATTTACTACTATATTATTCATTGTAAAGTAGAAGATAAGTGAATTAATTTGTGCACCTACGACAAGCATTACATTTTGGCACGGTTTTAACTGTTATTTATTTTTATTTATTTTTGTTTTTAGGGTTATTTTTAGTTTTTAACTCCCTAGGTTTTTTATTTTAGGTACTTAATCTTTAGATCCTGGTTATCGTACAGGTTATCAACAGTGCGGTATTATTACGTGAAGAGGAACAACTCTACAAGATCCACCTTTAGCAGAGATGGGTGCTCCTCCACCTGCGGAGAAGAAGTTACGAGAGTTGACATCTCCATGCTTAGAGTCGCAACCACTGTGCATTAACATAACTGCAGATGAAAACCCAAATCGTCATCTTCAGCAGTTTCAGAACATGATAACGAGTCTTAGGCATGGAACCGAAAACAGTGAAACGGCTATGCTGCAAACTTTTCCATTCTCGTTAACGGACTTAGCAGAATAATGGTTGTGTTAACTTCCTCCAGGGAGTGTTACAACATGAACGGGGATGAAAAAGATGTTTCCAGATAAGTATTTTCATGCTTCCAAAGCGGCATCTGTTAGTAAAGATATTAGTAGCATCACGCAGATTACTGGGGAATATCTTTATGAATACTGGTGTAGATGGTGTGTTTTTGAAAATGATAAAATAGTAAATTACATCTCAAGACTCCAGTCTGAGAAATACTAAACTTTAATATTCTGTAAAAAATTCTTAGGTAGGTACTCATCTCTGCCCTCTCTCAGGTGCTTATCCCTGTCTTCTATATATATATATGGCCAACTACATATATGATCAAAATTAATGAATTGAATCAACATTCATTAATTTACAAAATCATCAGAAAAAAAATTGGTGCTTACTAAAACATTCCCAGATGTTTTATGATTTTTACATAAAATATCAAGCTCCTAGATGGATTGCCCACTAGTATAGAGCAATTTGAGTATTATTTTTGGTGTTATATTCCACAGTTAAATTCCTAAAAACTACCCATGTTGATATTCACGCTCAACTGAGCAATATTGACCTACCAAAATACCTATATAACTCTATAAAAA
>JAJJMC010018473.1:5192130-5241341 GCA_023531435.1 Papaver californicum | reverse complement strand
CGCTGGGTTGACCCGATCCAGGGGTGCCCCAATCCAAAGTGTGGGTGCTTTGATCCATTTTCCCGGGTGCCTTGAACACTTTTTGAGCCAATTTTTCCACAAATCTTTATTCTTCTAATGTACCTACAAAAGCATAAAAACATGTAATAGATACAAAATCGAATACTAACTCCCTAGAAATTAAGGTGCAATTCAGACACTAAAATGTGTCTATCAGTGAGCTTCTGCCTTCTTGTCAAATTTGGTGTTTTACTCTTTTACACTCAACGTGTGAGGCTTAGTACAAAGATTAAAAACGTGAATGTCTGGCTCTTGTTCAAATTAGGGTTTGGGCTCTTTTACTCTAAAATCGTGCTTCTTAGGTAAAAGAGGAGAGCTTGTACGTCTTAATGTCTGTGCAAGCTCGCGTGTTTTGTTTCAATTGGAAAAACTCGTGTAGCTTAGCCTGTCCTTTCAACTAAGGAACCTTAACGTCAGTTTCTAGTACTTGCTTATAGGGTTTGTTACATACATGTGAATTTCAAAACCCTAGTTTATTGGTCAAAGGCCATGCTAGGTCTCATTCATATGTGTGTCCTCTCACACATATATTTTCACGTGTGACCTATCACAAATATTTTTATGTATGGCCTCTCACACATATATTTTTGTATGTGGCCCCACATACAATTTCTCATGCTCAGCAGCACACACTTATTTTTACAAAAAAAGCATGTTAATGCAAAATTGACTAAGTTTGGCACACTTCTCCTTATACACCAATGAATACATATTTATTTTATCTTTAGTCTATAAAGACTCATCAGCCTAGTCAAGCAAGAAAGGTCTTCAGTCAAAAGACTAAGTAAGTCTCATTCGACTTAATAATAGTAGTAGTACTCAATACTACAAAATTTACATAAGAAATCAAATGTCACAAATGGGGGGATACTCATTAGGGTTTTGGTATGGTGGTCTACGGCATGTGGTGCAACAGTGCACGCATTAAAGAGAAATTCTGGAAAGTTCGATCAGCAGTTTAGTAGAGGAGTGGTGGGTTGATCAAACGTTCATTTAACCTTAATCGAAATAGGGAGCAGTTGTCAACACTTTCTCCACCTTCTACACTTCACCGTCGCTCAACCATCGACACTTTCTTCCAGAAAAGAGGTCGAGTGGTTATAATAGCTATGATATAAATAGATTCTCAATCTATTGAACAAACAACAAGTGGGGAACTGAAAAAGTCTGAATTGAACAATACAAATCGAATAACTCGATCATTCAACCTTCTCATACAAAATATTGTTCATATTTATCCACACCTACTACATCCTACATAGTCTGATACTCTGACCTTAATCATTCCCTCGCAAGGACTCAAACAAAGATGGCTGCAATACAGAAGGAGGTCCTCACCTTTCTCAAGACCCTTACTTCTGAAGCAACTGCTGATGCCAACACATCAAGGGGTCACACTCAAGACGAAGATGAAATTCGTATTCTCCTTAATCCAGCGCTAGAGAAGATCCATCATCCTAACTTTGTTACTCGTGAAGATTCGGAGCGGCTTCTCCAAAGTTGCATAAAAGAGAATTCATCTACTATTCACCAACACCAACCTCCATATTGATAGACACATTTTTGTGTCTGATTTGTCCCAATTTCTTTATATTGATACTACTCGATTGTGTACTTATATTGTGTTTGTAGGTATTTTTTAAAAAATAAACTTTTGTAGAAAAATTGGCTCAAAAAGTGATGTTTGCACTCCCGGGAAAAATTACAAAAGGCACCCCATCAAAATTTATAAAGGCACCCAAGGATAATTGATAAAGGCACCCCACTATGTGATAAAGGCACCCACCATTACAAGTTCAAATATGAAAATGGCGGGAAAACTTTGTGGAGCTTATGAATTATTTTTCTTACGTGAATTGAAGGAGGTTTTTAAGGGCTTAAGGCAATATTCTTCTTGCTTAATTAGTAGGTTTCGTACACAACCTGTTCACGGAGAAAAGATCAAAAAATATTTCGTGAGATATTTTCTTACGTTGAAAATAAAAATAGGGCCAAATATTCTCGGGAAGTTCTCTCTCGAGATTTTGAATGAGGAAACAATATTTTTGAAAGAGGAAACAAAACAACAGAGTTTAATTGAGAATCAAAGACCAAGGGAGACGAAATCATAAGAAATCAGATCGAGAATAATCTCGAGAATATTTTCTTTCGAGAAAAGATATGTGAGATTAATTAGAGTTATTACAAGATGGGGATATTGTAGTATGAATAAAGAAGGAGAGAAACAATTGAGGGAGGATGGCTGGTGGCCAGATTCAAAGAAATAGAAGTTGGGAATTTCTGCAACAAAAAGATCGAGGAGAAGAAGAAGAAGAAAACCACCAAGGAGAACTGTCATTAAAAACCGTTGCTTATTCTTTTGTATTCACAGGATACAACAACGGTTCCTGCTATAGTCCCAACGACAGTTTCAATTATAATGCACCCAAAAGTTGTCGTTTATTCATTAAATCATTTAATCTTCCTGTGACTCAGTTGGTCATTTCTTTCTTGTATTTTTCTTCTTCTCAAGCACTCTTGAGCCATGTTTCTATCTTTCGGGAGTGTTTTGAGCGTGATGAGCTAACCCCCAACACTGGGATAATGGAGAAAACCTTATTTCATGATTGTGGTAAATATAATTAATTCTTTATGACTTTTTACATTAATTTAAATGGATTTATGATTTTTTCTTAATTATTTGTAATTTTGTTTGATGGTGTATGCTTAGTATTAAGTACTTTTGATACGCCATGTTTATGATTTACATCTAATATTTTAAAAATCTACATTAAACAAAGAATCAGAGTCAATTTTTATTATATGAGCTATAATTGTCTAGAATTAATATATGAACACATGAATATGAAAAATGGTGGAATCCTGAGTCCCCGTTTCTCGTAATATTGTTATTATCTTTTGTCTATTTGCTAGTTTAAATTAGAATTAAATCTAAAATCAATCTTCACAAGTCTGAGTGAACGAACAATTTATTTACCACTACTTCTACAATCCACATCACATATCCATCTGATATGCAAAGGATTCCTCTTTCTAGGGGATATTCCTTTCCTCCCTTCTCACTTTATGATGGAACATGAAATGCTCGTGAACATATTTCACGATTTATGAAAGCATTAGGGGAACATGAGTACAATCATGTGTTGCGTGTGAGAGAGTTTTCCAAATCTCTCACTGGAAGAGCGTACACATGGTACAACAACCTTGCTACCAACAATATTTCTAACTGGTGTGAAATGGTTAATGCATTTTACAGGAAATACTTCTTTGTGTCTGAACTAGTCACGTTATCAGACTTGGGAAGGATGTTTCAGCGATCTAATGGACATCCTAATGATTATGTGAAGCGGTCCAGGTTCCAAGAACTAGATTTCCATGACCCGAATGTCACCGAGATTCAATTGGTGGAACTCTGCATCAATGTTATACCAGTCTATCGTGTTTTACTGGATAATTTACGATTTCAAACATTCTTTGAGTTACATGAAGCTGCCAAGAGATCTGCTACTACTGCACTTGCTTTGCTTGAAATGATAAGGGCTCCTGTCAAGAATGAAGAATTACGTGAGACTCGCAGCATTCGACGAATGGCTCAAAGGAAATTCAACACACAACCATCTTTAGGTGCTGTGACTAAAGGAAGTAACAGGAAAACTTCGGCCTCAGAACCACAACCCAAGCGTGTGGTACCAACACCAGCTCTAACTACAGCACCACAGGCAGGCCGGCCACCTCGAATATCTAATCAAGCATCTACAGCTCCACCACCGGCTCAACTTCAACAACAATAACCAAGAGAAATCCCAACAAACACAAATCTCATATTCCAATTGAGGAAGTAATTTAACTCGTAGAAGCCTGGATTCAAGATGGTATCATTAACTTGCCTTATATTCAACGTCTACCAATAGAGCAAGAAATGGCAAACCCTAAGTACTGTCACTTCCACATATTTGTTAATCACTCAATAAGTGATTGCAATGTCTTGAAGCGATATTCAAAGAGAAGATTGAGTCGGGAGAACATGACTTGGGGACTGAAGGTGTACATAAGAACCCTCTTCCTATCAGAAATTTTACCGTGTCTGAGGATCACACTAACCAAGTGCTCCAATCTCTGAGGGAGCGTGTATGTTAACTTTTATACCTCTCAAAAGAACAAGGCAAGGACTTTCACTTTTCTTAAGCACATTGTTTTTGGAAGAAGACTACCTCCACTCAATGAAGGCAAAGCATCCATTAAACCTGCACAGATATGCAAAGATGAAAAAAAAATACGACTGGGAATTCTTACTGATTGCTGGCCTTAGAAACACTGAATTTAAGAAAACCTAATTGATGCAGGCACTATGATCAACATTATCCCTATCAAGACACTCATATATGTAGGGATCACACGTAATGAAGTTGTCCATTCGCCTACTACCATCTAAGATCCTGAAAGAAAGCATGTGAATGCTTATGGTTATATTGATCTCGCAATTCAAATGGCTTCTGCATGTGCTACAACCAAATTTCATATAACAAATGAGAACCTGGGCTACGACATGATCCTAGGACGTCCATGGATGCACAACAACAAGACTGCAGCTACTAAGACACCTTCATTGTCGTACTCACCTCAAGCAGATATCCCTGCACCTCACCAGAAGTTTATGGCAGATGACTCTCTTATGTACTAAGAAGAATATCAAGACTTGATGGTTATAAAGCATGAGGCATGAGAAAGTGTAACATCATAGGTGGAGAGATATCGTACTCAAGTGAAGCTTACTGGGTTCATCTCTTTACCACTCAATGTCCTTCACACCTCTTACGACTGGGGACTTGAGTTTGCTAGAAAACTGAAATCTGCCTTAGTCAGGAATTATGAGTGGATAACCTCACCTCTTCAATATTTTGCTAAGTGGATGAAGCAGACTCCTCTTCAAGTCCAACATTGTATTGAGTCGTTCATCACTCATCTGATGTCCAATCATGGCAAAGAACATCACGGGTATTTCTCTGTAACACTAAAGGAATGTCCACATGTGTCGTAGAATCACTCTAAGAAAACTCTTGCATGCCCATACGTGTAGAATGCAAGTGCTAACATAGAGATGAAAGGAAAACCTTACCAACAACACATATTCAAAGCTAAGCCAATGAAGGTTAATACTTTTTGATATTTTTGTAATAATGGTAAATAAAGTTCGTTCAAGACTTGTGAAGATTTATTTTTAAACCTAATTTCTAAGACTAAAAATAGCAAAACTCAAATAAAATTGATAACAAAATTGAGAGTAAACTGAGGCTAAGATTCCACTATTTTTTCAAATTTTAAAGTGATTTAATTTAATAATTATAATCATGCAATTCTTACATTTAATTTGATTCTAAAATATTGCAACAAGTAGATTTTTAAAACAACAATTGTATAACAAAAGCATGGAACATCTAAAACCTAGGCCAAGCATGTACCATCTAACGAAATCACAATTGCTTAATAAAAATCATTAAATCAATTTTTAACCAAGGAAAATAATCATAAAAGAATTGCATAAATTAATTAAATAAATATTACCACATAATCTTTGGAAAAATAGCTTCCTCCGTCGCCTCAGAGATGGTGTTTAGCTCCTCATATTAATCACTTACTCAAAATTATGGTTCATGACTCAAAAAATGTTTACAAATGATAAAAAATGAGTAAAACAAAGAAAACAGTGAGTTTGCAACGTTTATAGACGTTAAAAATTAACTGTTACAGAGGGCTGAGAATAAATGTTGCAGATACGATAATATTCGTTGCAAACGGGTTGAAGAAACTGTTGCAATTGAAGATAAACGTTGTAGATGCGACAATATCCGTTGCAAACCGATGAATAAACTGTGGCTGATTGGTTGAAGATTCTGTTGCCTATTCTCTGTTCTTCATGCAGCAGCAACAACAATTCTCTGGATTGATTTTCTATCACTCTGTTCACCTCCTGAGCTCTCCTCAAGACTCTCTGCTCCTTCTACAACTCCTATTTATACACCACAAACCACCAAATAATCAAAAATTCTTCATTAACAGAGAATAATACTCGGGTATTTTTTCTCTTCAATTTTCGTGATCTGATTTGATATCCCGTGTTGATTTTGTGGTCTCCCAATCACATAAAATCTTTCCATGATAATGGCAGGATAATATCTTGTTTTATCTCCTCAAAATACTCTTAATAAATCCATAAATTATTCGCCAAAATCTTCACACGGTTAAGAGAAGAAAATTCTCCCGCCAAAAATGCTTTGAATTTGACAATAAGTGGGTGCCCATATCCAATGTATGGGTGCCTTTATCACTTGCCATGGGTGCCTTTAACATTTTTTGGGTGCTTTTGACACTTTTTAGCCAACTTTTCCACAAGACTTTATTCTTCAAAAATACCTACAAATATAATAAAATAACAATATTAATACAAAATTGAGTTCCAACACTATAAAGATTGAGAACGAATTAGACACATAAATGTGTCTATCAAATACCCCCAAACTTATTATTTGCTAGTCCTCGAGCAAATCTAATCTAGAAAATAAAAATCAATCCTAACTCACTTTCGCAGGCATCGCGATTGCACTTAGCGTGTGTAATAAGCATTTAAACCCCTAGGTGTCCTTAGTGGACGAGTTTTGTCTCGTGAGGGTTTACAAGAGATATACCCACAAAACCTTTACTCCAAACCCTAGCTACCTGTGAACGATTGAGGATAGACACTAAACAAGTTATTTAGTTGGCATACTAAACTCTTCACCTATAAGAATCATTACCTTATATGAGTCCAATTGTTGTACACGATTTTTCACTCAGCGTACTAAAATTCATACAAGAATTCAAAATTCTACTTAACAAGTCATTCAACCACAATACTCAGAATCTATCAAAGTACAATCACATGAAAAGATTTAGAAGATGAATATAGGAAAAATGAAGTTTGCGCGTGTTGACTAAGGTGAACGGTGTTTCCATATCTCTCTGAAGGTCAGTGCCAGGATGAATGGATTGAGATACGCTCCCACTAGTCTTATTCCTTAAACTAATATCGACTCAGCTGGTATATACAAGGGTCTCAACGGTCGATTTATTGAAAATATTTTAAATGTATTGACAACATGATTGGATCAAATGAATCCAAGTGCATGCTCCTTATCAGCATCGTACATGATAGTTCTCATGAATCATGCGTTCCACGCTTGCTTAGGCGACGGAGAAAGGGAGAACACACATATATTGCTATCAAAGTGTCAATACTCGTTTTTTTTTTTTTGAATAATGGTCTAAATAATACAATAATGTGGCTTGATTTCAAACATTGTACTTCATCCTGGCGGTGATAACAATTTGATATTGGTGCCCCACCAAATCACTTAGAGAAACAAAAAATTGCAAAAATAAAAACAGAAAATGATATGGTCGAGATAGATTCCGATATATGGTGAGAACTATCATATTATTTCTAACACCTGAGCTAGGCATCCTTTTATGAATAGACCATTTAGCTGGGCACACCAATTCTTATAGAAAAAGAGCTAAGTTTCCATCTACCTATAATGGTTAGTGTCACCTGAATTATTCACAAGTTTCTAAAATTTGGAATTTTATTATTTCAACTAAAATTTTCTCCCTTACCCCCAAACTTAAACCTAACATTGTCCTCAATGTTTCAAATTAAAGTGCAATACCAAAAATATAGGTAACTAGAGGAATAAAGAGGTAAGTTAGAAAGATAGTACCTGGGTGAAGCATAACAATCCTTCTTTGGAGAATAAGACAGAAAGATAAAAATATAAACCTACAAAAACTTACTAATGTACAACAACATCCTTGATGGTCAATCAAGGTAAGCAGGGTCCTCCAGAGGGACCTCCTCAACATCACCTGCAGGAAAAGTCTCTAAAAAGGGTTTCAATCTCTGACCATTAACCTTTGAAGAACTACTACCATCCAGGGTCTCAATCTCAATAGCACCATGAGGAAAAACAGTGCGAACTATAAAAGGACCCGTCCACCGAGAGCGTAACTTCCCGGGGAATAAATGCAAATGGGTATCATACAAAAGAACTTTTTGACCTAGAGAAAATGACTTTATTAAAATATTTCTATCATGCACAAGTTTCATTTTGTTCTTATACTCCTTAGCATTATCGCATGCATATCTACGAATCTCGTCCAGCTCATTGAGCTGGAGCTTCTTGTGAGCTCCTGCCTTGTCAAGCAAAAAATTAAGTTGCTTTACAGCCCAAGGTGACATTACAATGGGGGTCTTAAACGCAGTACGGTAAGCCCATAAGGTATCAGTAAGCCTCAATGAACAGTCTTTCCGATTAGGATTAACTGTTTCTCTAAAATACGTTTTATCTCCCTGTTGAAAACCTCTACTTGACCGCTAGTCTGTGGGTGTATACACATCAAACTGTTTAATGAAATCCGATTCCATTTTAATGCGTTAGAAACTGTTTGTTGTTGAAATATGTGTGTGTGTCAGTATCTCCCAGGTGGTATTGTTATCAGAAGGATACCCTATCTACTATGGACTTGCATTGAATGCCTTAGATTATGTCTCTTAAATTGGATTTCCACTTCTGTTACTATTAATCTAGCTGACCTTTTACTCAATCTCACAAATAGTACATAATCTTATCTCACCTTTGCAGTTGTGTTATTAGTTAATTTTTTATATGGATTTCTAACGGTAGGTGCGATACGAATTGTAGGAGTCGCACCTAATTAAAGATAGCTGCAGAAGTTACAAGTTGGAGAATTTCATCAAGAAGATGGGTGGAAGTACATAAACTGAGCAAATAAGATACCTACAAGGATGAAGGATGAACTCTGTGGTGTTGTCAATATTGACCAATAATAAATTATCTAAGTGTTCCATTATTGCTGATGTACTCAAATGTGAGTAATGTGTCGATTCTTCATTTGTTCTGCATCTGCCCCGCTGTCTCCGACATGGACTTGGTGAAATTGAATTCTCCCTGAAGATGCGGAGTAGTAGGTTCACCGTCCAAATTAATTTACAAATTTTTGTTTCGAGAGTTATCTTAGACTTATATCTATCATCAAATTAGAATGGTTGATCTGTATTTGATGATTCTGAAGAGCTACTTCATATCGATTAAGGTGTCTACCAAGTTGGTCATAAATTTGGGTTTTGAGTTTCCTCCCAACTCAAAAGTATACAAAAATATTGTTCACATGGGTTTCTAAGGTTTATGGTGTTAATTGTATTGTGATTCATATTAATTTGAGTAGTGCACTGAAATGATGAGTCAGTTACGGGTTTTCTGATCTAAGCGTTTAGCGTTCGAGAGAAGTTTAATAGTTAACTGGATGTAATATTTAATCGAAAATATGGCACATGTTAATTACTTATTGTTGCATTCATTTCCAAGTATTCAAAACAGAAAAGTATTAGTGCATTACATCTTGCTCGATTTTGATTGATCCCATTTATTAGCTTTTCAGAAAACATTGCTAAAAACACCAGACATATATAAACATCTTAGTGTTTACATGAATGAAATATATCAATTTTTAGAAAGGAAATGACGGTATTAAAATATTGGGCGGAGCTCCTCAAATGTATTACTTACACAAAGGATCTTACTAAGAGCAATACTTATGGTGGAAGAATTCCATCTTCCAAGTTCAGTGCCACCTCACTACTTGGAATACATCATGGAAGTGTAAGTCTTATGGTCGAATCCATAGAAACACAATTCCGAATAATGTTTGACGTAATTCCAAATTGCGTTCAAGTAAAACGCAATTTGGAATCGCATTTTTACAAACCATTGATCTAAAAGAGCAGTTAGATATTCAATGGATAAGACATTGAACGCAATTTGGAATTGCGTTTCTAAAAGATTTTACGCAATTCAGAATGCCATTTTTTTTTGGGATCCAAGCTCTCTTCCGTGAAACCATGAAAGAGAATTAGGATACATTCTGGGAAAATAAATTTTCTGCTTGGAAAAAACGTGGAATCAGGCTATTTGGAAGCCATAAGAATTGACATTTCATGCTTTTTCCAAGCTTGGAATGACATGGATTCCACCATAAGGCTTGCTCTAAGTTCCGGCTCTTCCAAATTAACTTCATGGTATATGCTTCAAAAAAAAAAAATTGTGGTTGGTTCCAGCATCGTCAATAAATCCGGAACGCCAGTAATTCGTGTTGTTACAATCTCTGAGAGATCCACCTAATTTAAAAGAATGAAAAGACGCAGTGGCTTGCATCACCAATATATGCAATGATGCAATTTTCATAATTTATTAAATGAACTCAACTATATGAGACTATTTATTGCAGTGAGAATCGATAGATATTGAGTGTATTGTAATTTGTTATGTATTGAATTTCAGCAAATAATAATAAACGTGTTATTATATCAATATAACAAGGTGTCACATAGTAGGACATATCCTCCATATTGGTGGTTATATAAAGAACACATTACACATATTATAACGTTGTGAAATAGCCCGTACCATTTCGGTAACCCCAAACTTCCATTTGAAGATAATTCATTTGATGTTATTACTAATGGAGTAAGTACAAAAAATCCTTTTTAATTTGTTCTAGAATAAAGAAAGACGTACGAACAATGCCAATAGAACGTGGTATGTATTTATCTTGCAGGTTAGTGTTGATTACTTGACAAAGCCAATTGATGTTTTTAAAGAGATGGGTAGAGTTCTTAAGCCAGAAGGTTTAGCTATAATGATGACAGATCCGTCGAAGGCCCGCCAACATATGCTCTGTTCATACCCTCATTTTAGTGAATAAAGTTACATCGGAGTATGACGCTTAACGTCTCAGGCTACTCTAACTAAAGTTACTGACACAACTGTATTAGCTAAAATCTTTTCATCTATCAAGTAAAATAAATAAATATTCGATATAATTGACCGTTTTTTTATGTGTATATTAGAGTACATCATATACGATGATAATTATCGATAAATATTCCCTAAAAAATTATGATCTAATGGCGGTCATATAATGACAATTATCGACCGATATTTCACATAATATACAATGAAGGGGGTAGGATGAACAAATTTTCCATAATACTATAAAACCTAGTAAACGATCACGTGAAATAACCCGTACCGACCAAGCACGAATGATACCCTAGTTAAAAATAAAGAGGAAGGGAAGTAAGATAAAAAAGTTAAATAAGGAATTATAAGAATTATGTTTTTATTTAAAATTTCAATTGTACCTTTGGAAGTATTTGTAAAATTTATTAAGGTTATTTGTGAAAGCCCATAGATAATAGGGATATTTATTTAATTCTCACCAAAATAAATGGACATTTGAACTTTGAAGTACGAAGTTGAAGAGAAGAAACGGACGATCCGAAGAACTTCTAAAACAACTTCACACAGACACCTTTTCTCTACAAATTTTAATTTAATAAAAAATAAAATAATAATAAAACAAAGAAGAGAAATTTCTTTCTTCTTTTGTTTAGTTGATTTTGTAGACTAAGTTTTTGATTCCTTTTCTGTTTGGGGATTTTGATAAGTGTATGATTTTAATGACTGATTAAATGAAGAAGATTTAGATAATAAATAAAAGGTTTCTTATGTAATTTTAAAGTCATATTTTTTTCACTTTTAGGGCAATTTTTAGTTTTGATCATAAATGAATCAATCATTGAAAAATATTTAATTTTGCAGAGTGATTTTGAAATAGAAGGAGAAATAAGAAGTGTGTTTTGTTTGAATTTGGGAAATTCCTGTCTTTTTTCTCGTTTGATCATGGCGGTCGTTGAAAATGCTACTGTTGATTTGGGGGTTAATGGTTCGTCAAATAGGAATTTTGAAACACAAACAACACAAGATTCTTCAAACGCTCTTGTTGATCAGAACAACAATCTAGGGATTCGGATGGTGGATCCTAATTTTCACTTGAAAGTTCAGCAATTTCATCAACGACAACAGCAGACTTACCCTGCTGCTGTTCACATTAGCAACAACCATATGTCTCAGATTCATCATCACAGCCTTGATCAAGGAGAGATTAATAATGGGGTTGGTTCGATTATTATGACTAATGGAAATTCGGGTTATGGATTGCAACAACAGAATCATCAACAAAAAAATGGTGTAGATTTACAGAGAAATGGTGAAGTAAGTGAAGGGTTTAAAAGGGATATGAGAGATTTAGAGGAACTTCTCTCCAAGTTGAATCCTATGGCTGAAGAATTTGTTCCTCCTTCACTATCTAATAATGGATCAGTAGTAGGTGCTGGCTTTTACCCTAACAATTTTGCCATGCACATTAACAATGATAATGGAAATGGAAATGTCAATGGAAATATTAACAGAAGGGTATGATTGAATTCTGATTTTTGTTTCGATTTTTATTTGTTTGGTTTAATCTACATACGTCGTTTTTCTGTTTCTGATATCTTGTTTTTTCTTTCTACATTTTTCTTGTATAGAAGAAAAATAACTTTAGCCAGGGAAAGCGCTGGATGAATAGTCGAACAAGTATGGCGCAACGAGAAGAGATAATTAGGCGCACTGTATATGTATCTGACATTGATCACCAGGTAAAATGCGATTAAATTTGGTTCCCAAGTTTGTATCTTTTGCTCTATATTTTTAGGTTTGTATTTGTTTGTTCACTGATTACTGAACTAAATTTTGTTAAATGTTCTTTGTACTACTAAGGTTACTGAAGAACAGCTTGCTGCTCTCTTCATCAACTGTGGACAGGTAACCTTGTAGTCCTTAAGGTCATTTTGAAGTGCTTACTGTGTTGGGAGTTCAGACTAATTTCTTTGAATAATTTATATTTTGTGTTTAAAGGTTGTGGACTGTCGCATCTGTGGTGATCCGAACTCTGTTCTTCGCTTTGCTTTCATTGAGTTCACTGACGAGGGTAAATCTCACTACCTTAATGAGTATTTTGCTGATAGAAATAATAATGAATATTCCGAGTTGTTCTATTTTAAAGATTTTTCTCGTCCAATTTAGATGGTGCAAGAGATGCTTTGAGTTTGGGAGGGACGATGCTTGGTTATTACCCAGTAAGGGTTCTGCCTTCGAAAACTGCAATTGCGCCAGTTAACCCAACATTTTTGCCAAGGGTAAGAAAGCTGTGTTTGTTTTTTGTTGCTTATCTGATGGCACTGATTCGTCACTTCCATTTGAATTTGGATATCCAGAAAATAGTACACGAATTCTTGCTATTCCTAACATTTTGGTAATGCTGAAACTGTTATTATGGTCAGTCTGAAGATGAGCGGGAGATGTGTGCGAGAACCATCTATTGCACAAATATTGATAAAAAGGTAGTTTTGGAGTTTCTTTAGCGAACTTGTTTTGGTTCAGGTGTGAATTACTTTCTTGGTCATTTTGTAGGTCTCTCAAGCGGATGTTAAACTCTTTTTTGAATCAATATGTGGAGAGGTTGGTGATTGTTACTCTTACAATTCCATGAGACTTTCACTCTATTTTTGGCACACGAAAGAGCTGATTAGGCATATCTTGTGTGTAGGTTTATCGTTTGAGACTTCTCGGAGATTATCACCATTCTACTCGTATTGCTTTTGTCGAGTTTATAATGGTAATTTCCTATATATTCTTTTTTTTTTACTGGTAAAGGTGCTACTCTCGTGTAAATATGTCTTATATCTGATGATTAAAGCGGAAAAACTATATACCAGATCAATGTAAGGGACTGGAGTGAACTAGTATTCACTGGAGAAAAAAACTCTAGCAAATTTAAGGTTCAAATTATACATACAAAACAGCTTTCTTTCTTTTTTTATACCATTGGATTTATGTTTTAGGATGGAGCAAGACTAGGTGTAGATGCATAGATCTGAGAACTGATATTGTCTTCACTTATATAGGAATTTGAAGCATCTTAGGGTGTACAGACTAAGGTCAAAAGATCTGAAGATGTTTTGTCATTGGAATTCATGTGAACAACGGAGTCATTCAACATGATCCATTACACTTCTATGACATTATTCCTTCTGATAGCCGCTTTGGAATTGGTTTGAAGGTAGATACACTGAGAAATCATGAGGAATAGGAGGATAAGGAATATGTTAGATCTGAATGTAGTAACCCCAGTATGTGTAGATCAAAATGTTGGAATCTATATCCGAACTTTCTTACAAAAAGAGTTGTTTGTACAGTTAAGTTTACAATGAAACATCCCTTTTATTAAAAATAAAAATATATAAAAGTGGTATTTTTAGTTTTCCAAACATAAACAAGTAACGGATTACTCCACAGTCGAGCTACTATAAGCATAGTCTTGAACTTGATTATCCTAATTTATCACTTAGTATGAACTTCTATGTCCTTGAATCAGTTTCGTACTACTTGAGAATGCTCAAATGAGATTATTGATATTGGTTTCCACTGCATTACCACTAGTTCAGTATAGTGCCTACTCTATTTTTCGTCATTTGTGTCAAATGTGCTTTCTTCCATGGTGCAAATATGCCATGTCTGCTCTGTGAAGGTCCTATATACCCCCTTATGTTATCTTGTTCTGCAAATAGATATGAAAGTGGTCATGGTCTTGTAAAGTTCTAAAACATCCTTACCGTTTAAGAATGTGAGATGTATGTATTGATGCTTCGATATATGTTGTAGAGTCGATTTTTGTGAAAGATTTTTCTGCCTACCTTATTATGAGAACCTGGTGGGTGAATATGATTCTTCAGAGTAGCTTGTGAAAAATAAATAGAAGTATTAACAGAATGTTGTTTATCTGATGTAATCTGTAGCAGAAACATCACTGTAATCATTTAGATCTCGATAGAAGTTACTACTTCTGTCAGAAGCTTACTGTTTGATGGAACTGTAGGTTCAAACCTTAAACCTGAATGATTATATTCTTATTTAATTTTCATTGCGCACATGATTTAAAAAAAGAGAGTAGACGTTCCGACTAGATTTACTATTTTTGAACGGCGAAATATGTTGGTAGTGAGGACTCTAGAATAGTAAGTATCAACTAACCATTAGTTATTGTTACTGCTTGTACATCATTAAGTGAGAACTTCTAAGCTGTTTTACTGTGTCAAGAAAACTATATAAAGGATTAGTTATCTTTCATATGGGTTGGTAAGCAGACTGATGTCTGAACTTACCGAAATGAACTCAACAATATTCTCGGTTGCCAATGAAAGGAGCTACAAAAATGTTTACAGTCCGCACTGCTGTTTTGACTGAACTTAACAAGAAAAGAGTTCATCAAGCTAGCACGTTTCAACAGGAAGTATTAGTCAAAGCATAGCAGTGGCTGGAGTCAATACGATAAATAGGTTTGAGGTCAAAAGAAATTCTGGACAAGGTCTGAATTTTGAAGTTTAAGGAAAACATAAGCAGTTGTAGGATTTCCTACTCATTTGCCATAAATAGGTTATTGTTCTGTAGGTCGTTCAGGTCTTAATAATTTGATAGGTCATAACAAAGATAAGTTTCTGTGTAATGTATATGAATTACAGAAAAAGTAATATGTTCCTTAGCTGAGAGAAAATAAGTATTTTGAGCCTACGCGATGACAAATCGAGAAAAGTGATTGGGGTGATTTGATCATGTAAACAAAGACTGATGGCACTGGAATCAATGGTAGGTAATGATGAGGTAGTCTAATGACGAGGTGGTTTTGATAGTAAAAAATGGTCTCGAGGACACTTGCATTTAATGGAGAGATATATGTGGAGGACCTTCATATCCGTTTTATATGTAGCAGAACCTCGGTATGAGTATGTTATTTGCTAGGTGGTTATCTACAACAATGTTTTGCTATTCTGTATTCGACTGTCAGTAAGATTGTAATGGTAATCTTTCATGATATAGAAGTAGAGCTCATGCTTATAATTTTAGTAATTTACTTCATGTTTCAGCAAATAGGGCTACATTTCTTCAGTTAGATCTTGAAGTTTGAAAGACACTCTTTTTTTCTTCATATGTCAGTAACTGTATCAAAGTTCACAGAGAAGAATAAAATTTATAAAATTTATAATGTACCCCTGCTCACCATTTTAGAGTATCAATGAGTTCGTAATGGCTAGAGATGAAAAAATCATGTTGCTTAAAGGTGAACACACCAGCTTTATAGAGCAATTAAATATTAGGGGAGGAGCAATTTAATATTAGGGGAGCAAGTCAGTATTAATGAACAAGTAACTATCGGTATTTACATTTTGGACTTCAATTATTAGACTATCTTTGTAAGGCATGTACAATTCAGAAACTACTTTTAAATGTATACTTTTGGTGAAGGGACCATATTTGCAATCGCCTTTTAACATGTTCCAACCTGCGGAAGCTATCTGTATATAATCCATTGGTGGATTTAATGCGAGGATGGACCTCATCCTGTAGGCCATCCTTGCAAGATGAACACACGGTTCTAAAACGTAAATTATTTTTGAAAGTTATAAGATGATTGAGATTATGCTTTATTATAGCAGTTAGGTTATGTTGAACCTGTAACAACCTTTAGGAGCGTAACTAGCAGACTGTCTTCCTTTTTTCTTTCTTCCTTTCTAAAAAAGTTTAATATCTGGCATAAAAAGCATAATGATGTCATGCCTTGTATGTAAATTATTATAAGCATATATGCAAGTTTGTAATGTATGATGGACTAGCTGGTTCACTGGTGGAATCTTGGTTCTTCATTAGTGGCGGTGTGGTGTTAAAAGTTGAATGTTAGGCTGTTTGATAACAAAGAAGGAAGTATACATAAACATACCCTTGGGAGAGGCAAAGACTTCCCATGGAATTTAGTTAGAAACACACTTCTGGGTTTCAGACACTCTTTTTTTTGATGGGTCATTAATATTATGTAATTGGATTATTAATCAAACAGTAAAACATACATGGAAAAGCATCGGATCCCATGGAATTAGCTGTTATGAAGCACAACCTTATATACATCACCATGAAGAGTTAGATAAACCGTGTAAATGCGATTAAAATGGAAGTATACTAGAGAAATTGGTTATGCCCATAATTGAATTCCTCTGCTTGGAAAATGTTGTATACAAACATGATTGTTCGGCTACCAAACCAGAGGACATGATTGTTGGACCTGGCATTATTGAGTTCTAAAGCATTCTGGCTCAGTTGGCTAAGTTCCATGCTTCTGTAATTCTGTACGTATTTAAAGATTTGTGTGCATGGGTTTTTTATTTATTTATTTTAACCTCATAGAGTTTTGAACAAATTGGTGAAGTGCATCAAAAAGTAAAAAACTATACTTTTACTAGAAAAATCCCCTGATTTCTTTCCTATTTGAACAGATTTTTTAATGCAGGCAGGATGTTTTGAACCTTCCTATTGTATCTATAGTGGTAGTCAATTTATGCTTATAGTAAAATAATTCCCTTGCTATATTACATTTTCATGTTAAATGTATGATAGTAGTCATTTACTTTCTATTCATGATATCTGCATCTGCGTTTATTATTATACTTAGTGTTTCTATTATTACAGGCTGAAAGTGCAATTGCTGCTCTGAATTGTAGTGGTGTGGTGCTGGGATCCTTACCAATTAGGTATGTTTTAACATAATATCTTTTTGGCTTTGTAAGCAGAAGGTTCTAGGTTGATGCCTGGTTGTTACAATTTGTCTTTAACCATTCAATGAATTACTGAGTCCAGAGTAAGCCCTTCAAAGACGCCAGTTCGCCCACGTTCGCCTCGTCCACCAATGCACTGAGTGCTAGCAGGTCTGCAATTTGAGATTTATATTATATTTATTTTCTTTTTTAAGCATGACTTGCACCCTACTGTTTATCTTGACACTTTACTTGTCCGTACACTTTATGCGTACCCACCTTTGGAGTTGACATGAAGATTATCCAAGGGCTTTTTGAACATTAAGCTTCCCAGTTTGCTTTTCATGTTTGATCAAATTATGATGGGGTTAGAGGTTTTTCTTAGAAATTTAGTTTATGCAAGAACCATATTGAGATGATGATCCTCAAAAAAGAACAACTCATGGATCATCTTAATGCAGGTTCCATGCAAAGTACAAATATAACTCAGTACAAGTGGGCTGTTGCATTTAAAAAGCACAGTAATCCAGAATCTTATCAAGAGTTCCATTTTTGTGTGCTTGGTTGTTTTCTGAAATGATTACACGTGTTATCTGTTTTTCCAGGACGGTCAAGCTGAAGAAGCAAGAATCTAAATATATACGGTCCTGCATTCCAGTCGTGGCTGCAGGTCTCCCAGACTATGTTACCGCTTTATGTATCTACTATTCAATATACAGATGTTTTAAGATACCTCTGATCGGTTTTCGTTTATAGTTTTTCTATTTCTCGTTGCTTTTTTTTTTGCATATTTAGTCTGCAATCTTTTGTTTTATCTAGGTTTAAGGATATGTATGCTCTGTTAATTTCTAGCATGTAGAGTTGGAATGGAACTTTGAGGCTTTGAAAGAGTTATTATTTATCAATTAACATGAAACTGCAACATTTTGTCTTGTAGGAAGATGTGCCAAAAGTTTATATATGATTCAATGGTTTCTATCTGTCTTACTATCCAAATTATTTTCTTATTTGGCCTTATTCATGTGTAGGTACATGGACGGGTCAGTTGTATTGTTTGCATTCTTCGTCTAATTGATTTTAAGTGGTCTGTCTGAGGTTTTCAGATGGTATGACAATATTTTCACTGTCACAATCTTGTTGGACATAGAACAATTTTGCAATAGTGAATACAATTTTCAGTCTGTTTTTTCTTTTCTTTTTAACGATAAAATATCTCACGACCCAAGCTTAGAAAGCTCGGGTGCATGGCTGGTGGATTGAGCAGTAGCTCCATATGTCTATGCATACAGAAACTAAGATCTTGGCATGTGAAATATAGGACTTCTTTCCTCTTTGAATATGATATGTTTCTAGTAACGCCTTTTGACTTGGCATGTGATAACGTCATAATATCTTGATACCGGTTAGTTTAGACAATTGGCATACTATAACGTTGTTGTTTCTATCATAGGGCTTTGGACCCGTGTATATGCGGCCCAATTAGCTTGTTAGAGTTTTCCTTACCGTGTATATAACTGTAATGTAACCGATTCCTCGGAATAAGATCTATTATTCTCTTTTTATGTATTATACTCATATTTCTACTCAAACACGTTATCAGCAATTTTTTTACTTTCACTAATTAATCCAAACTTATTACGAAGATACATGAGCGCCGACTAGGTTTACTCTTACACTGTTACACAAACACAATCCTTTCAGAAACCATTTGGTTTCATTTTTGGGAAGAATAGCAAGTTCCCCAAAACAGCAAAAGGCCGCGCAACCGATTTCAACATTAACAACGTCTATTATTCAAAGCTCGATGTGTTGATGGAAATCATCGTCAACGTTTGAATCATCATCAAATTCCAAAGTTGTAGATCTGAGAACCCCTAATTAATCCGATCTCTAACTGAATTTCTTAATAGATTTGGTCAGAAATCTCACTGGCGTAAGAGCAACGCGTTCTTGCTTCCTACCTATGTGCATAGCTGTTTCTATCTGATGGGGAAGAGTTGATGAATATCATCATCATTTTATCTGAAGATTCAACCATCAAAAGCAATTGGACAGGTAAGTTTCATTTATCATCATCAAAAATAAGTTTCATTTATCATCAACAGATCCTGTTTACAAACCCATTTAGATTTTTTTTTTCGAAAGCATTGATTTGGGAAATTTCTCCCTGTGAACAAGATGAAAATAAACTTCCCAAGACACTTTTCATGTTTTATATGATAAAAGTTAGCTTAAAGCTTTTCCAAACACTCATCAAATTGATTTGTTGCTGTAGTGATGATTGAAGGAGATATTTTTCTGGTACATGCTATGAATGATGAAAAGAGAAGTCATTTTTGCATCGTGAAGCAGAGTCTGGCCGCAAAAGCTTCAAAGTCACGTTGTGATGATCAATTGCAGTCAATTACAAATCCTTATCATCGTGGTTCATAGGAGCAGGGATAAATCAGAAATCAGAATCCATGGCAACTATCAGAAATGCAAGCTAAGTATCACTAATCTCTGAGGCTTTATTTGCTTATTGCAATATGTATACCACTTGCATATTAATGAATAATCTAGTACCAAATTCATATATTCCACGGCCTAGCAAGCCTGTCCTATTTTGAATGATGCATAACCTTCATCTCTGAATGAAGTTTTATAAACTTATGAGCTATAACCCATTGAGCTTAATCTGATGCTTCTCAAAGCATAGGTGTAATCTAGCATGTAGATCTGTATCTGTTTATGAAGAGCCTGTTAAATCTTTGCATTTCATAAACTGAATCTTTAAAAGCATAGAAAGAATGCATAACTCTGCCTAGCTGTTTCTCAAGCAGCAAAAAAACATAAGTTATATATCACTTTTATCTGATTTTTTTTTCCTTTGAACTATGAGCATTATCATGTATATTTGTAATCATGCTATAAAGCTGATTGTAAGGCTCAATTGATTTTCTTTTTTTTTTTTGACATGATCTGTCCTCAACCATCGCAGCTTAATATGTTTGTAATCCTGAATTAACCCGCCAAACTGCGTATGCAGCTGATACAAGAGAGCTAAAGCACTTAAAGCTCATTCTGCGTACAGGGCACTTCTGAGTAACATTTCTGCGCATAAGGCATTTCTGTTGGTTGCATAGCTGATCTCCTAGAAAATTAAAGCACTTAAGGCTCATTTGCAAGATAAGTATTTCATGATCTTTGCTGTTGATTGGATGCAACTATATGAATTTGAATTACTAAAACTTGATGCTCATAAGTTAAGGGTAATTGAAAAGCACGAACTATGTTTGGCTCAATGTGAATGCACATTAACATGATAGTGTAGCTTACATTCAACATGAACGATTTGGATTGCATTCTGTGGATTGTCTCCCTGTCAATCATTTACTTCTACAGCTTGACCATCACTGTACCGTTCTTATAGCTCATAAGAAAATAACTTAAATCTGCCTGTGAGCTAATCCCATGAGCTCTCACATATTTTTGAGAATGTCATATAGCTATTTATCTTTGTATCCATTTTTGTTTACTTTATAGAAATATAAGAGCATTGGCATTCTTTTAGACAGTGACAGTTGAGAGGAGTAAGGATGTTTAAATTCACTATAACAGGCTTATATGTTAGTAACAAGATCTCCTTGTAGGCTGAACTTACTGGTGATCAATACAACTGTACCCTGTATTCTCTGCTTGTTAATCCCAGATGCATACTCTTGTTATAAATACAAACGTGATTTCAAAAAGTGGCATGGCATTAGCCATTAAGGCTGAGATGACTGCCTCTAACTCTAAGCATAGACGAAAATAATTATTTTGCTGCCTGCCAATCACGTCTCTCTTTGAGTCTAGAGTTGTTGCTTGTACTTGCCAAGTTTTAGTTGCATTTTAGCCTCAGATGCTTCAATAGAAAATGGTGAATTCCTCAGGCTCTGGCTAAGATGGGGATATCCCTATTACCAAGCAGTCCCTAAAAGAAAAGACAAAAAGTGACTTCGCTTGTATGTCCAAGTCAAATCCTTGAGCACTGTAACACTCATGAGGCTCACTCTGGTGCAGCATTTTTTCTGCTTAATACTGGATGAAGCTTATTGTGTTTTAATTGACAATTATAGCTTTATCTTTACATTAATTTGCGTATAAGCATCTAAAATTATAATTCTCTATTATTCTTGAATTGCCACAATTACAATCTGTTAAATACAAGCAACGGGTACTAATGGCTATTTCGATGCTCTCATATGGAGTACGTCACTTGATGACAGAGAACAATTTCCGTCAAAGCTCTAAGTTGGTCATGAAAGTGAAAATTTGAGCGCAAGACTTGGAATTTGGACGTAGAAACTGAGGTCTTTGGTGGAAAGCCAATTGCAGAAATGTACATTTAATAATTCGAGAACCGGCTTAAGGTTCTCAAATAGCCATTGTATAAATACCCACTTAGCCATTGTATAAACACCCACTTACAGAGATAAGTAAGGGATTATTTATTTTATTTTATTTTCGGCACTTTCTTTCTTATGAGAAACAATGTATACTCACAGTGAAAATACGATTGAGAATACATAAATGTTATCTCTAATAAATATGGAAGAAAACGTATTTTAGAGAAATTAATGAGTCAATCTAGTGGGTTATACCTTACTACTATTCTGATTATTGAATCTCATGTTGTTATCTACGATGTGTTATTGAATAGTGACTCATTCAGGTTTTGGCACGACCGTTTAAGACATAAAGGTTGTGATATGATGATCCGAGTTTTAAAGTATTCATGCGGATAAGAAAAAAAAATGGGACATAAGATTGTTATAGTGCAAAGTAACGTCTATCAGCCATTAACGGGCCAAAGTGTTCTAACACAACATTTGCCTTCTCAAGCAACTGATGCACAACTCTTTTTCCCATTCTACTTCGTTGACTATGTCAAAAGCACATCGTCTATTTTGCAAAGCCTGTTCTTAGCAAAAACAGGATCGAGACCATCCTATGCTAAAGACACTAAACAAAGTATCTCGTTTTTATCGAGGATACAAGGTGATATTTGTGGACCTATACACAAAGTGCGAACCATTCAGGTATTTTATGGTTCTGGTCGATGCTTCGACCCAATGGTCACACGTTGCATTATTGTCCACAATAAATGCTGCATTTGCAAAGCTCCTAGCACTCCCATGATTAGTTGAGGTTTAAATGTAAGTAAACAGACATTTCGTCTAAAAGAAGATGACGAAGATGTGTTTGGAGATAAAATTCCCCTAAATAAGTGCAGTAGACGCATTGTTGTATGTAGCATAGTATACTCGACCAAATATTTCATCCCCAGTGAACTTGTTAGTTATATATATAGCTCAGCGCCGACTCAGCGTTATTGGAATAGTATAATAGATGTAATCATATATATACATAGAAAGAACCATTGACATGAGTTTGTTTTATCCCTGCAAAGATATAAAGAAGACTGCTAATGAAGTGCAATCCAAAAGTTGTCGAACAATAATATCTTCTCCCATGAAAGTAATCAGGGGAGACATGGTAGACTTATTTAATAAGTCATTACCTATATTCACTTTTGAAAAGCACATGGCTAAATGAATTTTCTAGAAACTCCCCGGAATGAAATCAGGGGGAGATGCCGACATCAACGGGAGAATCCAAGGATATGATGTCGACATATTTTACTTCGAATTGTGCAGTTGTGTTGTACTCTTTTTCCCTTCGATCGAAATTATTTTTTCACACAGGGTTTTTGTTACTCGACAAGGTTTTTAGCGAGACAACTACAACTATACCAAGTGTATGATGAATGCTAAAGATATGAAGACCGTGTTGATATTACTGAACAATATCGGAATCAAAGAAATGAATCATGATAATATGACAAGTGAAACAACTTTCAAAAAGGAGCAAGAATTGTATCACAACATTTTTAAGCACAAGCTAACTAGCAGTATTCATACTACTATTGCATTTCAACACTGGGTTTCCATTACTCACCCATGTAACATAGAAAGAATATCATGTATGGTTATTTGACAAAGGCATCATTCCGGACTTATTGTGTTGTACTCTTTGTCCCTTCGTCAAGGTTTTGTCCCATTCGGTTTTTCCCTTGTCAAGATTTTAATGAGGCAACATATGCGAAGCCAAATATGTTTTAAATTTTCTTAATACTGTACTATTTTTCTTTAATTCAGGTTTTGTCCTTCTGGGTTCTCCTGGCGAGGTTTTAATGAGTCAATTGACTTAGACACATTGGTCATCGAGAAAAAAACTACATGTGAAGCAGTATATGTGAAGGACTACACATAAAAGCAGTATTGTTGGACCGCACAAGGGGGAGTACTGTAGGACTTTGAGCCCGTGTATGTGCGGCCCAATTAGCTTGTTAGGGTTTTCCCTTACCGTGTATATAACTATGTAACGTAACTGATTCCTCTGAATAAGATCTATTACTCTCTTTCTCCTACTCTGTATTTTACTCATATTTCTACTCAAACAGTTTCATCTTTGTGATCTCCATGATACCTGTTACTCTCTCCGTGTCACTGATACAATGTTGTTTCATCTTTGTGATTTCCATGATATCGTTTACTCTCCCTGTGTCATTGATACATATTTACGGGTTTTCTATCTAAACACTAAAAGCTTAGACAAGTAAAGCTCCCATGTCCCATTGGTCGAAATATGTTTTTTTTTATGCGATAATTTTGGTTTATTGGTGTAAATATTCTGGGGTAAAGGAAACACACTTTCCTATTGGGTATTATGCTTTAAAATTATTATACTTCATTTACATCCCATACTTAATTGTATCGGGTCAGCGTAATCCATAGTGGGTGGACAACACCTAAGATCGACGGTTTACGTTTAATCGTCTTTAATAAACGGTTATGATTAAGAAAAAATATTTTAAAATTAAAAATATTTATATAATTTCTAAAAATAAAAAAAATGTGTCAGACCAAAAATTAAAAAAATTCAACTTTATTTATGAAATATATGTGATTCTTTTAAAAAAAATTGTTAAAAATAGAAAAACCTAACTTTATTCAGGGAATATATATGATTTATTCATCAATTTTATTTCCTATTACAAGTATATGCAAACATTGGAAGAAGAGTAGAGCTCTTATATTTATTGGCATTGGGAATTTTAGTACGGGTATTTATTGCACTCATTAATATTATAACCATTAATTAGCTAGATATTTTTTTCTTATAATGAAATTTGAAGAACTTAGTTGGAAGGCATAACAAAAAAAAAAATACAAACAACTATCAATTTTCAAGTATAACACATTCAAAAATACGGGAATTATGCCCAGTGCGTAGCACGGGCACAAATCTAGTCAATCTAAAAGAAATTTCGATTCGGTCATATTTTAGGTGGTCTCAGGTTTGTTTGGTCCATCGATAATCCTTATTTATTTGAAAATATTAAAATAATTAAAATAACCTTTGCTCTATTTTATTTTATTTTTTTTTTTAAAATGAAAGAAAAGAACTTAAAATTAAATATTTCTCAAACCATATAAGTCAAAAAATAACAAATCTTATATATTCGGAAAGTTCTCGTAGATATCTATACAACGGATACCAATTGTAGTATTTTTCGTTGTATTGATAATGGTAGTTCATATTCAAAAATGAACATTATTATAGAGTATGATAGTTATTTCTAGCAGTTTATTTTTTAGAATGAACTTGTAATATTGGTAGTTCATTTTGTAAAATGAACTCGTAAATATTAGTCACTTTGTAAAATGAATTTGTATTACTGGTAGTTCATTTCTAGCGGTTCATTTTGTAGTGAACTTGTAATATTGGTAGTTAATTCTAGCGGTTCATTTTGTAGAATGAGTTCGTAATATTGGTAGTTACTTTTAGCAGTTCATTTTGTAAAATAAACTCTTATGTTAGTTCATTTTATGGTTGATTTTTAGCTAAATAATTACATGAAAATTAAAGCTTCGGTTTTGTAAAATAAACTCTTATGTTAGTTCATTTTTATAGTTAATTTTTAGCTAAACGATTACGTGAAAATTAAAGCTTCGCAAAATAGAGAAATTGGTATTCACTATATAAATCTCGTCAAGAGCTTTTCGAATATATAAAATTTATTAAATTACGACTTGTTGTTTAAGAAATATGTTATTTTTAACTATTATTTTTATATTTAAGAAGAGAGAAAATATGAGAGAATTTATTTTAAAAATTATGATGCCATTCTGCACAGGTAAAATCGAGGACCAAATAACAATTTTTAGACCAAATTGATAATATGTTTTTGAAAAAGAACCTTAAAACAATTGAATCAAGTCAACCGGACCAAACTAACACCATATATTTTATAAAAGGATTAATTGATAGATTCGACTTAAAATTATGAAGACTTGTAAATGAAGTGGAGTGTGAACTGTGAGCTGCTATATTTTTCCCTAACACAACCATCTTTTTCATATTTGCAGGCTTTATTTCTTGTCTCTAAGGCCTGATCCTATGCACCCACTATGGGAAATGTTCTGGGAGATGGGAACTATGTCGAGCGACTAAGTGTTGATCGCTGGCGATAAAAACTATGTCGCTCGACATAGTGGTCATTCCCACGACCGACTTAAATAACCAAGCTCTCTTCACAATTTTACATCTAAAAATACCAAAATCAATGAGTCAAATTTTAAAAGCTACTAATTTTATTTCACATTCAATTAAATTTTAACAACGTCTTTTCTTAGAGCAAATTACATAAGATTAAAAAAGAAAATTACATCATTACACAAAAAGAGCGAATTTGGGAAGATCTCTAAGGATGTTGAAACAAGATTCGTAAAGAAAAGGTTTGTCGTCAGTTTCCAACCATACATCTAGAGCTAATTGGATCACTTCATCATCAGTTACACCGTTAAATCTTTCTCGATCAATTACCTTTACCTGAACAAGGAATCACGTGAATAAAGACTAATTACTTGAAAAAGAGCAGATAACCCATAAGCATCTCGATTTCTCGGGTTCCCGTTTCTGCAACGAATATAATGAAAGTGTTCTGCCAAAAAGACGTGTGCGGCATGAGTTGGCCAATATGAACATTTCCTCTACTATGAGAAACATATGCTGTACAAAGAGTTAAAATCCTCTTCCTGAGTATATTTTGGAGGACGAACTCTGGCAGCCATTTTAAATCTCCAAAATAGAGAACGTATTTGCAGTTTTCCACCAACGTTCTAATAATTTAGAGTAGAAAGTAGAGAAAGTAGGAAAAATTTTGGGGAAATTTTTTGGTGTAAAAACTTGATTTGAAATTGGTAAATTTATCGACGGGAAAGAGTTAGCCGTTGGTGACATAGTCTTGGTCGAGCGACCAAGACACGGCTGCCAGCGACAAAGACTAAGTCGCTAGCGACTTACTCTTTGTCGAGCGCCCAACTCTGTCGCTCGACCAAGACTTTGACGCGCTGTGTATCTGCTTAAAAGTTGAACGTTTGAAAGGTCAATTTGATGGTCTATCATAGAACTCGTTCGAGAGGGCTTGGTAGTCTTAAGAAAGGTTCGAGTCTAACTGATTCAGTGGAAAGAAAGAGATGAAAAATGTTTGCGGGGATCACATCTTTATGTCTTGCAATAAGATGTCTCCCGCATTCGGAAGCTTTCTATAGGAGTCACTTATGAGTGTGATAAATCCTTTTCCCATTCTTTCTTGGTTGGAAAATCCAACCGGTGATTTCCTTATTTTGAGAAGGCAAGTCTCTCTCCCAGAGCAGTACTGAATGGCACAAGGCCAATAAATGAGCTTAAGAGGTAAATGCGTTGAGAACGTAAACAATTTTCTGGAATAAGGTGCTTGGCAAGAGATGGGATCACGAACGGCTCGGGTCTATCTACTATAAAGTACTTTCATGACTCTGTCCTTGCTGGTTTGGACCACGAACTTCCTTTATTCGATGGCGCTAGCTCCGCTCTCAAGCCTATTCGCTGTTGGTTTAGGAAGAAAAAGAAGAGGCGACATGGCGCTCAGAAGAGTTGAATAATAATCCCTCTTTGGCCTAGCAGTCTTTTATTATAGTAATATTGGCCTTAGCATTGAAAATCTAAAGAAAATGAATTTGGGGTCTAAGAAGATTGAAAGCAAATGCAAGGTATATCGTGTAACTACTAGTTACTTCTTAGCGTACTAACGCAAAAGCCTGTGAGAGCATGTAAGACCATAGGCAAGAGAGAAAGGCGCCTTTGACCCTCATATGTGTAAGCGAACCGGTGGGAAAGCGCTAGCGCAGTGCCGTATTAGTATATCATTCGAAGCCAACAACTCTGAGATAGAAGAAAGAATAACATATCAATGTACCCATGAATTCCATCTGTGAGAATAACATATCTACATTGGATCTCACCTGGAAAAGATGAGCTGTAACTTGATGAGAAACCAAAGTTATATTAAAAAAGTGCCTTTAGGTCCCATTTCGACGAAAAGATGTATTCACCTGGGCTCTGAAGGCCCAGTCCCTAAGGGGCCTCTCTCTATTATTTCAGAAAGGTTTTTGCTATGTACTTTGTAGCCTTAAAAAGGGCTCCGCTCCAAAGAGTAGTGGCCTTCGCTGGAAGCTCCTGGAAGAAGTCTTCTGAACAGATGTACCCCCCTTATTTATATGATTTTCTAATGCTATTTCCTATATGAATACTCGCTCTACAAACGGGCCCTTGGGATAACTGTCTACGAGCTGCTTGGATTGTGCAAGTCATTCTTTGGATTCATATTATGAATCTTCTACCGAGCTTAAAGCTTGCTGAAACCAGAGTCCATCATACTAAGCTGTTACGTCCGAGGTCTCTGAGGCTAAACCAAGGGCATCAATTTGTAAGATTAAGTAATAAATGCCCCTATATCTGCAGTTTGGGCCGGGCCTATCAAGCCTAAGGAATCCCACTTTAAGCTCTGGGAAATGCGATTAAGAAAGAACGAAGAGCAATTGCTGAAAGAAGAAGAATATCTACGAACTTGGGTTTACGAATAATCTCTTTTCCTCTGCTCTTCCGCCAACGGAATTAAGGGTTCTGCTTCCATCAATTCCTAGGCCTAGAACCTATCTACTAATCGGTAAAAACCACACCCTAGTATTGTTCGCAGAACTAGGACTATTTGTGTAAAAGAGTTCTTCGGACTAGCTTTAATTACTGAGGGACCTTTTGTCTTTGCCCGCGGGACAAGAATGAAGAATTACTTGGGGAAAACTGGTGTATAATGGATATTTTTGACCAAATTTAATATTTTGAGAGGTGAACAGGAACTGGCCCGAAATAACAAAACAAAAACGGTAAGAATCCTTGGATTCTTTTGTCTACATATTTATTTTACAAGAAGCTTCTCCAACATCTCTCGTCAAATTGTAAGATTCAAAAAGAAGAGAGTGACACACACAGACCCGCGTGCACCAACTTTGTAACAGAAAAGTTGAATCAACCTCATTCCCATATACCTTGGATTCCAAACATACTCTATATATCATAAAGTTATTACCATGAATGATACAGGAAAAACACTAGAATATGTAAACAAGATACTATAGCTGCTGCTACAACTAGGACTAAAACTAAAAGTGTGATGCATCATATCATGACACTGAAAATTAGAAAGAAAGAATAGATAGACAGAATTGTTGTTTTACCCTACACGAATTCTACATTAATCCATAACGAAGATGAACAAATAACTAATAACAAATAAAAAAATTACATTAAGGTCAAGCTTTCCCAAGCTCGCCTTTTCTTTCTTCTGAATTATCAGGTCTTGAAAATTAGGATCCTGATTAAACAAAGAAAAATGTCGACTCCAAGACATAAAACAAATCTTCAGAATCGACTTAATACTAACATAACCAAGTATCTCCATGAAGATCCCTACTTCATGAGACACAAATTTTAATCTAAGAATGAGTATTTCAGGTTGATTACAAACCAATATTTTGTTCAACCTTGTCTTTGATACATAAACAAATATGATGATAGTCTAACTTAAAAACTAAGACTGTCACTATTTTCCTACAATGTATGTTGATAATGATGATGATATCTAACTTGAAGGACGAAAAGATCCAACAGATCATAGTTAGCTATATCTATATATATCATTAAGTAGTCCTCCCCATGAAGGAACAACTTCATGCTGATGACGGTATTTTTGTTGATTTTTTCTTCTCTCTAATTCTATGACTCAGCCCATTATACTATAAAGAACAGAACAAGAAATCTCTCATATTTCTTTTCTATTCTTCTGACGACTTGGTAATTATCAGCAATTTCATTTCCAATTTTCCTCATTCCTTTCTCCCCACTTTAAACTCTGTTTATCATTCTTGTTAGTCTTGGAAGAACTCACATTTCTACTATCATTTAGGACTAAGTTGATGAACTCTGTTCAGTTCTAGCCGATCCTGGGTCTTTTATCGTGATCATTCTTGTACCCGCAGAACCTTCTGTAGTTAAGGTCACACCTGTTACATATTAATTCCCTCTAATGGATCAAATGAAAAACATGATATATAAGTAATGTGTCTTAATTAGTTTTAGATTCATTTCTCGAGTAAGAATTCAGACCTGTAATGGGGGTTACTGGGGAAACTGGAGTAGGTAATGGAAGTAGTGCAGGCGTATAAGGTTGAGATATATATGGATATTGAACCCATTGAGGATATTGAATTCTCAGACCTTGGCCTTGACCATTTTGCATATAGAATGGGTGGAAGTTGGGGACAATCCCAGGAGTTCCAGACGCTGCCCCTCCAGCCGCATAGTAAGCAGCTGGAATTTGTTGCCCTCCATATACATTGTAGTAATTCTACAATTTATTTCAAAAACTTAATTTCTATTCAAGAACGGTCATAAAAATTGGTTAATGTGATCAACATATGAAATGAAGTTATCCTCACCATCTGATACATATTTTCTTGAGAATAACCAGAATACCTGACAGATAAAGAGGATCAGGAAATTGTAGAAATTTAAAACACCAATAACTGAAACAATTTTTTTAAGGTCCTTAGGTTTTCTTTGGTACCCGTAAGTTGAATATGGAAATGTATACGGGGAAGGTTGATTGAAATATGTAGAGGCAGAAGATCCTCCATAAGTTGGTGGAGTCACTACTGATCCATGTCCTGGTCTAAACCTTCCTAAACCTGCAACAAAAATAAAATAAAAAATCAAGGTTGATTTTTTTAAAGAAAATTACTGTCTTAAGATCGTAGATCAACCGAAGCAGGTATTAAATTTTGAGCAACCGATATTAGTGCGGGTATTTCATAATCTGAAAAAAATAAATTGCGTTTCCAAAGTAATAGAAAGTTAAAGAAGATCAAATGAGAAAAAAGTTTGTACTGTGTTGAATGAACATATGTTAGTCTTTCACTTATGATTCATTGATTAGGTTAGTTTCAATTAGGAATTGCTTGAGTCGATCATTAAGAAAGTAGAGAGAGAGAGAGAGAGAGAGAGAGAGAAAGGAACCATGTTGAGAAGCAGACAAAGGGTGAGGTCTCTGAGCTCCGAGACAGGCAAGATTACAATTAGCTCTCCTTCCATCAATTATAGGAGATGGATCTTGACAAGCTCTCACAGCTGAATCTGGATCCTTGAATGTCACCTACATCAAACCAAAACAAAACCCATTTTTATAAATTATCAAAAAGTTGAAAACAAAGACAAATTATAAAGAGAGAGAAAATTGTAATTACAAATCCATATCCTTTAGATCTTCCAGTATTCTTATCACTAATCACAACAGCTTCTTGAATCTCTCCAAACTGTTCAAAGTAACGTCTCATAGTATCTCTTTGAGTTTCCCAAGCTAATCCTCCAACAAATATTTTTGTATATGTTGTATCAATCAATCCCACATTATTATTATTATTATTATTATTATTATTATTCCCTCCCACCATTATACCGAACTGTCTCCGTTGTTGTGAAGACATGCAGGAAACTTACCACAAAAACAACAAAATTAAGAAAAACAAATTTGATGAAAAGAAAGAAAAGCAGGAATCAAGAAGCAGAAAGTGTGTTTTTTTTTCTTCTTCAAAGAAACCAATCTGATCACTTCGGATCAGTCAGTTAATACCCATTCTTGAAACTGTTATTCTTCTCCTTCTTCTAGTTGTAAACTTCGAACAGACTTGATCAGATTAATGCTGCTCCTATACTACTTCAACTACACTTAAAGAGAAAAAAATCATTACCAAGTGAGGATCAGAAAAGAAATACAAAAGAAACCCAAAACTCGTATAAGTATAGAAATCAAGAGAGAGAGTGAAAGAAAGTGAAAGAGAACGACAAAAAGCTGCAGTGGGGTAACCCACGACACAAGCAGTAGTCTGCAACAGAGAGATGGTCCAATGAAAATTTAAAAAGACACAAATTTTATTTCAATCTCCAGCACTTTTTTTAATATATTAAAAATCTCTGCTTCGCTGTATTCATCCTTCTTCTCTGCGGTACTCCTTCGGTTTCTAAAATGGAACTATTTCAAGTTGCACAATTAGCAGGAGAAAGGAAGGAATTTTTAGATATATTTTTAATTAATAATAAAATTTAAAAATTATATTCTTTTTATTTCAACAAAAATGTTACTATCATTTTTTTATTTTAGACTATTTTTTTATTTTAAACTATTTTTAGGCTAAAATAAAAAAGTTATAGTAACACTTTTACTGAAACGGAGGTAATATATTTTCTAAATTGTGTCACGGATTTTTATATATCTTTGTATTGTTGAAAAGTATTTTAAAACAATTATATGAACTATATTAAAAGAGAATACAATGGATTGGAAGGAAAACCAACTAAACCAGTAGATCCGAAGCAGGCAGAAACAATGTCTCGAAGTTGTGGTATGGGCAAAAGAAACTGGGAAAAGAAAGATTCACTTAGAAGGAAATTGTCTTAACGTAACAAATGCTTTAAATGGCAATCCTTTAACAGTCAGATGGACTACCTATAATCTGATTCATGATGTTCTTGTTATGCTTAGGGATTTTGAGTATTGATTTTGTTATTATGTGGGTAGGGATGCAAATCATATTGCAGATTCTACTGCAAAGTATGCAAAAACCCAAATAGTTATTTTGATTGGTCAGCTGATAGTCCAAGCTGGATTAAACTTCTAATCCAGCAGGACAAAAACAATTTGTAGTTAATTTTGATTTTTAATAATATTTTTTATTGAAAAAAGAAAGTGAAACAAAATAAACTCACCGCGGTAAAAGTTCATATATTCAACGATCATCGAAACCTTATTTCTAATTGGTAGGTGAACAACACTCTTTTCGTTTATGATTATTTTGGTCATTGAACCCTTACTTTTGATTGGTTAGATGAAATTCCGGTGCTCTCCAATTTATATTCGTAGGATGTTGCCAAGTAAGACCTCCCATCATTAATTAAATAACATAACTTTTTTTATATAGAAAAAGGTAGAATTACATTGATAGTTTCGATTCAAGATGAGAATCGTTACATGGTTTTTCTGTTGGGTGATCAACAAGGATTAAGACATTTACATCAACTCCATAGTTTTTCCACTGGTACAGATTTTCCAAGTATACCATTACATTCACACCTAAAACAATCTTTCCAATAAACTAAGAACAAGCTAAAAGGACTGGTTTAAATGTCCCTGTTTGTTTTGTTAACCAAACAAAACTAGGTAACATCACTGCATATATGCAGTGATGTTAGGATCATCAAGTAATTCAACCATTTCTTAAGGTCTTCAGGAAGAAATAAACTATCTAAAATAAAGTAACTCACTAAACTAAAGTATCTTCTAATTTCGGGATTGATCTGAATCGAATGGAATCAGTCGGAATTGGTCGGAATCTGGAAATGAGTCTTTGTGGCTCTTATATTTGATGTTGCTGGCGAAATAGTTAAATTCGTAGGAGTTGATGGATTTGATGGTGTAGTAGAAGTGAAAATGAAGTTCTTTTGAGAAACCCAACTTTCTCCTTTTGAGTACCATCACCGAAAATCCCATGATCTAACCCATGAACAATATCCAAACGTAGAACTATTTTGGAAACCTAAAAAACTAGAAATAAAATGATTCAGAGAATCAACTACAGGCATCTAAAGGAGATAAAATAGATGAACCAGTTAAAAGAAAAGATCGAGAGGCTGTAGATCTACCCAGATTTGCTCCATAGGAACAAATCTGGGCAGATAAGGATTCAAGCGACGATAGATTTAGTTATCGCAAGAGGATAAAAGAAAGAAGAATAGAGAGTACCCAGTGGAGAGTAAGATTTGGGTGATTAAATAACATAATGTGAATTCTATTTCTAGATATTAGTTAATGGACAAAAGAAATTATGAGAAATTAAAAAAGAATACTATTTTAGGTGAGAAATATTTTTTTGGATTTTTAAACCAAAAAGAAATATTGTTTTAGAAAAATTAATATTAATATTTAAAATACCATAAATATCAACATCGATCAAAATATTAAGTCAATTAAGAAAAGAATGATCCAAATTTTATTTTAGGTAAAAAATATTGTTTCAATGGAATTAATATTAATATTTACTTTTAACTATTTTTTCCTTGCTCGTATTTTTAATATTATACATACAGGTCTATACATTGTAAGCTAGCTACAATTATTATTAGAGAAAGATCATGATCAAGGATAAGTATCTGAAATGAACAGAGAATCCAATACAAATAATATGAATGTTTAACTCTTTTTAAAATATATATTATGCATAAATTTAACATGTTTTTTAAACTTGATAAAGTCATTTTTTCTGAAGAAATGAAATTACCCTATAACAAATATATCTACATTTAACCATATGGATGCTTTTGAACTTCAAATATATCTATATATAACAACATTGTAAATGTGGATTTTAAATATCGGCATTGTTATGATTTTTCAATTTTTTTTACTCTTCTTTATTGTGTGATGTTTTATTTATATATTATTATTATTATTATTATTATTATTATTATATGAATTGAACTTTTATAATTATTATTATATATTATTTATTGGATAAAGAGTATTTTTTTTTTATAATAAGACTCCTTATATTAATAGAAGGAGAGTACTTACAAGAAACTGGTTGGAAGCCTAGCGACAAACTGAGCACCTACACCTTTTTGAATAGAAATACCAATTCTAAGAAATAAAGGATTCCCAAAATTATTATTATTATTATTATGAAGGGACTTTTATTAAAGGGAGAAAAGCAGTTTACACCGAGTTGGTAGGAAGCCTATTATTATTATTATTATTATTATTATTATTATTATTATTATTATTATTATTATTATTATTATAAAAATACTTTTATTAAAAGGAGAAAAGCATTTTTTTACATAACGTTGGTAGAGAGCCTAGCCACAAGCTGAGCCCCTACCCCTTTCTGAATGGAAATGCCTAATCTAAAGAAAAGAGAATCCCCAACTTTGTATATAGTCGTGGCTAGCCACGCAGTTCTGCAGTCTCATCATGAAGCTAATCGTTTCTTCTCCCAACTCCCCCAGAGTCGTGAAGGCGAGAACTCCCAAGCCGTATCCATGCTCGTTACATTTGTCCAAATATTTATTACGTTTGCGCATAACAACGTTGGCAATGACAATCCCAGGCGTAAACGCGACCCTCACGCCACCTGCAAAAGGGGACACCCCTGTGACGTCAAAGCACACGTCTCGGCCGCCCTCCCAATTGTATACCAGAATATCCCCGGGCCTAAGAGCGCTTGCATTGTCAGATAAGAAGCCCAGCTTGAATTCCTTACGGGCTGAGACACCAACTTTAAAGTACATGTCTGCCACCACGTATCTTACTAGATCATGTCTGAATTTGAGCCCCACCTCACTAGCAAAATGTAAGGCTTGATCCCCAAAAGCATTCATTTCTCTGCGGTAGAAGGAACATGTGCTGCCGTCCACAAACATAGATATGCCAAGCCTATAACACGAGGATTTTATTAGATAGGAAAAGATGATTACACGTTATTGGTGGGAAGCCTTGCCACAAGCTGGGCTCCGATACCCTTTTGTATGGAAATGCCTAATCTAAAGAAAAGGGAGTTGCCTATTTTGTAATTGTAGTCTAGGCTTGCAATACAGTTTTGTAGCCTAGACACAAAAGCTATAAGGTCCTCGCCTAATTCCCCCAAAGTGGTAAACGCTAGCACATTGAACCCATATCCATGTTCTTCGCATCTGATAAGGTATTTGCTGATCTTGCGAGCCGAAGCGTTCGAGATTGCCTGACCAGGCGTGAAAGCGGCTCCCCTGGCACCCGTAAATGGGGACACTCCTGTGATGTCAAGGCACACGTCTCGGCCATTCTCCCAATTGTATACTAGGATATCTGCCGGCCTCAAGGATTTCTCATTGTCCGAGAGGAATCCCAGGTTGGCTTCTTTACGAGCAGCGACTCCAGCTTTGTAGCACATGTCTGATAGCACATCTCTGACCAACTCATGTATAAATTTGAGGCCTACCTCGCTGGCACAATGGAGTGCATGATCGCCAAAGACGTCCATACCCTGCCGACAACAAGAACATAGGCTCCCCTCCTCAAACTGTGCTAAACCAAGCCTGTAACTAAGGACAACCCGGAATTGCCGAGGCCCAACAACTTGGTGAATCCCAGTTATTGGAATGGACTTAAGAAAATCTTTGGCATGGCCCAGCTTGTTGCTTTGCCATAGGATGGTATCTCGCTCAGTCAAGTTGAAGCTAGTGGGTATATTCTTCTTGACCACATCAAAGTATTGGGCTGCCAGAGAGTGCATAGGGCGCGGGGCAGCGACTTGGAAGTTGGCACAAGATAGAGGGAGTCCACAAACCTGTGTGAACCTGGATTGAGCCTGTTGGAAGCTAAGGTGTTGGTACGCAACGCTGAGGGTTTTAAGGATGGTGTTGTGAAATTGCTGTGTTTGTAAGCATGACGTTAGGTAGCTGTAGTGGTAGGCATCTCCCGTGATGTAAACCCCAAGGCTTCATCCTTCATAGGCAAGGTAGCAAGACGGATCTAAGTAGGACCGAATCCTGCCCCGTCGCCAGTCACTATGTGTCTGAGAAACTGCATGAGGTGTTGGTCAAAATGAGCAGCTGGGGCCTGAAGGGCTTGAGGATTAGTGGTTCTCATTGTGAAAAACAGTCTGGAGATACCATCGTAATTTCTCAATAACAAGAGCTCGCTCTGTGGGTCCTGCAAGGCCTTCAGAGACTGCTTCAGCTGACAAGTCTTGTCCACTCTTCCCTGTACAATGTCACTGTAGAATCTTGAGTTTAAGCTGACTGGACCTCCTAGTAGCTTAACCCCCTGAGCTGGTCTACTAATTCCCTCAGGGAAGATACCCTCCAAAAGAACTCTAGGATCAACCACAGGCCAGAAGAGCTCTGCCTTGCTGATGTTGAGAAAAAGCCTTCTACGGTTGCCTTCTCTCTGAATGATTTGCAAGGCTTTGGCCACCTCCAAAGAATCACCTGCAATTGTACCATCATCTAGATACCATGCATTCATCACAAGAGAACACTCAGATGCTATCTGAGATATGAGGGGATGCAGGGTCAATGCAAAAAGCAATGGTCCAAGGGGATCCCCTTGTTGCACACCGAAAGCAGAATGTGATCATGGTAGTATAATTTTGCTGGATTAGCATAGCAAAATTCTACCCATCTGGAGATGCTTGGGCAGTTGTTCCTCACCTCATGAAGCATCACTATTTTTTCCAACATATTGAAAGCGTTGCTGAAGTCTATCAACAACATACTCATGGTATGACAGCTCCCTTGCAACTCCAGAAGCTTGTTAGCTGAGTGGAGGATGGATTCTCCCCCACACTGGACACCCACGCCAAACTGATGATCTCCTAGGTAAGGGGCCAATTCCTTACTAGCAGTAGCAGCTGCCAGTTTGGAGCACAACCTCCTCCAGTGGTCCCTACGGCTATTGGCCTTATACCACCTCCCGGCTTAAGAAGAGGGGTCAGTGGAGCACTAGCTACATAAGCACCCAACAAAGGGGGGAATTTTCCGGCAATCCACAGGTTAACCACCCCTGTTAAGGGGATGAGAAAATCCTCCGCAACAGTGGATGCAGGTCCACTTAAGGCATCTAATAAGTATTTTTCCCTGAGGCCATCCCTACCACAAGAGGTACCCTTAGGGAAACCTTTAGTGATACTTAAGACAACTTCCTTGTCCACACATAGAGCATCTGCCTAGATGTGGCCCTCTGGGATGGATGGTAGTGGTACAATGAGGTGCTTGTTTCTCAATTCATCAAGAGTTGCTGGAGAGCTAGGTGCGAGACCATTAAAAGACAAGACTTTAATTGCTGTCGTGTATTGACCATAGCTCATTTTCCTCTTACAAGTAGAAAGGTTTGAGCCACCCTAGTTCATTTTAGGTGTCTTGCTCATTTGTATACTTGGTAGCTCCAAAAGGTTGCGCACTAGGCTGTAGCACCCAACTTCATTCCATTGCTGAAGAGCCTGATTAATGCAGGATACTTGGAGCTTCTTTCTTGTGCCAGACCTCTCCTCCCTAGCACTCCTAGGATTATACAAGCCAATAGTGCGAATAGGCAATAACATCAAATGTACCACACTGCCAAATCAGTAAGGTTGGCTAAGACTTTCTCCAAAGAAGACTTAAAGGTCCTGGAAAAGCTCAGCCTACGTTGTTGCAGGATGCTTGCCACTATAGGCACATTCCTCATGAATAGCATGTTAAGCATATCTACAGGGGAACTGGATGGAACATCAGACACAGTAGAAGCGACCTCGTATGGGGCTCTGATTGGTTTTTCAATCCTATAAATCAAGAAATCTGCCGTCTGACCATTGAGTGGCTTGGGAATAAAATACGCATGGTTGCGGAAGGGTCTCTTCCAATAATACGTGTGCATACATAAAGAACACAACCACATTTGCAAACTTGTCAGGACCTGTTCCCATGCTGTGAACACAACCATGTCTGTGCCAATTCTGTTTCTGCAGGAGGACCTGGCTTCCTCAGAAGGCATATGTCTGTGTTGTAAATGCCTGATGAAGCCGGACCTGCTAAAGCCTCTGTCCCCCACCCTATCTGCGCAATCATCAAACCCCTTAAACGGACAATGAAAACAAGATTCACTTTGGGAACCCACTTCACCATTGCTTGATAACTCAGCTGATATGGTGGTTGGTATAGTTACAGGAACAAATAGAACTGCGCAGGGCCGAGAATCTGAATTTGGGAGGAATACAAACTCCACAATACAGAAACTGGGACTGTAATAGCAAACTGAACACAACAAAAATGACTGCTAGCGAATAGAGAACTTGAAAAAACTGTAATAGCAAACTGAACCCACTAAAGATGACCGCTGGCCACTAGAGAACTGGAGCAGAACTGGCAGGAGACTTGAAAGAGACTCTGATGGGAACTCAGCCACCGAAATGCAGTTGCAACAACTGACCGTATAAGCAACACACCTACTGAGTGTCCTAGAGCAAGTCTTTGGCCAGGGACTGAACACCAACTTGACCAGGGACCAATCAAGAATGGAGAGGGTCTCACGAATGACCAAGGACACCACACAAAGCTGGTGCTTAAACAAGACAATAAACACCAACTAGATGACCAGGTGTCAATCAAGAAATGGGAAGGAAATGCACTAAAACAAGAAAACAAGAAAAGGAGTTGGAATGATCTCCGATGCCAAAATGCAAAACGACCCACAGCAAAACTCTGTTGACAATGAGTTATTACAATGAGTTATTATTATTATTATTATTATTATTAATATTATTATTATTATTATTATTATTATTATTAAAACGACCAATAACTTTATTACAATGAGTTGGTTGGAAGCCTAGCGACAAGCTGGGCACCAACACCCTTTTGAATAGAGATACCTATTATAAGAAAAAGAGAATTGCCTATTATATAATTATAATCATGACTAGCCATACAATTCTAGTGCCTCTTCAAAAAAACTATTGTGTCCTCATCAAGTTAAACCTAGGTAGAGAAAGCGAGCACACCAAATCCATATCCATGAGAAGTGCATCTATCTAAGTACTTGTTTCGTGTACAAGTAATAACACCTGAAATAGCTTGTCCGGGCGTGAATGTGCCTCTACCACCACTAGTAAAAAAAGACACTCTATTAATAGCAAACGTATTGTCCATTATCCCAATTGTACACAAGAATATCCGCGAGACTTAAGGAGTTTTCATTGTCAAATAGGAAGCCCAATGTGACCTCTTTACGAGCCGACACCCCTGCTTTGTAACAAATATCTGCTAACACATCTCGAACTAAATCATGTCTAAACTTGAGTCCGACATCACTAGCGCAATGTAGAGCGTGGTCACCAAACACATCCATTCCCCTGCCACATATAGTGCATAAACAATCTTCTTCAAATAGAATGATTCCTAGTCGATAACTAAGGATAGCTCTAAATTGTCGAGGCCCAACTGTTTGGTTAAGACCAGAAATAGGTATAGCTTTAAGGTAATCTTGTGCATAGTCGATTCTATTACTCTGCTATAAGATAATATCTCGCTCTGACATGGAAAATATGATGGGGATGTTTTTCTTAACAACATCAAAGTAAATGACTGTCAAGGAGTGCATATGACTTGGTGCAGTAGCTTAGATGTTGAAGTAATAAGAAGATAGATCACAAACTTGTATATAGTTTGTTAATGCATGCTGGAAGTTGTGAGATACATCTGAAGACATGGAATTGTAGAGGATAGTGTCCTGCAAGTGTTTGGTCTGGATACAAAAAACAAGGTAGTAGTACTGGATGGTATCCTCCATTGTGTACACACCCACGCCTCCATCTTTCAAGGGTAAAGTTATTATGCGTTGCTAAAAAGGAATTGTGTAAACTTGATGGAATCATTTTTTTCCGAAGAAAATGAAAATTACCCTATAACAAATATATCTACATTTAACCATATGGATGCTGTTGAACTTCAAATATATATATATATATATATATATATATATATATATAACAACATTGTAGATGTGGATTTTAAAAATCAGCAGTGTTATGATTTTTCAATTTGTTTCTCTTCGTTATTGTGCGATGTTTATTTATATATTATTATTATTATATGAATTGGACTTTTTTATTATTTTTAAAAAAATCTATTGATAAAGAGTATTTTATAAATTATTTTTATTTATTTATTTATTTATTTTTATTATAATAAGACTCCTTATATTAATAGAAGGAGAGTACTTACAAGAAACTGGTTAGAAGCCTAGCGACAAGCTGGGCACCTACACCTTTTTGAATAGAAATACCAATTCTAAGAAATAAAGAATTGCCTATATTATTATTATTATTATAAAATAACTTTAACTAAAGGGAGAAAGACAGTTACATTGAGTTGGTAGGAAGCCTAGCCACCAGCTGAGCCCCTACACCTTTTTGAATAGAAATACCTAGTCTAAAGAAAAGATAATTGTCAATTTCGTAATTGTAATCATGATTAGCCGTACAATTCTACAGCCTTGTCATAAAGACCACTGTATCCTCTCCCAGCTCGCCTAAGGTCGTAAAAGCAAACACACCTAAGCCGTATCCATGGTCACTGCATTTGACCAAATATTTGTCGCTTACGGGAGACAACATTAGAGATAGCATTCCCTGGTGTAAAAGCAACTCTCTTGCTGCCGACAAAAGAGGAAACCCTTGTAACATCAAAGCACACATCTCGGCCTTCCTCCAAGTTATAAACAAGTATATCAGCGGGCCTCAGTGAGTTTTTGTTGTCGGCTAAAAAGTCCAGCTTAACTTCCTTTCGGGCAGGGACATCGGCTTTAAGACACATGTCAGCAACTACATCCCTTACAAGATCATGCCTGAATTTAAGGCCCACCTCGCTAGCACAATGTAAGGCATGATCACCATAAACGTCCATTGCCTTACCACAGAAGGAACAAGGTCTGCCCCCAACAAAAATTGGTATACCCAACCTATAACTGAGTATGGCCCTAAACCGGCGAGGCCCAACTGCTTGGTGTAGCCCAGCGATGGGGATGGCCTTGAGATAGTATTGGACATGGGCCATTCTGTTACACTGCCACAATATGCAGTCTCTTGTAGTCTATTGGAAGCAGCTGGGGTATTCTTCTTCACCATATCAAAGTACAACACTGACAACGCATGCATGGGATGTGGGGCAGTTGCTTTAATATTGAAATAAGAGGGGGCCAAGCCACAAACCTGACAGAAGCTAGTCAGAGCTTGCTGGAAACTCAGGTGAAGGTCAGTGTCACTAGGCACCTTAAGGATGGAGTTATGCACATGAGTTGTCTGTATACAAGAAGCTAGATAAAAATACCTGTTGGAGTCCATCATGGTGTACTCCAAGACCCCTATCCTTTATGGTAGTGTAACTATGTGCAACTGGTAAGGACCAAAGCCAGCTCCATCACTAGTAACCAGATGCCTAAGAAACTGGCTAAGGTGCAGGTCATATTGCTCAGCATCCTGGTGTAGAACTGAAAGGCTGGTGGTCCTCAAGGTGAAGTACAAGCGGGATACCCATGCACAATTTCTAAGAAGGAGCAGTTTACTCTGAGGGTCTTGCAGGAGCTTCAAGGACTCCATAAGATGAAGAGTCTTATTCACCCAGTGTTGGACCAAATCATTACAGAAACTAGCATCCAAGCTGACAGGACCACCGAGCAGCTTCACTCCTTCGGCTGGCCTACTGATACTTGTTGGGAAAACACCAACCTGGAAACTCCTGGGGTCTGTATTAGGCCAAAATATCTTTGTCTTGTTAATGTTGAGGGTCAAACCTCTAACGCTGCCCTCAGATTGGATAATGTGCAGAGCTTTAGCCACCTCCAAGGTGTCACCCACAATGGTCCCATCATCCAGGTACCAGGCATGTAAATCCAAGGTACATTCTGAAGCAATTCTGAATATTAGGGGATGTAGAGTCAGGGAAAAAAGTAAAGGACCCAATGGGTCACCCTGTTGAACTCCCTGAGCAGACAAGAGGACATTGCCATTATAGTAGAGCTTAGCAGGCTTTGCATAACAGAACTCCACCCACCTGGAGATGCAAGGACATCTGCCCCTAACTTCCTCAATTATGGATGATCTATCCACCAAATTAAATGCATTATTAAAGTCAATCAAGAACATACACTTAGTTGAGGAGTTACATTGCATCTCCAACAACCTATTTGCTGAATGTAGGATACCTTCTCCGCCACATTGAACTCCCACTCCAAATTGGTAGTCCCCCAGATAAGTGGCCATGTTCTTACTGACCCCTGAGGATGCAAGTTTGGATGGAAAAATTGTGTTATATAGATATAGTGGGAAGCCTAGACACAAGCTGGGAACCCACCTCTTTTTGGATAGCGATACCTAATCTGAAGAAAAGAGAATTGTCGATTTTGTAGTTATAGTCAAAACTATCTATACAATTCTGCAACCTCTTTACAAAAAGCTGTCGTGTCCTCTCCTAGTTCACCTAGGGTGGTGAAAGCCAACAAGCCAAGGCCATATCCGTGAGCCTCGTATTTGTCCAGATATTTGTTGTGTTTCCGGGCAATGGCATTCGAGATGGCTTGACCGGGCGAAAAAACGACTCTCCCACCACATGTTAATGGGGACACCCCAGTAACATCAAAACAAACGTCACGACCATTCTCCCAGTTATTTACAAGGATGTCTGCTGACCGTAAGGAATGCTCATCGTCAGATAAGAAGCCCAATTTGACTTCCTTCCGAGAAGACACCCCAGCCCTAAAACACATGTCCGTGAACACGTCCAGGACCAAATCGTGTCTGAACCTGAGCCCCACCTTATTAGCGCAGTGTAATGCATGGTCGCCGAAGAATCCATGCCTCTATTGCAGCTAGAACATACGTTGTTATCTGCAAACAAGGGAATACCAAGCCTATAACACAACACAACCCGGAACTGCCGAGGCCCAGTTGATTAGTTAAGCCCAGCAATGGGGACTACTTTGAGGAAGTCTTGGGCCTGTTTCATCTTGGTGCATTGCCATAAGGTGCTGTCTCGATCTGCCAAGGTGAATCTGGTGGTGATATCCTTCTTAACAACATCGAAGTAGTGGGTTGCCAGAGAGTGTATTGGTATTGGGGAAGTAGCTTTAATGTCGAAAGAGGAGGTCAATCCACATACCTGGGTAAATCTGGAGAAAGCCTGCTGGAAGCAGTGGTGTGTATCTGCAACCTGGTGTGTTCTGAGGATGGTATTCTGCAGCTGTTGGGTCTGAACATAAGATGCAAGATAGCAATAGTCCTATGTCCTCCATTGTGTGACACCAAGGCCACCATCCTTCATGGGCAAGGTTGCAAGGCGCTGCTGAAGTGGACCAAACCCAGCTCCATCTCCTGTAACAAGGTTCCTTAGGAACTGATGGAGATGCTGGTCATAGTGTGCAGCAGGGGATTGGAGGGCCAGAGGCTTGGTTGTCCTCATTTTGAAGTACAACTTGGAGACACCAGCACAATTGCGTAACATGAGGAGCTCACACTGTGGGTCTTGCAAAGTCTTCAGGGTCTCTATAAGCTGGAGAGTCTTTATCACCCTGCCATGTACAAAGTCACTGTTGAACCTTATGTCCAGACTCACTGGACCACCAAGCAACTTCACCCCTGAATAGGCCTGCTAATGTCAGCAGGGAAAGTCCCCTCTTCCAAGCTGCTGGGGTCAACCTTGGGCCAAAACAACTCTGTTTTGGTGATGTTAAAGAACAACCCTCTCCTACAGCTTTCACACTGGATAATGTTAAGGGACCTGGATACCTCTAAGGTGTCACCTGCAATGGTACCATCATCCAGGTACCATGCATGCATATCCAGGGTACACTTTGAGGCAAATTTGATAATAAGATGGTGAAGGGTCAGAGCAAAGAGTAAAGGGCCAAGGAGGTCACCTTGTTGAACTCCTTGTGCAGACTGGAGGATGGAGTCATTTTAGTACAGATTGGCTGGTTTAGCATAACAGAACTCCACCCACCTGGAAATGCTAGGGCACTTGTCCCTGACCTCTTTAATCATGGCTGATCTGTCAACCATATTAAAGGCATTTCTAAAATCAATAATGATCATACTCTTGGTATGTGAGTTACCTTGCAGCTCCAGGAGTCTATTTGATGAATGAAGGATGACTTCCCCTCCACATTGGACTCCCATTCCAAACTGAAAATCACCCAGGTAAGTAGCCATTTCCTTGCTGACAGCTGAGGCAGCAAGTTTTGAACACAACCTCCTCCAAATAGTGCCAACTGCTATTGGCCTCAGCCCCCCTCCAGGTTTGAGCAAGGGAGTTAATGGTGCACTTGCAGTATATTCCCCAAATGCTGCTGGGCACTTCCCTGCCATCCAAAAATTGATCAAAGCTGTTATGGAGGTAAGCAACTCATCTGCAACTACTGAAGCTGGGCCATAAAGAGCATCAAGAAGATGTTGGTCCCTGAGGACATCCCTCCCACATGAAGTGCCTTTGGGGAAGCCCTTGATGGTACCTAGAACTGTACTTTTGTCCACCCTGAGGTCTTCAACTTGCACTGGGTCAGCTGGAATGGTAGGTGGAGGAGCACTAGGGTGCTTCTGGCTGAGCTCCAAGAGGATGGCTTGTGAGTTTGGAGCAACTCCACTAGAGGCTAAAACCTTGATGGTTGTTGTGTATTGGCCATAACTCGACTTCTTCTTGCAGGCAGCAAGGTTTGAACCACCAACCTTCCTTCTGTAGGACTTGCCCTTTTGAAGATGTTTTAGCTTCTCAAAGAGGGTATGCACCATGTTGGGGCAGCCACTGTCATTCCACATGAGGAGAGTCTGATTTATGCGGCTTGATTGGAACCTCCTTCTTGTCCTTAACCTTTATTATTATTATTATTATTATTATTATTATTAACTGAAATTTTATTAGATAGGAAAATCCGTTTACACAGAAATGGTAGGAAGCCTCGCTACAAGATGAGCTCCTACTCCCTTTTGTATGGAAATGCCTAGTCTAAAAAAAAAGAATTGCCTAGTTTGTAATTGTAATCTAGGCTTGCAATACGGTTCTGCAGACACGTCACAAAAGCTACCAGGTCCTCTCCTAACTCTCTTAAGGTGGTGAAGGCGAGCACACCTAATCCATATCCGTGGTCTTCACATTTGGTTAGGTATTTGTTGGTCTTACATGTTATTGCATTCAAGATAGCCTGACCAGGCGTGAAGGCGGTTCTCCTTCCTCCAGTGAACGGTGACACCCCTGTGACATCAAGGCACACATCACGGCCATTCTCCCAATTGTATACTAGGATATCATCCATCCTCAAGGAGTTCTTATTGTCCGAAAGGAAGCCCAGATTAGCTTCTTTGCGAGCTGGGATGCCTGCTTTGTAGCACATATCTGCTAACATCCCTGATTAAATCATGTCTGAATTTGAAGCCCACCTCACCAGCACAATGGAGTGCGTGATCCCCAAAGACGTCTATTCTCGCCCACAGCTAGAACATAGGCCGCCCTCCTCAAACATAGTTAAGCCAAGCCTGTAACTGAGAACGGCCCGGAACTGCCGAGGCCCAATAACTTGGTGAAACTCAACTATAGGAACTGCTTTAAGATAATCTTGGGCATGGATTAATTTGTTGCATTGCCATAAGATGGTGTCTCACTCAGATAAGTTGAAGCTATTGGGGATATTATTCTTGACCACATTAAAGTATAGGGCTGCCAGAGAGTGCATGGGTCGCAGGGTAGTGGCTTGGATGCTGAAGCAAGAAGAAGTAAGCCCACATACTTGAGTGAACCTGTCCTGGGCTTGTTGGAGACTGAGGTGCTGATCAACAACATAGTGAGTTTGTAGAATGATGTTCTGCAGTTGTTGTGTTTGTATGCAGGAGGCTAGAAAGCTGTAGTGGCAAGCATCACCCATGGTGTATACCCCTAATCCTTCATCCTTCATGGGAAGGGTTGCTAAGCGCATCTGAGTTGGGCCAAAACCTGCCCCATCACCAGTCACTATGTGTCTGAAAAACTGCATGAGGTCCTGGTCAAAATGAGCTAATAGGAGCTTAAGGGCTTGTGGGTTGGTTGTCCTCAAAGTGAAGAAGAGTCTGGAGACACCATCACAATTACTCAACAAAAGGAGCTCATTCTGTGGGTCCTGCAGGGTCTTCAAAGTCTTCATAAGCTGACAAGTCTTCCCCACTCTGCATTGAACCAGATCTCTGCAGAAACTTGGGTTTAAACTGATAGGCCCCCTTAGGAGCTTCACCCCCTGAGTCGGTCTGCTGATACCTGCAGGGAAGGTTCCCTCCTCCAAACCTCTGGGGTCTGCCACAGGCTAGAAGAACTCCGTCTTACTGATGTTGAGAAAAAGCCCCGTGCTGCTGCCTTCCCTCTGGATGAATTGCAAGGCTTTGGAACCCCCAGAGTATCCCCTGCAATTGTACTATCATCTAGGTACCAAGCATTCATCTCAAGAGTGCACTCTAATGCTATTTGGGTGATGAGGGGGTGCAAAGTTAATGCAAACAGTAAAGGACTAAGAGGGTCCCCTTGTTGAACCCCCTGAGCAGAAAGAAGAATGTGGTCCTGGTAATACAATTTTGCTGGGTTTGCATAGCAAAATTCCACCCATATGGAGATGCTTGGGCATTTGCACCTGACCTCTTGGAGCATCACATTTTTTTCCACCAAGTTGAATACATTGCTGAAGTCTATCAGAAGCATGCTCATGGTCTGTGATCTACCTTGCACCTCCAGAAGCTTGTTGGATGAGTGAAGGATATCTTCTCCACCATACTGGACACCCACCCCAAATTGGTGGTCACCTAGGTAGGAAGCCAATTCCTTGCTGACTGTTGCTGCTTCCAGTTTGGAGCACAACCTCCTCCAAATGGTGCCAACAGCTATTGGCCTCACTCTTCCTCCTGGCTTGAGAAGAGGTGTTAGGGGGGCATTGGCCACATATGCATCCAATATGGAGGGACACTTCCCTGCAATCCACAGGTTGACCACCCCTGTTAAGGGAATAAGAAGCTCCTCTGCAATAGCAGAAGCAGGCCCACTTAATACATCAAGTAGGTGTTGAGACCTAAGGCCATCCCTGCCACAAGAGGTTCCTTTAGGGATCCCTTTAATAGCACTTAAGACATCATCTTTGTCCACACACAGGGCATCTGCCTGGATGGGATCCAATGGAATGCTTGGAGGAGGGACAATGGGATACTTATGGCTCAGTTCAGTGAGGGTAGCTTGGGTGCATGGTGCTAGGCCATTGGAGGACAAGACCTTGATGGCTCCAGTGTACTGTCCATAGCTCAATTTCTTCTTACAAACAGAGAGATTTGAGCCCATTATGAGTCTTATTGGTTACCTTTCCCTTTTGTGTGTTTGGTTTCTCCAGGAGGTTGTGCACAAGGCTGTGACACCCAACTTCATTCCAATTTTGTAAGGCATGGTTGATGCTAGTAGCTTGAAGCTTCTTTCTTGTGCCTGACCTCTCTTCCCTAGAACTACTTGGATTATACAAGCTTAGTGTACAAATGGGCAGCAGCAGAAGATGTACCCACACTGCCAGATCAGATGGGTTGGCTATAAACTTCTCCAGAGTGGACTTTAAAGTCCTATAAAAGTTCATCATGCTCTGTTGTGGGATGATGGCAAATGTGGTCACATTCCTCCCGAAGAACAAATTAAGCATGTCCAAATGAGAATTGGTAGGAGCAGCAGGGTCAACTGAAGCCTCAGGTTCTGGAGTTGGTGGGTGGGGTTTGTCAATCCCATGAACTAGAAAATCTTCAGATAGGACATTGTATGGCTTGGGTATGAATTCATCATGGTTGCGACAGGGCCTCCTCCATGAGTAAGTGTGCATGCACTGAGTGCATAACCATATTTACAAACTGGATAAGACCTGCTCCCAAGCAATGAAATCTGATACCTCGGTACTGATCCTGCCTCTACAGGTAATCTGGCTTCCTTTGTTGGCAAATGTCTATCTTATAAGTGTTTGTAGAATCCAGTTCTACTGAACCCCCTACCTCCAACCCCATTAATGTAACCATCAAAACACTTAAATGGACAGTGGAACCGAGATTCATTGAGAGAACCCCCATCAACACTATCTGTTGAACCCACAGAAGACCTAGTGGTGGGCATGATAAAAGGGAGGGACCTAGGGATGAAAAAGAGATGAAATTGAACTAATAGGAACGACAAAAATGTATCTCAGAAAGGTTACTGGACACCAAATTGAAGAAACTTAAGCTGAATTTACAACCTAGAAACTGAACAGTAAGAACCCTAGAATTTGAATCCACTAATATACCTATATGTATAGCTGTGGAACCTATTCTTGAAGCCCTAGCAGGTAAGAAACGAAGATGAAAAAGAGATTTCATACATGAGAAATGGGTGTTGGCCGGAGTCCCAACTGATGAACTCGACTACTTCATCGCCATTAATGCCATCTCTTACAGAGCTTCTTTCTCTTGCTTCCCCCATTATTATTATTGTTGTTATTATTATTATTATTATTATTATTATTATTATTATTATTATTATTATT
>JAJJMC010018473.1:5091661-5192120 GCA_023531435.1 Papaver californicum | reverse complement strand
TTATTATTATTATTATTATTATTATTATTATTATTATTATTATTATTTATTTCATTTTTTAATTGTAAAAATGGGATTTTATTAGAGAGAAAAAGCATATTACAAAGTAATGGTAGGAAGCCTAGCCACAATCTGGGTCCCCACCCCTTTTTGAATGGAAATGCCTAATCTGAAAAAAAAGGGAATTGCCTGTTTTATAGTTGTAGTCAAGGCTAGCTATGCAATTCTGCAACCTCTTCACAAAAGCAACCGTGTCCTCTCCAAGTTCGCGTAGGGTAGTAAAAGCGAGCACGCCAAAACCATATCCATGCTCGTTGCATTTGTCTAGGTATTTGTGACGTTTACGATCAATGGCGTTAAAAATGGCTTGACCAGACGTGAAGGAGGCTCTCTCGCCTCCAGTAAATGGGGACACCCTAGTAACGTCAAGGCAAACGTCGCGACCGTTTTCCCAATTTATATACAAGAACATCGGATGGCCTTAGGGAATTTTCGTTGTCTGATAGAAAACCCAGTTTGACTTCTTTTCGTTATTATTAGTATTATAAAAAAGACTTTGATTAAAAGGAGAAAAGTATTTTTTACATAGCGTTGGTAGGGGCCTAGCCACAAGCTTATCCCCTACCCCTTTCTGAATGGAAATGCCTAATCTAAAGAAAATGGATCCCCAACTTTGTAGTTATAGTCGTGGCTAGCCATGCAGTTCTGCAGTCTCGTCATGAAGCCAATCGTGTCATCTCCCAACTCCCCCAGAGTCATAAAGGCAAGAACTCCCAAGCCATATCCATGCTCGTTACATTTGTCCAAATATTTATTACATTTGCGCGTAACGGCGTTAGAGATGGCAATCCCATGCGTAAACGCAACCCTCTTGCCTCCTGCAAAAGGGGACACCCCTGTGACGTCGAAGCAAACATCTCGACCCTCCTCCTAATTGTATACAAGTATATCCGCGGGCCTAAGGGCGTTTGCATTGTCAAATAAGAAACCCAGCTTGACTTCCTTACGGGCTGAGACACCAGCTTTAAAACACATATCCGCCACCACGTCTCTAACTAGGTCGTGCCTAAATTTGATACCCACTTCACTGGCGCAGTGTAGGGCGTGATCCCCAAAGGCATCCATATCTCTGCCGCAAAAGAACAAGAGCTACCCTCAACAAACATAGCAATACCCAACATATAACAAAGTATGGCCCTAAATTGGCGAGGCCCAATAGATTGGTATAGCCCAGTGATTCGGATAGCTTTGAGGTAGTCTTGTGCATGGCTCAGCCGATTACATTTCCACAAAATGCAATCGCGTTCAGTCTGGTGAAAACTGCTGGGGATACTCTTGTTGACCATATCAAAGTACAACACTGCCAGAGAATGCATGGGTCGGGGGGCAGTTGCTTTAATACTGAGAGCTGGGCACCAACACCCTTATTATTATTATTATTATTATTATTATTATTATTATTATTATTATTATTATTATTATTATTATTAAAACGACCAATAAAGTTATTACAATGAGTTGGTTGGAAGCCTAGCGACAAGCTGGGGACCAACACCCTTTTGAATAGATATACCTATTATAAGAAAAGGAGAACCACCTATTATATAATTGTAATCATGACTATCCATACAATTCTGCTTCCTCTTCAAGAAAACTATTGTGACTTCACCAAGTTCACCTAAGGTAGAGAAAGCTAGCACACCAAATCCATATCCATAAGAAGTGCATCTATCTAAACTTGAGTCTGATATCACTAGCACAATGTAGAACGTGGTCACCAAACACATCCATCCCCCTGCCACAGCTAGTGCATAAACAATCTTCTTCAAATAGAGTGATTCCTAGTCGATAACTAAGGATAACTCTAAATTGTCGAGGCACAATTGTTTGGTTAATACCAGAAATAGGTATATCTTTAAGGTAATCTTGTGCATGATTGATTCTATTACTCCGCCATAAGATAGTATCTCGCTTTGACATGGAAAATCTGATGGGGATGTTCTTCTTAACAACATCGAATTAAATGACCGCCAAGGAGTGCATATGACTTGGGGAAGTATCTTGGATGTTTTAGGAAGAAGAATATAAATCACAGACTTGTATAAAGTTCGTTAATGCATGCTGGAAGTTGTGAGATATATCTGAATATATGGAATTATTGAGGATAGTGTCCTGCAAGTGTTTGGTATGGATACAAGAAGCAAGGTAGCAGTACTGGATTGTATTTTCCATTGTGTACACACCCAGGCCTCCATCTTTCAAGGGTAAAGGTTTTATGCGTTGCTGAAGAGGACCAAACGTGCACTATCTCTAGTGATAAGGTGTCTAAGGAACTGGAACAAATGTTGATCATAGTATAAAGCAGAATCTTTAAGGGCCATTGGATTAGTTGTCCTCATAGTGAAGTAAAGCCTCGAAACACCTGCACAATTGCGTAAGAGCAATAATTCACTCAGTGGGTCTTGAAGTCTCTTTACAATATCCATCAACTGAATTATTTTCTCCACCCTGCTTTTTACCAAGTCACTACAAAACTTCATATCAAGGATAACTGGACCACCAAGTAGCTTCACACACAATGGAGGTCGACTAATATTCGATGGGAAAACCCCTTCAACCAAGCTTATGGGGTCAGTTAATGGCCAGAATATTTCAGATTTATTGATGTTGAGATAAAAACCCATAGCAATGCCTTCAAATCTTATAATTTACAGTGCTTTGGCTATTTCCATTGTATCAGCAGCAATAATACCATCATCAAGGTACCATGCATGCAGATCAAGAGTACATTCAGTGGTTATTTTGCTGACAAATGGGTGTAGATCAGGGCGAATACTAAGGGATCAAAAGGGTCACCTTGCTGAACCCTTTGTGCTGAAGCAAGAATGTTATCATTGTAGTATAATTTTGCAGGTTTGGCATAACAAAACCAAACCCACTTTGATATGCTTGGAAATTTACTCTAACCTCTTTGATGATAGTGGTTCTATCAACTAAGTTAAAGGTATTGCTAAAATCAACTAGAAGCTTAGTCATGTGTGGTAGGTTACCTTTCATTTCAAAAAGCCTATTTGCAGAGTGTAGAATACCTTCACCACCACATTGCACACTAAAAACAAACTGATGATCTCACAAATAAGTGGACATTTCCTTACAGACAGTTGTGGCTGCAAGTTTGGATCAAAGTCTTCTCCATATTGTCCCCACTGCTATAGTCCTAAGCCCACCTCCAGGTTTGAGTAGAGGTGTTAGGGGAGAACTAGTTATGTACTCACAAAGCACATAGGGGACCTTTCCATCCAACCACAATTTAACAACACCTGTAATGGATGTTAAAAGATCATCTGCCATGACAGCTGCTAGGCCATTTAAGGAATCCAAAAGGTGTTGGGCCCTAAGTCCATCTCTACCGCAAGATGTACCCTTAGGGAAGCTTTTAATTGCCCATAGAACTGGCTTATTGTCCACAACTAATGCGTCAACATGAATAGGTTCAGATGGAATGGATGGTAGGGTAGAATGGGGATGTTTCTGGCTCAATTCATTGAGAGTGTCAGCATTGTTAGGTGCTATGCCATATGAAGATAGAACTCTGATGACTGTAGTGTATTGACCATAACTCAACTTCTTCTTACAAGCATGAAGGTTAAAGTTATCTTTCTTTTTTTGTTGTAACTTTTGCTCTTTTGAAGTTGCTTTGATATTCCAAAGAGTTTATGTATTATGATAGAGCAGCTGTTAGGTTCTTTCTATTGCAGCAAAGCCTAGTTGATGCTGGCAGATTGAAGTATTTTTCTTGTTCCTGATCTCTCTTTCATGGTGCACTTGGAAATATATAAGTTTAAAGTGAAAATTGGTAGCAAAATGAGATGCAACCATGCTGTCAAATCCATTGGGTTTTCAATTACCATATCTAAGGTTGTTTTAAGTGTTCTAGAAAAAACAAGTCTGTATTGAGGAGGAATGCTTGCAACAGTCGTGAATTGTTTCTGGTAAACCAAATTAAGCATATCCAGTAATAATCCATCTGATTTTACAGGTACAACTACAAAGTTTGCATCTGAGATGATTGTTTGGGGTTTATCTATTCCATGGATCAAGAAAGCAGCAGATAACCTATTATAGGGCCTAGGAATAATGTCACTAGCATTCATATGACATGGCCTCCTCCATGAATAGATATGCATGCATTGAGTGAAAAGCCACATCTGTAATCTAGAAAGAACACTTTCCCATGCTTCATATATTGTGTGGTTTGCGCTGATTCTTTCTCAGCAAGTGTTTTTTGCGTCTTCAGAAGGGAGATGTTATTATTATTATTATTATTATTATTATGAAAAGGGACTTTCATTAAAAGAGAGGAAGTATTTTTTACATAGCATTAGTAGGGAGCCTAGCCACAAGCTGAGCCCATACCCCTTTCTGAATGGAAATGCCTAATCTAAAGAAAAGGGAATCCCCAACTTCTTAGTTATAATCGTGGCTAGCCATGCAGTTCTGCAGTCTCGTCATGAAGCCAATCGTGTTATCTCCCAACTCTCCCAGAGTCGTAAAGGCAAGAACACCTAAGCCATATCCATGCTCGTTACATTTGTCCAAATATTTGTTACGTTTACGGGTAATAGCGTTAGAGATGGCAATCCCAGGTGTAAACGCAACCCTCTCGCCTCCAGCAAAAGGAGACACCCCTGTAACATCGAAGCATACGTATCGACCCTCCTCCCAATTGTATACGAGTATATTCGCGGGCCCAAGGGCGCTTGCGTTGTCAGACAAAAACTCCAGTTTGACTTCCTTACGGGCAGAAACACCAGGTTTAAAACACATATCCGCTACCACGGCTCTGACTAGATCGTGACTAAATTTGAGACCCACTTTACTGGAACAATGTAGGGCGTGATCCCCAAAGGCATCCATTTCTCTGCCATAAAAGGGACAAGAGCTACCCTCAGCAAACATAGCAATACCCAAACTATAACAAAGTATGGCCCTAAATTGGCGCGATCCAATAGATTGATGTAGCCCTGTGATTGGAATAACTTTGAGGTAGTCTTGTGCATGGCTCAACCGATTACATTGCCACAAAATGCAATCGCGCTCAGTCTGGTGGAAACTGCTAGGGATACTCTTCTTGACCGTATCAAAGTACAACACTGCCAGAGAATGCATGGGTCGGGGGGCAGTTGCTTTAATACTGAGAGAAGAAGGAGGAATCCCACAGACCTGACTAAATCCAAGCAAGGATTGCTGGAAGCTGAGATGAAGAGCAGTGTCCCTGTCCACATGAAGAATAGTGTTCTGCACTTGGATTGTCTGAAGACAGGAGGCAAGGTAGCAGTAAAAGCTAGAATCCTTCATAGTGTAAACCCCTAAACCTCCATCTTTTATAGGCAAAGACGCTATGCACATTTGGTAGGGGCCGAACCCAGCTCCATCACTAGTAACCAAATGTCTAAGGAACTGACATAAATGCTGGTCATAATACTCAGCTGACTCGTGCAAGACAGAGGGGATGGTGGTCCTCAAAGTGAAGTATAAGCGCGACACCCCCGCACAATTTCTGAGAAGAAGCAATTCACTTTGTGGATCCTGCAAAAGCTTTAGAGACTCCATTAACTGAAGGGTTTTCTCCACCCTACGCTGGACCAACTCGTTGCAGAAGTTAGCATCCAGACTAACAGGCCCACCGAGGAGCTTCACTTCTCTAACTGGTCTACTGATGGTGGCCGGGAACACACCCTTTTCCAAACTTCTGGGGTCAGAATTAGGCCAGAATAGCCCAGTCTTGTTAATGTTGAGGGATAAGCCTCTGATACTCCCCTCGGATTGGATGATGTGTAAAGCTTGAGTCACCTATAGAGTGTCCCCAACGATAGTACCATCGTCCAAATACCAAACATGCGTATCCAAAGTGCACTTAGAAGCAACTTCTAAAATGAACGGATGTAATGTTAGAGCAAACAATAAAGGCCCCAAAGGGCCCCCCTGTTGGACGCCCTGAGCCGACAAAAGCACTTTGTCATTGTAATAAAGCATTGCCGGCTTAGCGTAGTAAAATTCCACCCATCTAGAAATACCAGGGCACTTGGATCTGACTTCATTAATAATTGCGGTTCTATCCACCAAATTAAAAGCATTGTTGAAGTCTATTAAAAGCATGCATTTGGTGAAGGAGTTACCTTGTAGCTCTAAAATTCTGTTAGCTGAATGCAAAATGCCTTCCCCACCACATTGGACTCCCACACCAAATTGGTAATCACCTAAATAAGTGGATTTCCTTGCTGACCCCTGATGCAGCCAATTTAGAACAAACCCTCCTCCAGATGGTTCCCACGGTGATCGGCCTGATGCCCCCTCCAGGCTTGATCAAAGGAGTAAGAGGGGCACTCGCAATGTAAGCGCCAAGCACTGCAGGAAATTATTATTATTATTATTGTTATTATTATTATTATGAGAACGAAAATTTGATTAGATAGGAAAAACCGATTACACATTAGTGGTGGGAAGCCTCGCCACAAGCTGAGCTCCCACACCCTTTTGTATGGAAATGCCAAGTCTAAAGAAAAGGTAGTTGCCTATTTTGTAATTGTAATCTAGGCTTACAGTGCGGTTCTATAGCGTTCGAGATTGCCTGGACGGGTGTGAAGGCGGCTCCCCTGGCACCTGTAAACGGGGACACTCTTGTGACGTCAAGGCACACGTCTCGGCCATTCTCCCAGTTGTATACTAGGATATCCGCTGGCCTCAAGGAATTCTCATTGTCCGAGAGAAAGCCCAGGTTAGCTTCCTTGCTAGCGGTGACTCCAGCTTTGTAGCACATGTCAGATAGCACATCCCTGACTAAACCGTGTCGAAATTTGAGGGACACCTCACTGGCATAATGAAGTGCATGATCGCCAAAGACGTTCATACCCCGCCCACAACAAGAACATAAGCTCCCCTCTTCAAATTATGCTATACCAAGCTTGTAACTAAGGATAACCCGAAATTGTCGAGGCCCAATTGCTTGGTGAATCCCGACTATGGGGATCGCCTTAAGGATGTCTTGGGCATGACTCAACTTGTTGCTTTGCCAAAGGATGGTATCTCGCTCGGACAGGTTGAAGCAAGTGGGTATATTCTTCTTGACAACATCAAAGTATTGGGCTGCCAGAAGAGGCATAGGGCGCAGGGAAACGACTTGGATGTTGGCAGGAAGACCATAGACCTGTGTGAACCTGGCGTGTGCTTGATGGAAGCTAAGGTGCTGGTCCGCATCACAGTGGGTTTTAAGGATGGTGTTCTGCAGCTGCTGTGTTTGTATGCATGAAGCTATAAAGCTGTAGTGGCAGGCGTCGCCCATGGTGTAAACCCCTAGCCACCATCCTTCATTGGCAAGGTGGCTAAACGCATCTGAGTAGGTCTGAAACCTGCACCATATCCAGTCACTATGTGTCTAAGAAATTCCATGAGGTACTTGTCAAAATGGGCGGCTGGGACTTGGAGGGCCTGAGGATTGGTGGTTCTCAGGGTGAAGAAAAGTCTGGAGACTCCGGCGCAATTTCTCAACAATAAAAGCTCACTCTACGGGTCCTGCAAGGACTTCACCGCCTACATAAGGTGACATGTCTTGTCCACCCTTCCCTGTACCATATCTCTGCAAAAGCTGGAGTCTAAGCTGACTGGACCACCAAGAAGCTTAACCCCGAGAGCTGGTCTGCTAATGTCTGTAGGGAATATACCCTCCACAAACACTTTAGGTTCAACCACCGGCCAAAAGAGCTCTATCTTGCTGATGTTGAGGAAGATCCCTCTGCTGCTGCCCTCTCGCTGAATGATTCGCAAGGCTTTGGCTACCTCCAAAGAATCACCTGCAATTGTACCGTCATCTAGGTACCAAACATTCATCACAAGTAAGCACTCCGAAGCTATCTGAGTGATGAGGGGATGCAAGGTTAGCGCAAAGAGCAAGGGACCTAGGGGATCCCCTTATTGCACTCCCTGAGCAGAAAGAAGAGTGTGATCCTGGTAATATAATTTTGCTGGATGTGCATAGAAAAATTCCACCCAACTGGAGATGGTTGGGAATTTGCTCCTCACCTCATGAAGCATTACTGATCTGTCTACCAAGTTGAAGGCGTTGCTAAAGTCTATCAACAACATACTCATGGTCATACAGGTCCCTTGCAACTCCAGAAGCTTGTTAGATGAATGGAGGATAGCTTCTCCCCCAAACTGGACACTAGCACCAAACTGATGATCACCAAGTTAAGAATCCAATTCCTTGCAAACTGTTGCTGCCGCCATCTTCGAACATAACCTCCTCCAAATGGTCCCTACGGCTATCGGCCTTATACCGCCCCCTGGCTTGAGAAGAGGAGTCAAATGAGCACTAGACACATATGCTCCTAACATGGGTGGGCACTTCTCGGAAATCCACAAGTTAACCACCCGTGTTAAAGGGATAAGCAACTCCTCAACAACAACAGATGTAGAACCGCTTAAGGCATCTAGTAAATGTTGAGCCCTTAGGCCATCCCTTCCACAAGAGGTACCCTTAGGAAAACCTTTAATAGCTATTAAGACAGCTTCCTTGTCCACACATAGAGCTTCTGCCTGGATAGGGCCCTCTGGGATGTCTGGTGATGAGATAAGGGGGTGCTTGCTCCTCAGTTCACTGAGAGTTTAATTGCTGCCGTATATTGACCATAGCTTAATTTCCTCTTACAAGCATTGAGGTTTGAGCCCCCCTGGTTCATCTTAGAGACCTTGCTCTTGTATGTATTTGGTGACTCAAGGACGTTGTGCGCTAAGCTAGAACTCCCGCCTTCATTCCATGACTATATTCCATGACTGTATGGCATGGTTTATTATTATTATTAGTATTATGAAAAAAAGTACTTACAAAGAGTTAGTGGGTAGCCTAGCAACAAGATGGGAACCTACATCTTTTTGAACAGAAATAACAATTCTAAGAAATAAAGAATTGCCTACATTATAATTATAGTCATGACTATCCATACAATTTTGAAATCTCTTCAAGAAAGCAATCGTATCTTCTCCAAGCTCCCCTAAGGTGGTGAAAGCGAGCACGCCAAACCCATATCCATGTGCGGTACATCTATCCGGGTATTTGTTATGTTTACAAGCAATAACACTCTAAATAGCTTGCCCAGACACAAAGGCACCTCTCCCTCCATTAGTAAAGGATGACACACCTGTAACATCGAAGCAGACATCTTTCCAATTTTCCCAGTTGTACACAAGGATATCAACGAGCCTTAAGGCATTCTCATTGTTGGACAAGAAGCCCAATGCGACTTCCTTACGAGATGCCATATTAGCTTTGTAGCAAATATCGACAAACACATCTCTAACTAAATCATGTCTAAATTTAAGCCCGACTTCGCTAGCACAATGTAAGGCATGATCAATGAATACGTCCATTCCTCGGCCGCAGCTGGTGCATAAACAATTTTCTTCAAACAGTGGTATGCCCAGTCGATAACAAAGGGTGGCTCTGAATTGCTGAGGCCCAATTGTTTGGTTTAGACCAAAAATAGGTACGGTTTTGAGGTAATCTTGAGCATGCTCAAGTTTGTTGCTTTGCCATAAAATAGAGTCTCGTTCTGTCATAGAGCATCCGCTAGGAATGTTTTCTTAACAACATCAAAGTAAATGACTTCCAAGGAGTTCATATGACGAGGGGCAGTAGCTTGGATGTTGAAAGAAAATGAAGATAGACCATATACCAGTATGAAGTTGTTTAAGGCATGCTGGAAGCTGAGAGATACCTCTGGAGACGTCATGGTACTGAGGAAGGTGTCTTGAAGGTGTTGTGTCTGTGTACGAGAGGCAAGATAATGATACTTGCTAGTATTCTCCATTGTGTAAACACCCAGGCATTCATCTTTCAAGGGCAGAGTTTCTATGCGCCGTTGAAGTGGACCAAAGCCTGCACCATCTCCAGTAACCAGATGTCTAAGAAAACATGAACAAGTGCAAATCATAATAAGAAACTGAGTTTTGAAGTGCCATAGGATTAGTTGTTCTCATTGTGAAATATAACCTGGACACAACATCACAATTGTGCAAGAGCAATAATTCACTTTGTGGATCATGTTATTGCTTGAAAGTATCCATTATTATTATTATTATTATTATTATTATTATTATTATTTTATTTTTTATTATTATAAAACGACTTGATTAGATAGAAAAAGTAAGTTACATAGATAAAGTGGGAAGCCTAGCTACTAAGTGGGCACTCACCCCTTTTTGGATAGGGAGACCTAATCTAAAGAAAAAAGAGTTGCCGATTTTATAATTATAATCAAAACTAGCTATACAATTCTGCAACCTCTATAGAAAGACTACAGTGTCCTCTCCTAGTTCGCCTAGGGTAGTGAAGGCTAGCACTCCAAGCCGATATCCGTGAGCGTCGCATTTGTCTAGATATTTATTTTGTTTCCGGGATATGGCATTCGAGATGGCTAGGCCTGGCGAGAAAGCTGTTCTCCCCCTCAATTGAAGGGGGACACCCCAGTAACGCCGAGACAGACGTCACGATCATTCTCCCAGTTGTATACCAGGATATCCGCAGGCCTTAAGGAATTCTCATCGTCCGATAAGAAGCCCAACTTGACTTCTTTACGCGCTGACACTCCGGCTCTGTAGCACATGTCTGCGAGCACATCCCGGGCCAAGTCGCGTCTGAACTTTAGGCCCACTTCGCTGGCACATTATAGGGCGTGGTCTCCGAAGACGTCCATGCCTCTACCACAACTGGGACATAAACTGCGATCTTCAAACATGGGTATCCCGAGTCTGTAGCTAAGTACGGCCCGGAACTTCCTAGGCCCAATCGACTGGTTAAGCTCAGCTATTGGGACTGCCTTGAGGAAGTCTTGGGCATGGCTGAATTTGGAGCATTGCCACAGAATGTCGTCACGTCCAGTCATGGGGAGTCTACTGGGGATGGTCTTCTTAACAACATCAAAGTATATGACTTCTAATGAGTGCATTGGGCTTGGGACAGTAGCTTGGATGTTGTAAGAAGAGGCCAAGCCACAGACCTGGATGAAACTGGTCAGAGCAAGATGGTAACTATGGTGTGTGTTTGTATCCATAAGAGCTTTGAGTGTGGTGTTCTGCAACTGCATGGTCTGAACACAAGAGGCAAGGTTACTATAATGGCTTGTGTCATCCATTGTGTAGACACCCAAACCACCATCCTTCATGGGTAAGGTTGACAACCGCAGCTGTAATGGCCCAAACCCATCTCCATCTCCTGTGACCAAATGCCTGAGGATTTGCTGGAGATGCAGATCATAGTGGGCTGCTGGGAGATGGAGAGCCAAGGTCCTTGTGGTCCTCAATGTGAAGTACAACTTGGATACCCCTACACAGTTGCGCAATAGGAGTAGCTCACTCTTTGGATCTTGTAACTTCTTCAGGGTCTCCATGAGATGCAGAGTCTTCACCACTCTGACCTGCATAAAATCACTATAGAATTTGAAGTTCAAGCTTACTGGACCACCTAGTAGTTTCACACCTCTCTCTGGCCTGTTTATTTCCTCAGGAAAGGTCTCTTCCACCAAGCTTCTGGGGTCAACTGTAGGACAGTAAAGCTCTGTTTTGGTGATGTTAAGGTGCATCCCCCTCTTGTGACCTTCAGCCTGAATGATGTTCAGGGCTTTGGAAACCTCCAAAGTGTCACCAACAACTGTACCATCTTCCATATACCGCGCATGTAGATCTAGGGTGCACTCTGAGGCTATGCTGCTGATGAAAGGGTGTAGGTTAAATAAAAAAGTAGAGGTCCTAGTGGGTCACCTTGTTGGACTCCTTGAGCAGACATAAGGGTGTTTTCATTGTAGTATAACTTTGATGGGTTGGCATAGCAAAACTCCACCTACCTGGACATGCCTGGGCACCTAGCTCTGACTTCTTTGATCATGGAAGACTTATCTACCAGATTGAAAGCATTCATGAAATTCACAAATAGCATGCTCTTGCTGGGAGAGTTACCTTGTAGCTCCAAGAGCCTGTTGGCAGAGTGCATTATGGCTTCCCCTACACATTGGACCCCCACACCAAACTGGAAGTCCCCAAGGTATGCTGACATCTCTTTGCAGACAACAGAAGTAGCAAACTTTGAACACATCCTCCTCCAGATTGTTCCAACAACAATGGGCCTCAGCCCTCCATCAGGTTTGAGCATGGGTGTTAGAGGAGCACTGGATATGTACTCCCCAAGCTCTAATGGGCACTTCCCTGCTAACCACAAGTTGACCACTCATGCTATAAAAGCTAATAGATCATATGCTACAGCTGCAGCAGGGCCACGTAAGGCATCTAAGAGGTACTGAGCTCTGAGGCCATCCCTCCCACAGGATGTCCCTTTGGGGAAGCCTTTGATGGCAGACAAGACTACATTTTTGTCAACATTTAGGGCTTCAACTTGGATTGGCTCTGCTGGGATAGATGGTGGGGGAGGCACATGGGTGTTTCTGCCTGAGGCAGGGCCTGAGTAATGCTGCCTGATTGGAGCCTCTTGATAATGCTGCTATCTCTCCTCAATTGTGCTTTTGGGGGAATAAAGGCTGAGGGTGCACACTGGAATCAGGAGAAAATGGAGTCACACAGAAAGGTCAAGGGGATTAGCAATGACCTTGTCTAGTGCAGCCTTCAAGGTTCTGGAGAAACTGAGCCTGCATTGGGGGGGGGGGGGTATGCTGACCACTGTTATGCAGTTCATCTGCATGACCTGGTTAAACAAGCTCATATACATCCCAGCTGGTGCCTCTGGTTCCTCCACCCTACTTGGCTCAGATGTAGCACCTTGTGGCTTGTCTAGACCATGTACCAGGAAGTCAGCTGACAACCCATTGTATGGCCCGGGGATAAAATTCCCCTCATGCAACCTACATGGCTTCCTCTAGGAGTAGATATGCATGCATTGAGTGCACAACCACATATGCAAGCCAGACAATACCATCTCCCAAACATTATAGACAACCCTCCATTGCTGATCCTATTTATGCACAAGGATTTTGCCTCATCAGTTGGGAGGTGCCTGTCATGTAGGTGTCTGTAGAAGCCTGTTCTTCTCAGGCCCCTCCCACCCACTCCATTGTTGCAACGATCAAAAGTCTTGAAGGGGCATTGGAACAAATGCTCATGAGAACCCCCAAAATCAACTCATGTTGAGTCTAGTGAAGCTGTTGAAGACCTAGTTCTAGGCATGCTGTGAAACAAAAGAAAAAAAGGGAAAATGTAGTGGGTAGGAGCGGCCTGAGCATTTTTAAAAAGTATTTTTACAAGAAACTAGTTGGAAGCCTAACAAGCTAATCTCCAACAGCGTACTATATTAGTTGAATAGGTTGTTGTGCTAGCCTACCAGCGAGCCTCATGAGGAACCAGCCAAGGGAGTTAAAGAGGATAGGGGGGTTGATAATGTCGCAAGGGGGTCAAGCTAACTCTACCTTCCATGTCAAATTCAGCAGTATTGCGCCATCGGGGACTCGAACCTGGGACCTCCTTGAGCGCATGAAACCTTTTGAGGAACGGGGATGATCAGCTGAGCTAGCTACCCGTTGTTGAAATGGATAATTTTATTTATTATTATTATTATTATTATTATTATTATTATTATTATTATTATTATTATTTTAAAAGGAGAAATGTATAAATAAAGAAGAGTTTACAAGAAGTTGGTTGGAAGCCTAGCAACAAGTTGGGCGCCAACACCTTTTTGAATAGCTGCACCTAGCTACTCTATGAAAGAGGAAACTACCTATTCTAGTATTAGCATCATATCTGGCAAGGCAGTTTTTTAGTCTCTTCATAAAGGTGATTGTGTCATCTCCAAGTTCTCCCAAGGTAGTGAAGGATAAAATACCAAAACCATATCCATGATTAATGCATTTGTTAAGGTATTTGTTACGTTTCCGGAGGACTGCATTAGAAATGGCACGACCATGAGAAAAAATACGGGGCCCACCTCCAATGAAAGGCGAGACACATGTGACGTCAAAGAACGCGTATTGGTCGTTCTCCCAGCTGTAGACCAAGATATCAGCGAGACGCAAAGTATTATCATTATCAGACAAAAAGGCCAACAAAACTTTTTTTATGTCCAAAACTCTGGATTTATAACATATGTCTGTGAAGACGTCTCTAACTAGATCATGACAAAATTTAAGCCCAACATCACTTGCACAGTGTAATGCATGATCACCATAAATATCCATTTCTCTGTTGCAGCTAGGACAAAGGCCCCCACTATCAAAAAAGGGGATACTAAGCCTATAACAAAGTACAGAGCTAAATTGTTTTCCTTGAATAAGATCACATGCGCCGAGTTAGAGGGATATATTTGGGTATATTGATTTACAAGACACTTCTGTACTCGAATTATTTTTAAAGTATCAGTTTTTCAACGTAATAGATGGTAATATATAAAAGTCAACAATAAAAATAGAACTCTCGTATAGGGGCTTACACTTCCAATAAAGAGGCTTTTGAAGTTTTTAGGGTGACTAAATAGTTGGCTAGGGGGTATCCTATGGCTATAACACATTCTGCATTACCCTTCCATCTATAAAAATGTTTAATTTGACCTTCAATCTATTAAAACCTAAACAAAAAAAAAACCTATCTATAATCCATTTTCGATTTCAAAACCTTTCAACTCCTCCAACCGTATGTTTTTCTTCTCCCCTTCTACTCTTTTTCTCCCTTTTTTCTTCTCCATCGAAATTCCTCGTCAATTAATCGACGATTCAAAAAATTTATAATCATTGTCGATTAAACTCGTTAGCAAAGATGAAGAATCCTACTAAAGGATTCGACAGAGACCCATGTTATTAATTTCTCATTTTTGTGATTGAAATATGTTTGCTTGATTGATTGATTTCAAAAAAAAAGAAAAATTAGGTTTTCAGAAAAAATTTCGGTTGGTATTTGTTAAAATTCCAACTGTTGGTATTTGTTAAGAATCTTGGATTTTTCAATAATCTTCAAAAAATTCTCTCTTTTTTTCTACTTTTTCTTCCCACCACAATAAAATATATAAAAGTTAATTTGATTAAGTATAACATTATTTTAAATTATTATTATTAGTCTAATCTATTATCTAATTAGATTAATTATTAGTAACTAAATATGGATAATTTAGCCATTATAAAAATATAATGGATCGGGGTTCTTTGAAATTTATATCTAATGACGATGCGTAGTACAAATTTCTCACTTATAAAGAATATAAATATGAATATCAAATTATACATATTTTTTATACTAATAATAATTAATTAAAATATAATTTTAAAAATATTGTTTTGGTAATAAAATAAGTTAATTTTTTAAAAATAAAATTTTAAAATAAATTACTTTAACACCTGAGAAACGACGAATATTATATACGGGCATTCGATTGATATAGTGTTCTGGTTAAACATTTCCAGGGAGAGAGAGATGGACTGAGTGAAAGGGGAGTGTTATATATTCAACTCAGATAAAAACCCATGATCTCTTCTTTATCTCAGTTTTTATCTCTGTCCAGAAATGTGTTGAAAGTTAAATACATACAGAACCGAAAAAGTGCAACAGAAGAGAGAATGTGTTAGAGACAGAGAGAGTGGGGACAAAAGCTAACCTCTGACTTTATTAATATTTCTTCTGTTTCAGAAAAAGAGTTACTATCACTTTTTTATTTTAGCCTAAAAATAGGTTAAAATGAAAAAATAATAATAACCCTTTTTATGAAACAGAGGTAGTAGTATTTAAGAATAAGTACTACTAATAAGAGAGCCTGAAAAAGAAACTTGATAATTTAGGTTTTGGTTTTTTTTAATAGTTTAAAAATATCAGAGACCTACTTTAAATTCAGATAAACATACAGGTTATTTATTGATATACCCCCACGTTAGTGTCCTCGTTACAAAACTGATCTCGTATTTTACTTTTCCATCCGTCTTTATTGGAAAATTGTCAAACTGTGGTTAGGAGATAGCTAGCACCTTTTTCCAAGTCTAAGAAGACTGATTTAACCTTAACACATTTTTCCAACTCAAGTTGCTCCAAGAATAACTCGAGGCCTTCCCGTTTTACTTTGAGCCTATCTAATTTTACACACAACTACAGAGTAGAATAAAGGATGTATAAATTTGGTCAAAAATACCAAACTATCCTCTATTCATTAATTAACTATAATACTAAAATCAAAATAGAAAATAATTTTCCCTTTTCACCACTTTCCAAATCTAAAAAAATCCAAAACAAAAACAAATTTTCTATTTCCATCAAACTTTCCATATTCTAAAAATCCTAACTTTTCCAAAAACATACTCCAATCACTATCCCTTTCGATCTACAACGTAAATCTCTATATACCCTTTCTTATAATAGCATATTTAATCAATCTACATGTTTAAATCTTAATTTTCGTGAGTCAGGTTCCTGAGTTATTACCAGACTCGTTCGATGTGGATCCATCGTATCCACCAATTCTGTTTATGTTCTTCATATATAAAAATCGAACTGGACGAGCCTAAACTAAGAAATGGTCGTTCATGTCCGCTTCGGTCACAAAGGTGGAGATGATGGGTTGATCTTAGGAGAGGGAAGCAAAGAATATTAAAAAATTATTGTGTGATGAGAATGGTAGTGTGTAGTTTTAAGAATGGATTATCTCTGACATAGATCTCTTGTTATGTCGAATAAATGAAGTCATCTATTTATAGCTTTGTAATGAACATATTGATTTCTAATAAGTGGTGGAAGTTATGAAGAGATGGAGAAGTGGCGATCGTAGATATTTTAGTAGAGTCATGTCCGATAAGTAAGGAGGATTGTACGACCACTATTCCTCGTCCTCTCAAATGTTCTTTAACCTTCTCACTACTTATTACCTTCTGGTCTTGGATGTGTTGCCACAACGCACGATGTCGTAGACCGCCAGACCAATACCCAAATAAGAATTTCCCCATGTGTTGTATTTGATATCTCGTAGAAAATAGTGGAGTCACGAATTACTACTATTTGGATTAAGTCAAGTCAGTGACTAGTTAAATTAGTGAGCCAAGTTGCTCAATTCACTTAGTTGATAAGTAAACTGATCAGTGTGGAGTCTAGTAAAATAGTAAGTTTTATGGTCATGAACTAGCTTAGTATAAGTAACATGGCATGAATTTGGGAGTGTTTGAAGCCAAGATTACGCGAAAGTTCCCAAGGATCAGTCTGGCACACTCAAGAACCGGGCGAAGAGGCTTGATGAAGAACCATATAGGGATGGCACTGGCATTAGGCCAGCGGCGTAAGTAATGACGTGTCCCTGAAGAACAACGCTTGTGAGAAGGGAGCGTCCTCAGGGACACAATGGGCTGACGCTAGCTTTGTGCTAGCGCCATGTTAGGGATGGCACTGGCACTAGGCCAGCGCCAAAGTAGTGACGCGTCTTGAAGTGTCTGGTGCTAGCTCAGGCTAGCGCCGAGGAGGGGATGACGCTGGCCATAGGGATGCGTCGTGAGGACATTGCGCGTCTTGAGCGAGAGGGGATGGTGCTGGCCCTAGACCAGCGCCAGATATTAGTGACGCGTCCATGAGATGTTGCGGCAAAATGAAGCATCCTCAGGGAACGATCATTGGGTTATGGCACGTCCTAGAGGAACGACACATAAGGAGTGACGCGTCCTTAAACTAGAATAACATGTATTCTTGAGGAAAGGATGTCAAATTGTGATGTTTTCTTTGCGAACAGGGTGTTAGGATAGAATACGTCTTCGAGGATCAAGCACTAGATATTCCCGGAATAGGTAGATGTTATTTGAACATCGATGCACATTAGTACAAGTTCAAGGAATTTAGCTATGGAAATTATGCGACTTGGGACTGGTTCAATATGGCATAAATTTTGTATATATTGAAGATACTATGGGATCAATATAGAACGCTTGTAGTTATTTGTAGAGACTATATTCTTAATTCTCTTGTGGAATATAATTTTATATTTTGATACAAAGTCAGAAATATGCGCGGATGTTTTTTTAGGCTTATGCTGCTAGGCAGAGGGATATTTTACAATTCTAGCATTGTCAAAAATCCACCATCAACGTTAAGTCCCCCGCTTAGTGAGGAACAATAATTTTGCGTTGTAAGCACTAGATGGTGATAATATGCTCTTTAACAATCATATATGATAAACTTTCAAGAGTAAAAGAAGATATACTTAGATTATGTTTCCTGGTACTGGGATTTGTGCCCCTTAGTCTTAATCCTGGTTGAGGTTAATAGATGCTTGTGTTCACGTCATGAACGCTAATCTGTGAGCAAAGTGAGGATATTGCTGGTGTTGGATGTCTTTGGTCTTTTAGCTTAGTTTCCTAATCCGAGAAGGACTTCCCATGATTAATCGCCTGTATATGCACTCTCTTCAAAGCGTCATCCCCTCCCTTTCATTCTTCTTCTATTTTTCGCTGGTGGAAGAAAACACACTCCTCTAGCACGCGTTAGTAAGAGATGGTCGTTTCTCAAGCAAGGTAAATGCTAGTGACTTAGTCGTGATTCCACCATCCGGTAGAGCTAGGGTTTCCTAATTTTCCTCACATATCATATTCCCATGCGTATATATATCTTGATAATACCGAAAATATAACTTTCCTTCTTCTTCTTTTAGCAAAACCCTAGTTTCATTATTGTTCTTCCAAGACGGAGTAATCTTGAACCATAGCAGTAACAATATCAGTAAGCATAATATGGTAGACAAAGCTTTTGGTAATTCTCTTTTCTTTGTATGTGCTCCTTTATCTTGTTGATATTGTAACCATCATCTTGTTCCTCGTGTCTTGAATAAATCATGACAGTTCCTGATCGAAACCATGTTCCAAATCTTCGAATAAGAAAGAAACCTACATAAACAAAAGGGTGAAGATGACTCATCCTCAAGAGGCACAGTCTAAAATCAATAGTTCTCTGGGTAAAGTCATAAGATTTGTACAGGGCATGCCTCTCAATTATTTGAAAGTAGCGCGTAAGTGTGTTGTTGATTTCACGTTCGTGATTAATGCTGAAGAGGAATCTTAGCGCCGAGATGATTTAGAGAAGATAAATACTGAGGATGAAGAACTCCGAATTTACCAACATGAGCAACATTCTCGGATGAATGTGAATTGAACAAACAGAACAACTAGAGCGAGTTGTGCGTGCTAATGGCGTGGTTCAGATTTTGATGCAGATGATTACTCTTCTGAATGGGAGCCCATAAAGCATGAAACCAATCTATTTTCTCCAAACACAAGATTATAGAAACTAGTTCAAGCCGATATTGAAGTTGAATATCCTGAGGATGCTTATTACGACAAGCAGATGGGTTATATTGACCCTGCAGATGATGATGATCCCGGAGAAGACTTGGAGGAAGACCCTGAAAAAGATCTAAGAGAAGGATCTGAAATAGAGGACCCTGAAGAAGACTTTGAAGAAAATCCAGAAGAAGAAGAAGAACATGATTCTGATGAATAGGGTGATAAAGAACATGACTTTGACTCGGGTTCCCAGTCTTCTGATTAAACCCAGTATGGCTATTTTTTTCCCGTAATTTTTCTTTCACACTTTACGTCTCATAGATACTTTTTCCATTCTCAGTTAAACATTTTATGTTTGATATGGCCTTTATGATGGAGCTATTTTTTTCTTCTAGCACCTTTTATTGTTATGAGTACGCATCAACATTTTCATGTCTTGAGATTACTGAATGAATAAATCTATGTTTGTGAATTTGTAAAAGATTTCATTAATTTTCGTCATAAATTTCAAAACTATAGTGCTTGGAAAAAAACATCCGTGTTATATGATTGAACCCTCTATCCTTATTAGAAAAGAATTTTCCACGTCGTTTAAGGAGAAAATCCTGGGTTTGATCTTGTTTGGGGCGTCAAAACGACCCAACATCAAAATTCAGAAAGTATCCAGGAAAATTCTACCAGTTTTCGGACGCAACATCGTTCACTCTTAACTATTTTATCTGATTAATATGCCCTTTTAGTATGTTGTAGTAGAAACCCGTATGAAAATTTTGACTAATGACTCATGCCCAGATTCCTTACCGATTGCTGGCAGCTTCAAAGTTTACAAGATACAGTGTAAAACTATTTTCTGACGTAATTTTATGAAACATATTGCAATGAATTTGGACCATATAATACCTTAAGTATCATTTTTTAACGAATGTATATGATATTTATGAGTAGGTATAGTGATTTTTATGATCCATATTCGAAAATTTTGTATTTGAGATGTTCTAATCTAATATGCATGTAACCTCTCTACTTTTAGGGAGTGATGACTAAAGAAATAAAGATGAAATAGTTGATGAGAAGATGGAGATTACCAGGAATTGTAATGTTGATATCATTCCTATTCCAATTTAGAATCATGGGGTGAGCCTTCCTTGACGCATCCACCAAGCACAACATTCTATACGGTGATGCAATTCAGTGGTGTTACAGGACCGTAATAGTTGATTGTGTTTGACATAAATGTTGACTCTGCCTTCTGATACGACTCTTTTATACATGTGCATTCCTGATTCTGGTGGAATTGTAAAATGTAGAGGCAAGTTTGAAAGGAGGTTCCAAGTTTAAGGTGGAAGAAGTATGTTTCTGAGACTACTAGGCTAGCTTTCAAATGCTTATTTGGGTTTGAATCTTTGTGTATTTCAGTTTATTTTTTTTATTGACCGTGATTTTTGGTAGGCGATTTACAAATATCCTTTTTCTAAAATAATGATATTTCTACTCGATTAATGAAATTGAAATCCTAAGGATGCCTAGGAATTTTGGAGGAATTACAAATACTACATGAAAATAGGGAAATAAAGATGATAACAAAGTGTTCAGGTATTGGAAGATTTGAGAAATTTTCCATGAAGAACTGTTGCGATAGGCTCATCCTCTGTAGTGATCAACTTGTAGTAGCTGCCAACGGTGGCCCACGAAATTTTATGCGGTCCTTCCTAGTTGGAAGAGCGGCGACGTCTTGATACTTTGAGGACCAAATCTCCTACCCGTAAAATGTTTGGTTTGATTGCTTTGGCCCTATATATTTTCTGTTCTTATGGACAAATCTCTTCTTTAATATCTCTTAGAATATAAATGAGAGAAAATTCCTTCGAGAACTCTGGTGGTTCATAAAAGGTGGAGATGGCATCTATCCATCTGTTAAAGTACTGAGATGGAGTAGTAATCCATTCGTAACGACGGGATAAAACACAATCGATTTTTCCAGCAAGGTCCAGTCCCCATTCTTGTGATGAATGAGGATGACTCAAAGATAAGGAATCAAATTGAGTAAGAGCTACTTAAGTACGTGATAGACACATTATTGTGTCTGATTTGCTCAATTCTCTATATTGTTAGTGCTCGATTTTGTACCTATTGTGTTATTTTATATAGTTATAGGTGTTTTTGGGAAATAATTTTTTGTGAAAAAATTGACTCAAAAATTACTAAAGGCATCCAGAGAAATTACTAAAGGCGCCAAGGATATGTGCATGTTTGCAGTTGCGATAATATATTTTCATGCATCGACACATATATGTTAATGGTTGGATATGGGATGGTGTTGCAACATAACTTTGTTGCATGTGAAGCGCTGGATCATAACTTATGTGTTAGGATTTGGTAAACACGTATTTGACTTCTCTGACGTGTTTGAAAAAAAAGGTGAGACTTTGCTACACTTATTGGACCATCTTATTTAATGTTCTCTTAGAGATCTACAGAGAAGAGTTATATTCGTGGACCCCACTTTTCTTTTTATCACTAAGGACCAAGGGCTAACTTTATATGTTACTGCCTTCCACACTGGATCACTTACCTTTATATATACCACTGTAAAGATTTTTATCTGTTGCGATAATTTGGGAAGTTTTGTTAATCCAACAGTTAGCAATTTCCACAATTATTTCACGTGGAGATACAATGGTTAATTTAAAGGAATAAAGGGTCGTAGATTAAGGGGTGGATTGAGTTGAGTGGCGGTGATTTATGTATGGTTGGACTTTGATGGAAGACTAGCTTAGGAAACTGGTCGCACCTAGGGATGCACAAAGGTCGGTTCGGTTCGGTTCTCGGTGGAATCCTTTATATGTACTTCTTCATGGTTGGTTCTTAAATTTTGTACTTGTACCCTGTACCCTGTACCTTGGGTTCGGTTCCTGTCTTGTACCCTATATTCTGGGTTCGGTTCCGGGTACGTACCCTGTACCCTGTTTTTTTTTTTTTTTTTTTTTGCATCTAAAAATTTAAATATAAATGTAAATTGTTGAAGTAAAAGGGATAGAAAGTTTAAGTGTTGCTATCATTCCAATCTCATTACGAAATGTATATAGTATTAACTTCCATCAAATAAACACAAAAAAGAAGAATAACCAACATAGAGTTAGAATGTAAAGGTTTTAAGGGTTTCGTAATGAGATTCAAGAAAGTAAAGATTTCGATGAAATGAATCTAATGAACTTCAAGGATCAAAATATTCTGGCGCTGGCATAGGACCCAATAACTCTGCAACATCCATTAAGAAATGAATATTATGTTAAAGATTGAATTGATGACTAATAAAGAAAATAAAAAAAAAGAAGAAAAAAAAATCACATTACCTTCCTCAACATTAGAGTTATCATCTAGTATATAATCATATAAAAGATCAAGAGCAATAGGTTTTAGTAATCAACTTTGTAAAAGATCATGAGGAGGTACATGTACAGGGTACAGGGGTAGTACCTGTACCTTGTACCCGGTTGTACTCAGTTCTCATTTTTTGTACCCGTACCCTGTACCTTGTACCCTGGTTCGGTTCTTCTGGGGTACGGTTCCGTCGGTTCCGATCCAGTTCTTCGGTTCCTGTGCATCCCTAGTCGCAGCTGAGTGTTTGAGCTTATCCCAAATTTGAGTTTCACCGAGTCTATATAAGGTAGTCGGCACAACAAGTTAAGGGAGGAGGCGGAGAGCCGAGAGCATCATTGAGAGTTCGATATTTGTTATGTTTTCATATTATTATTCTTTTAGTTATTTATTTTCAGAAAGGATTGGGATGTGCCATGCTTATGATTTATAATTAATGTTTTAGAAATCTATTTTTGACAAAGAACGGATTTAATAAAAGAGCTATAATTATTAAGAATCATTATAAGCATCACTCAAATATAACTAAGGGTGGAATCCTGAGTTCCAGTTTCTTTTAATATTGTTATCATCTTTTACTTATTTTCTAGTTTAAATCAGAATTAGCTCTAAAACGGATCTTCACAACTCTCAGTGAATGAACCATTTTTATTACTTTTATAAAAACGATCAAGTTTTTGGCACCGCTGCCAGAGATTTGTTTTTAGGTTAAGATTTTAGATTTATCTTTGTTTTTAGGTTTAGTTTTATTTTTAGATTTTTATTCTTTTGTTCCATTTTACGTTTTTGGGTATTTGTCTATTTGCTACAGGTTTTGGATCAAAAAGAAAGTTGAGCCGAAGATTCTGGTGATTAATTAAAGACTTGGAGTCAAAGATAAAGCGAAAAGAATAGAAAAAGAAAAACAAAGATTTTATTTTTAGGGTTTTATTTTTTTAATTTTAGAAATTGTATTAGGGTTTTTATTTTTGTATTCTTTTAGTTTGTTTTTTTTACTTTTTTTTTGTAACTTTAGATATTATTTTTATTTTTATTTCAAACCCTACGTAAGGGTAGTATTAAATATAAACTTCACTGGGAAGGAACACAATTACGATATTTTCTCAACCTCTTGGGTTCGTACACTGATACAGGAGTCAGTGGCCCGAGTCGACTTTAGCGGTTCATCGCCCGCCTGGAACGGGAGGTAAAACTCGATCAACCACGAATCTCCTGCTAGTGGGTTTACTATATTCCTCCGTATGCATATATGACTTGAAAACGGACTTTATTCTCTAGTAAAGAGCAAGAACTGTCCATACAAGATAAGGGTTCGGATTTCATCATCGTATCCTTCTTTCCCGCTTTATTAACATGTTACCAAATACGAACCTAAACCTAAAATTTGACTAGAAATAAGACCGATAGGGTAACGAGCTTATTGGAAAATCTATCAAAAGGATTGTATTGGTTACTTTGTTAGCTCAACTCAAGGATCAGGAAGATTAATTTTAAGTTGGTTCGTGCCACCTTGTAACCCAAGAAAATGTTTGCCAAAGAGATAGGGTTATTCAAGCTCCATAGAGTTTATCCTGCTTCTCTTTGATCAACTTAATCTAATTCGGATCAGGTTTGTTAAAACTGTAACTAGTTTCCTTTTGGAATAATAGAAGCTCTCTAGAAATAATCTAAGTAGAGCCATCATGTTTTTTATTTGCTAGATTCAATAGGTTTTATTTGGTCAAGTCATCCTTGTTTGTGCTTGTTTAGAATTCCCTTCTAGTAGGATGTCGAACTGGTATTACAATGATCAATACAATGAATATTCGACTGATTTTCAAAATGGACAGTACCCATACTATGAACATAGTGTAGATAGTAGTTGGAACCACGACCAACCTTTTGAAGGTTATAGCTCTTACCATATTGGTCTCAATTACTATTCGTACGCGCACCAGTCATGTGAACGGGAAAATAAGCATAACACGAGTTCTTCGACTTTGGAAGATACCCTCAAGCAGTTGCAACTAATAATCTTTATGAACCTAGAAATTCTCTAGAAGAATCCCTCAAGCATTTAACTGAGATGACACATAGGCTTGAATTAAATATGAAGGAGTTTGTTGCAACGATGACTATTGCTCAAAATATTCTTAATTGCCAATATAGTGTTTCTGATATTACCCTTGAAAACAAGGATAGTTATTCACATAATCAAAATGACGAGGTTAGAATCGGTAACACTACTTGTTTAGATGAGGTTAGACCATCTTCTTATTATTATGATGATGAGGATAGTGTTGTTGAAGAATCTGAAATATGTGGGTATAGTGATCAGGAATTTGCTACTCCAGTTGTGCTTCATGATGATATTGTCATTTCTGGTTCAAATCCTAATAATTTTAATGATTATTCACTTATTCAAAAGGAAGAGGATTTGACTAGAAATACCACTGTTTTAGACGATGTAGTATTTCCTTGTTACGAACCGATGATTGTTTAGAGGAACGGGTTTATTCTGAGAATACTGTTTTAGAGTCTAGCGATTTAGAAACAATAGTCCTAGACAAAGAAGATAGACTCATAAAGATTTTAAATATGAGCGAGGATGCACCTCCTGGTATAACTTAAAAGAAGCAATTGACCATTTTCAGGAATCTGACGATCTAGAAATTAGGGAAATTGTGACTAGTCTATCTAAAGACACTAAAAACTCTGAGTATGGGGGTGATTATCATTCTCTGTGTGCTTTACCTTTGACTCTTATAAAAATCCCTCACGTGGGACTTGACATATGTCCCTTTACCATTTTACAAGATTATCTTCATACACGTTTTCCTGAACCTAATCATGTCCAGAAAGAAGTTCATTTGTTAGAAACCCATCATATGGTTGATGTGGTTTACCCAGGCGATAATACCAAGATTGACTTTGTTTTCCCACCAAAAATTTTTCTTCCAATTGTGGGAACGTATGAGTTTTCGAATGTGTCAATTATTAAGTTTTGAGACTAAGCCTAATTACTTTATGATAGAATCGACATATTTTCTTAAGAATGACCACCACTTTCATTGTGGTCAACTGTGTAACTCAAATCTGATTGACTTTGAGAATTCGTAATTATTTAGGTTATTATTGTGTGCTACTAAGTTCTTAGTTGAGTCTTTCCAGACTCTACAACTTGATTCTACGGATCCTTCCAATGAGGAAATTCATACCATGAAAATATTTTATCTAAACCCTTTTATAGAGCCTGAACCTGAACCACAACTAGATATAGTTGTCTTACACAGAAAACTAGATAAGGCATGCTCGGTTTGTTCATTTTTTTGGCTTGTTGCAGTTTCCTTTTATTTGGGATACACTATTTGATTCAGATGACCCACAATTATTCCGGATATTGCTATATGATTTTATAAGGTGACTTATCCTTTCTTAGTCTGGCTGAAAAATTTAAACTTAGCACTTGCATGGGAGGTAACCCATGCTCCTCCTACTCGATAATATCCTTCCCTAACTCTTTTCTTCGTGGTAACAATTTCTTCTTGTTCATTTTTTTAATCATTTATCTTTAGAACATTGAGGACAATGTTAAATTTAAGTTTAGGGGTATGGGAAGAAACTTTAAGTTGAAATATGAAACTCCAAAGTCTAGAAACTTGTGAACTATTCAGGATGACACTAACCATTCTAGATAGATGGAAACATAACTCTTGTCTATAGGAATTGGCGTGCCCAGCTAAATGGTCTATTCATAAGAGGACGCCAAGCTCAGCTGTTAGAAATAACATGATAGTTGTCACCATATCTCGGAATCTATCTCGACCATATCACCTTCTGTTATTTTTTTGTTGCAATTTGTTGTGTATTTCTCTAACTGATTTGGTGGGGCATTAATATCGCCTTGTTATCGCTGCCAAGATGAAGTAGAGTGTTTGAGATCAAGCCCCATTATTGTATTTTATTTAGACCATTATTCAAAAAAAATGATAAAGAAAATAAAAATAAAAATAATAATTGTTTTATTTTCAATAAATTGACCGTTGAGGCCCTTGTATATACAAGCTGAGTCGATATTAGTATAAGGATTAAGATCAGTGAGAGCGTATCTCAATCCATTAGGGTTCATCCTGGCACTGACCTTCAGAAAGATATGGGAAACACCGTTCACCTTAGTCAACATGTGCAATCTTCATCTTCATATCCATCTTCTAAATCTATTCATATGATTGAACTTTGATAGATTCCGAGTATTGTGGTTGAACGACTATATATCTAAGAATAATTTTGAATTCTTGTATGAATTTTAGTACGCTGAGTGCAACTCTTGTACAACAATTGGATTACTACAGGGTAATGATTCTCATAGCCAAAGAATTTAGTAGGCAACTGAATAGCATGTTTAATGTCTATCCTCAATCGTTCAAAAGTAGCTAAGGTTTGGAGTAAAAGGTTTTGTGGGTATACCTCTTGTAAGCCCACACGAGATAACACTCGTCTTCTAGGGTCACCTAGGAGTTTAACAGCTAGATGCACGTGCTAAGTGTAGTGGTGATTCCTACAAAAGTGAGTTAAATTTTTATTTTTGTAGATTAGATTTGCTCGAGGACTAGCAAATAATAAGTTGGAGTATTTAATAGACACATTTTTGTGTCTGATTTGTTTTCAATTCTCTATATTGTTAGTGCAATTTTGTATTTATTGTGTTATTTTATATTTTTTGTACGTGTTTTTGTGAAATAATTTTTTATATAAAAATTAACTTAGAAATTACTAAAGGCACCCAGAAAAATTACTAAAGGTGCCGAGGATATGTGCATGTTTGCAGTTGCGATAATATATTTTCATGCATCGACACATGTATGTTAATGGTTGGATATGGGATGGTGTTGCAACGTAACTTTGTTGCATGTGAAGCGCTGGATCATAACTTATGTGTTAGGATTTGGTAAACACGTATTTGACTTCTCTGACGTGTTTGAAAAAAAAGGTGAGACTTTGCTACACATAATGGACCATCTTATTTAATGTTCTCTTAGAGATCTACAGAGAAGAGTTATATTCGTGGACCCCACTTTTCTTTTTATCACTAAGGACCAAGGGCTATCTTTATATGTTACTGCCTTCCACACTGGATCACTTACCTTTATATATACACTGTAAAGATTTTTATCTGTTGCGATCAGTGCAGTACGTACCGTCCGGTAAGCGGTACGAAATTTAGTTTACCGTCGAAATGATATTTATCGAGAAAACCGGCCGGTACGGTTAAAAACCGGTATTATCCGGTATTACCCGATATTATCCGGTTATACCCGATACGTATTATTGGCCGTCAGATGGAAAAACAAATCTGATCCTACGGCTGATATTTGCGTGAATGGGTGAAAAAACAAATCTGATCCTCTCTCTGCATCTTCTTCTTCGTTTCTGTCTGGGACCTGGGTTCATCTCTGCATCTTCTTCTTCGTTCAGCGTCTCCATCTCCATCCTTCTTCAGCGCCTCCACCCATCTCTTCCTCCATCTCTTAAGGTATGTATTAAACTCAAACCTAGATAACTATAGTTCAAGTAATCTTGTTTGATTTTTATTGTGAAACTGATTCTCATATTCATTCTAGCTTTATTTCGTATGATTTGATTTGGGTAGTTTCAAATTAGGTTTCTTGTTCATTGTTAGAGATTGAATATCCATTTATCCATATTGAAATCAGATCTTGAAGTGGTTTGGGAAACTCAAGTTTGGGTTACTTTTTCAAATTGGGTATTTTTTATGAATTAAGGCTTTTAATTTTGATTTCAATCAAAATGATATTACTGATTTTGTTGACTTGGCACAGTGAAACTTCTTGTGATTTCTTAAGATGAGAATTCCTTAGTAAGAACAGTGAAACTTCTTGGCACAGTAGAATTCTTGTTGACTTGGCACATTTTTGACTACCTGGTTATCGGAAGGGAACTTCATTTGGTGGATTCAGCACACATGTAGCATGGTTTGTTGAAAACTACATGATGAAGATACTAAACTAGAGCCAATAGTCATACACATTTGCATGGAGAAATTTTCAAAAACAAAATGTCTTTGTTACACAGCCAATTAGAATTAAAATCAGATATTGCGGATAGTTCAATACTATAACTAGAAGCAACTGTAAGTGTGTGCAAGGTCAACGAAAATCAGGTACTGCCATCTCCCAGCTCAGATTTCGTATTAGATTCGATTGGTAGTCAGGTACCCTTAAAACTAATGCAGTCAAGTTAGTGTCTAACTTCTGTTTGGCAAGAATATGCTAAAAATAACAATCTCAACACTGCACCAAAACTGGCAACTTTGACTTTAGGTACTTCATTGAATATTAGACTCAACAATTTTGGCATGCTCGAGAATTAGATTTCAATTATAACTTCTATATGAATTTGGATCAATGAGTATCTTTCCATTTAGCTATCATGTCTGGTAGGCTAATTTAATGATCATTTGTAACTCTCTTTGCTAAAACAACATTTGGGTTCTAAGTTTTTGGATTACATGTTTCGTTTCTTGAAAGCTTTTTTCATTTCAGAATTAGTGTTTCGAGTGTAGCGATGTCTGTTTAATCATTCATTGAGGATTGGATACATTGTTTGGTATTAAAGGGACCTTGTTTTAACTAGCAGAATTAGGTTGTAGGAGCAAGTACACTGGATGACCTGACGGACCACTAGTTGGTGCACTTTTTGAGGTTGTGATACAGACACACCCGGTATTAGTTGGTTTCATGTATCCGGCACGCCCGGTAAACACCAACTTATGCAGTCTGTGAGGTGTTTTGGCTTTGATTTTTGTTCTTCTGTTACAACTTCTCCACCAAATTCAGTCTAAACTGTTGCATGTCCATCAATTCCATGCTCTGGCATTTGAGTTATGTTGATAAACTGTACTGGAATTTTCATTCGATTTACTGTACTAGCTATTATGTTCATAACCCGTCGATTCAAATCACGTCCCCAGTACTTGTTTAAAGGCTTTGATTCAGTATAGAATCTAAATTATTTCTGATGAATAAAATGTGAGCTAGTATTTTTTTTATAAAATTATAGGTATAAAATATATAGACCGATATTTCGCCGGTATGTAAACCGAAATTTTCCCGGTATACCGGCGTACCAGTATATCGCTCTCGACCGGTACGAACTGAAATCCGGTATGGTACAGCCTTGGTTGCGATAATTTTGGAAGTTTTGTTAATCCAACAGTTAGCCATTTCCACAATTATTTCACGTGGAGATACAATGGTTAATTTAAAGGAATAAAGGGTCGTAGATTAAGGGGTGGATTGAGTTGAGTGGCGGTGATTTATGTATTGGTTGGACTTTGACGGAAGACTAGCTTAGGAAACTGGTCGCAGCTGAGTGTTTGAGCTTATCCCAAATTTGAGTTTCACCGAGTCTATATAAGGTAGTCGGAACAAAAAGTTAAGGGAGGAAACGGAGAGCCGAGAGCATCATTGAGAGTTGGATATTTGTTATGTTTTCATATTATTATTCTTTTAGTTATTTATTTTCGAAAAGGATTGGGATGCGCCATGCTTATGATTTATAATTAATGTTTTAGAAATCTATTTTTGACAAAGAACGGATTCAATAAAATAGCTATAATTATTAAGAATCATTATAAGCATCATTCAAATATGATTAAGGGTGGAATCCCGAGTTCCAGTTTTCTTTTAATATTGTTATCATCTTTTACTTATTTTATAGTTTAAATCAGAATTAGGTCTAAAACGAATCTTCACAAGTCTCAGTGAACATTTTTACCACTTTTATTAAATGATCAGTACGATACCTATTAATATAAGATGATGCACTCTCCGTTGATGATTGATTCCCTTCCATGGATTTGAGCAATTGATATTCCTCCAGGTATAGGGTGAGTCCTCATCAACGATGTCCCTGTCTTCATGAGGAGGGCCCTTTACTCGAGGTGGAATAGCTGGCGGGGTTGTCAGGCGAGATGCTCATTGTTGAAGCCATGCACGTCCTAGGATCATACCATAATTGAGCTTTTCCTTGATGATGTAAAATTTGTGTCTTTTTGGGTAACTCATGCTGCTAATGTAAGCGTGATGTGTCTGTAAACATTTATAGTGGTCCCTTTAGGGTCTCTGACTGTCGTTGGCGAGCGCGTAGCCACTTCTTGAGTAATCCTTGCTGCCTTAAGAGTTTTGACGGTGATAACATTCATATTCATACCAGCACCATCCAATGTTTTTCTAAATTCAACATCTTTGAGACGTGCAGTGGTGAAGAGTCCCCGGTCATGCCTTACATTGTTCTTGTTGACCATGTCCTCAATAGAAACTTGACTTGAACATGAGTATGTTCGGTGAGAGGTGGCAATCCAGTCACAATTCGATTAAGAGCATTAAAGATATCCTTACGCTGATCGTTTGGGAAGTGGAGGAACTCACACATGCGCTCCATCAAGGATTTAATTATTCGGTTAATCGGCTCTCTGGAGAGGGTGAAGCTTCTAACTGGAAGGGGATTTTTGTGGATACCTTCAGTCCCTAATTGTAACTTTCCTGACTCTATCTTTTCTTTGAATATGCATCTCAGACCATTGCATTCACTGGTGAGATAGTTGTCGAACCGATGGAAACGATTATATTTTGGATCTGTCATTTCTCGAGCAGTCGGTGGGCATCGCACGAATGCAATTTTGATGACTCTATCTTGTACCCACGCCTACAGTAATTCAAGGACTTCTTCCATGGGGAATGGAAAATCTGGACAAGCTAAGTCTGGTTTTATATCTTTCTCTTCTTGATGTTGTTGTTTTTGTTGTCGCGGTGCTATAGACGCTCCTTGGACCTTGTTATTCTATGGTTACCTAAGAAGTCGAAAGCAAACAACAATTCCCTGCTCTTTGTGGGAACGAATCCATATTTGCTATTCTACTCGCTATTGTAGAAACTATATGAAATATGTTGGTGATAGTCACATTTTTTTGTGTCTAAACTGTTCTCAATTTCATATTTTGTTGGTACTCATTTTTGTACTTATCATGGGTTTTTATGTCTTTGTAGGTATTTTTGGAAAATAAATATTTGCGAAAAAATTGGCTCGAAAAGTTGTTATAGACACCCGGAAAAATTACTAAAGGCACCCACCAGATAGATTAGGGGCACTCTTAATTTTTAAATCAAATCCATATTTGGGGGGGGGAAATCTACTTTATATGAAAAGAGTTTTTCTGAATTTTTTGAAGCCGAGATTTATGGGGTTTAAAGTGTGTTTCAATATCATAATGAGAAGGAAGGATTTAAACGTTTCCAAACACGTCAATCAAACAGTCCCAAGCCGAGAAAAATCGGTAAAAAGTCGAGTTCACACCGGAAAAGATTTTCCTCCCCTGTTTCGGATAATCAAGAATTTGAGTTTGATTTGGATGAGATTTTGGTTCCTTATCAGTTGAGGAAAGCCTACAAGGGTTTACTAGACCTATATAAACCCAACAGAGATAAGAAAAATAGAGGGGGGGAGGCTCGGAAGAAAACAGGAAAAAAAATGATGCTGATGTAGTGAAGAACAGGGAAAAGGAGACGATTTCTTCAACCCATCTGCAACAAATATCTTCCCGTTTGCAAATTTATCTTCAGATGCAACGGTTTTTCAACCCATCATCAACGGATATCTTCAGAACATCAACGTTTATCTTCAGTGGAAGCACTTCTCTTCTGTAACAGTGGAAACAGTTGTCTGCAACACTATTAAACCGTTGCAAACTCTCAGTTTACACAATTTTCACTCTTTTCATCTTTGTAAACAATTTTTGAGCCATGAATGCATATTTTGAGAGTGTTTACAACATGAGGAGCTAGACCCCATTGTTGAGGCGGCGTAGGAAGCCATTTTTCAAATAATAAAATGGTATATTTTTATCTAATTAATTTTACAATTCTTTTATGATTATTTGCGTTGAATTAAATTTGAAATAATAATTTTTATCAATTAGTTGTGTTTTCTTTTGATGGGTCATGCTTAGTTTAGATCTATTGATGTCTCATACTTTTAATTTACAACTATTATTTATAAAATCTAACTTTGACAATATTTAAAATCAATTGAATGTATGAGTTGCAAGATAATTACTAATACTAAATCACTTGAAAAAATTGGCTAATGGTGGAATCCTTAGTCTTGGTTCTTTCCATAATCTTAAAATCAATTTTAATTTTTTCTTCTTTACTTTTAGTATTAAAAATTAGGTTTAAAAATCAAATCTTCACAAGTCTGAGTATCAAATCTTTTACAACTATTTCTACAACACATCAGTTTTTGGCGCCGCCGACGCGAATTTATTTTTAGGTTAATTTATTTTTTTAGTATTAGTTTTTTTATATTTTTTTATTATTTTTTCTTTCTATTTTACGTTTTTTTTGGTATTTCTCTTTTGCTACAGGTTTTGGAACGAAAAAGAAAAGAAATTGAGCCAAAGATTTTGGTGATTAAAAGACTTGGAGTAAATTTAAATAAAAAAGAACGGAAAAGAAGACAAAGAATTTATTTTTATTTAATTTTTACTTTTTAGGATTTTTATTTGTTATTTTTATTTAGAAAAACTGTAATAGGAAATTTTTAATTGTTTTTATAATTTTCTTTTATTTTTGGACATTATTTTTATTTTTAAACCCTACGGAAAGGTAGTATTAAATATGAACTGCACAGGGAAGGACGAAAATTACGATACTGTCTTAGTCCTTTGGGTTCGTACACTGACACAGGAGTCAGTGGTTCGAGGCGACTTCAACGGTTCATCGCCCGTCTGGTACGGGAGGTAAAACTCTAACAATCCACGAAACCCCTGCAAGTGGATTTTTAATATTCCTTCGTAATGCATATATGTTGAGGACTGAATGCGGATTTATTTTATAGTAAATGGCAAGAACTGGCCATATAAGATAAGGACTCGGATTCCATCACCATTTCCTTCTTGCCCGCCTTAGGAAAACATTACCAAACACGAACCTAAGCTTCAAATTTTGACTAGAAAAAGACCGATAGGGTAACGAGCTTATAGGAAAGTCATTCAAAAGAAATGAATTGGTTACTCTGTTAGCCGAACTCAAAATTCAGGAAGATTATTTTAAGAAGATTCGAGCTGCCTTGTAAACTAGGGAAACGTTGCCAAAGAGACAGGGTTATCCAAGCTCCTTAGAGCTTATCCTGTTTCTATTCGACTTAATCTAATTCGGATCGTTCTAAGAGGTTTGCTAAAATTGTAACTAGTTTCCTTTTGAAAGAATAAAAGCTGGTCTAAAAACAATCTAAGTGGCGCCATCATTCTTTTTGTTTGCTAGATTCAATAGGTTTGATTTGGTTGAGTCAGCCTTGCTTGTGATTGTTTAGGATTCCATTCCAATTAGGATTTATTTTTATTTTTTTAGTGTATGCCAAGACCGCTTAAAACCATCACTGAGCGATCTTGGAAAAGAGACATTATGGGTTGTTTGATTAGTGACAAACCTAGTAGTTATGTCCCTGGAAACGAGGACCTCGAAGACTCTTCTTTTGAGGGCCCTGTTTTTGGAAATTTTAATTTTGAGAACTTGAGACTGTGTGAAGAAGTTAATCCTAGTTCTTTGATAGCTCCATCAATGGGAACTTTAAAAGCTTTGTTGAACCCGACTAGGACTTCTCGTTCATTATGTATCAAGTTAGCTGAAACTGAAGCAAACTATGAGTTAAAACCTGGAACCATACAGATGCTCCCAATATTCTTAGGGAAAGAAAATGAAAACCCTTATTTCCATGTTAGGGATTTTGTGGAAATATGTAGTACCATCAGGATTAAAGACCTAGATGATAAAGCATTGAAACTTAGATTGTTTCCTTTTTCACTCAGAGACAAAGCCAAATCTTGGCTATATAGTTTGACTTCCGAGTCCATTGAAACCTATGAAAAACTTACATCTTTCTTTTTTCAGAACTTTTTGGGAAGGACAGACTGTTGAAGAGCACGCCCATGCTCTTTATAATAACACTAGATTTGATAATAATCAGAAATTTGACCCTTATTCAGAAACCTATATCCCTGGTTGGAGAAACCATCCTAACCTTTCTTGGTTTAAGGGCCAGAGTTAAGGTCAGTCTAGTAATTATAAGGTTCCCCCAGGTTTTGGATATACTAAAAATCCTTCAGGACCGACACAAGTTCAGAATCCGATAGATAAGACGATCATGAGTTTAGCAGAGTCTCTCGCCTTATTAACTCAGGACACTAAAGATTTTCAGCAGTCAGTCAACCAAAGTTTACTAGAAAATCAAAAGATTGTTCAGGCTAATAGTCAGGCTATTTCCAATTTAGAAACCCAGGTTGGCCAAATCGTTGAGTCTTTGAGATAAAGAGAAAAAAGCAAGTTCCCTATTCAACCATAACCCAATCCTAGAGGAGTTCATGAAGTATCTTCTGGTGAAAAATCATCAAATCATGTGAATGCAATTAGGACCTTTAGGAATGGTTAAGTTGTAGACAACAAGGTAAACATGCCTGATAGTGAACATACTGTAGTTCACCCTTCTGAGCCAGTAGCTGAAGAGACTGATGAAGTCTCTAAAGAACCCGATGCAGTTCCTTATAAACTAGATTTTATGCCCAGAACCCCGTTCCCAAACCTGTTAGAAAAAACAAAGAAGGAATCCAATTTTAACGACATATTGGAGGTTTTTAAGCAAGTCACTATCAACCTTCATTTATTAGATACAATTAGGAAGATTCCTACTTATGCCAAGTTCCTTAAGCATATGTGTACGCGAAAGCGAAAGCTGAGTGTACAAAAGAAATCCTTTTTAACTAGTCATGTGAGTTCTATTCTCCAGAACAATACAACTCCTAAGTAAAAAGACCCAGGGTCCCCAACCATTTCTTGCACAATAGGTAACTACCGTGTTGAGAAAGCGTTACTTGAATTAGGAGCCACTGTGAACTTTCCTCTGTACCATGTGTACCTCCAGCTAGGACTTGGTGATTTGAAACCTACTCAGATAACACTGCAATTAGATGATAGGTTTGTGAAAATTCCTCGTGGTGTCATAGAGGATGTTCTTATTGAGGTCGATAAGTTTATTTATCCAGTGAATTTTGTTGTTCTTGATACCTAACTTGTCCCTGACCCATAGAATCAAATACCTGTGATTAGGTCGCCCATTTTTAGCTACATCTAATGTGATCATTAACTTTCGAAATGGTATTATGAACTTATCTTTTGGTAATATGGCAATTGAGTTGAATATTTTTAATATTAGTAAGCAACCACCTAAGCTAGATGAGACGTGCATTGAAAAGGTGAACATGATAGGAATAATAGTTTAGAAGTCATACCAAACACTTTGTTAGAAAATCCATTAGAGAAATGCCTGGACTACTTTGGGTTTGATTTTGATGATGATAGTGTGATTAATGAGGTGAATGCTGTGTTAGATTCAGCCCCTTTGATAGACACCAGTAATGGATGGAAATCTAAGTTCGAACCACTACTAGTTTCTAAGTCTACCCTAATTCCTTCTTTAGAAGAGCCTCCTAAGTTGGACCTTAAACAAATAACAGATATCCTGAAGTATGTGTATTTAGGCCCATCTGAGACTTTGTATGTGATTGTAGCATCCGACTTGGATAGTAACCAAGAAAGTAGGCTAGTGAACAGTGCTTCAAGATAATAAGGAAGCTTTAGGGTGGACCATAGCATACATTAAGGGTATAAGTCCTACTGTTTGTATACATCAGATTCATTTAGAGGATGATACCAAACCATCTAGGGAGATGCAATTTCGACTTAACCCTAACATGAAAGAAGTAGTTCGTACTGAGGTGCTTAATTTGTTAGATGCGGGTATTATTTACCCTATTTTAGATAGTAAGTGGGTCATTCCTGTTCAGGTTGTTCCCAAGAAATCAGGTATCATTGTAGTCCAGAATGATAACAATGAGTTAATCCCAACCCGAGTGACCACAAGGTGGCGTGTTTGTATTGACTATAGAAAATTAAACAAGGTCGCAAGGAAGTACCACTTTCCCCATCATTTTATCGACCAATTGCTTGAGAGATTAGTTGTACATAGCCATTATTTCTTGCTAGATGGTTTATATGGTTATAATCAGATTGTTATTGCCCCAGAAGACCAAGAGAAAATCACTTTTTCCTGTCCCTTTGGTACCTTTGCATATAGACGCATGCCTTTCGAGTTGTGTAATACGCCCGCTACTTTTCAGCGTTGTATGATGAGCATATTTTCTGACATGGTAGAACGATTTTTAGAGGTCTTTATGGATGATTTTTCAGTATTTTGTGTCATCTTTTGATGATTGCTTGTATCATTTGACATTAGTGTTGACTAGGTGTAAGGAAAAGAATTTAGTGCTTAATTGGGGAAAATGTCATTTCACAGTTCGATCAGGAATTGTTTTAGGGCATATCGTATCTTCTAAGGGTATAGAGGTAGACAAAGCGAAAGTTGACTTTATTAAGACTTTATAGGTTCCAAAAATTGTATGAGATGTTAGGTCATTCTTAGGGCATGCAGGTTTTTATTGTCGATTCATTAAGGATTTTAGCTTGATTTCTAGACCTCTTTGCAATCTGCTTGTAAAATATGTTAAGTTTATCTTTGATGATGCTTGTTTAAAGGAATTTGAGAATATTAAGACCTTACTCACTACTGCCCCCATAGTCCAGGCACCTAACTGGAATCTACCCTTTGAGATAATGTGTGATGCTTCAGATTATGCTATTGGTGTTGTGTTAGGTCAGCGAGAAAATAAATTACTTCATGTGATTTAATATGCCAGCAAAACTCTAAATTATGCCCAACTGAACTATACCACCACAGAGAAGGAACTGTTAGCCATTGTTTTTGCCTTAGACAAGTTTAGATCCTATCTCTTAGGTTCCAAGGTTATAGTCTTTACTTATCATGCTGCTTTGAAGTACCTTATGTACAAGAAGGATACTAAACTTAGATTGATTAGATGGATTCTTTTTTTACAAGAATTCTCTCTAGAAATTAAAGACAAAAAGGTTGCATAAAATGTAGTAGCATACCACTTGTCTAGACTTGTTGTGGATTCCCCTGATGATTCTCCTCCTGTGAGAGATAGTTTTCCTGATGAAAAAATATTCTTTGTTTCCCAATTACCTTGGTTTGCGAATATAGTGAGTTATCTTGTGACTGATCGAATGCCTCACACTGGGGTAAACAAGATCGTTCTAGGTTTTTATCCGAGGTAAACCATTTTTTTTGGGGACGATCCTTATCTGTTTAAGTATCCAGACCAGGTAATTAGGAGATGTATACCTGAGAGTAACCAGTCCATTATTATTTTCTTTTGCCATGATCATGCTTGTGGAGGTCACTTTAGTGCTAAGAAGACTGCTGCTAAGATATTGCAGTGTGGATTCTACTGACCGTCATTGTTTAAAGCCTCCCACAGTTACTGTGTTACTTGTGACTGATGCCAGAACTTAGGAACCATTTCTCGTAAAAATATGATCCTTTGAACCCTATTTTAGTTATTGAGGTCTTTCATGTGTGGGACATTGATTTTATGGGTCATTTTCCTAATTCCTTGGTTATTTTTACATTCTTGTTGTTGTAGACTATGTCTCAAAATGGGTTGAGGCGGTTTCCTGTAAAACAAACGATCACAAGGTTGTGGTCCAGTTTTTAAATGATAACATATTTGCATGTTTTGGTACACCGTGAGCTATAATTAGTGATGGAGGGTCATACTTTTGTAATCGACCGTTTAATATTTTTATAGAGAAATATGGTATTACACACAAAGTAGCTACCCCATATCACCCACAAACTAGTGGTCAAGTAGAGGTTTTCAACAGGGAGATAAAAGGTATTCTAGAGAAAAACAGTTAATCCTAATAGGAAAGACTGGTCATTGAGGCTTACTGATGCTTTATGGGCCTACCGTAATGCGTTTAAGACCCCATTGGAATGTCACCTTATCGTCTAGTTTTTGGCAACGCATGTGACCTGCCCGTCAAGTTAGAACATAAAGCATATTGGGCTGTAAAGCAGTTAAAATTTTCACTTGACAAGGAAGGAGCTCACAGGAAGCTCTAGCTCAATGAGTTGGAAGAGATTCAGAATGATGCATATGATAGTGCTAGGGAATATAAGAAAAAAATGAAACTTGTGCATGATATAAATATTTTAAGAAAGTCATTATCTCCAGGTCAAAAAGTTCTTTTGTATGATACTAGTTTGCATCTATTCCCCAGGAAGTTACGCTCTCAGTGGACCGGTCCTTTTGTTGTTCACACTGTTTTTCCTCATGGTGCTGTTGAGATTGAGACTCAAGATGGTAGAAATCCTTTCAAGGTTAACGGTCAGAGATTGAAACCATTTTTAGAGCCTTTTTCTACAGGTGATGTTGAGGAGGTCCCTCTGGAGGACCCTGTTTACTTTGATTGACCATCAAGGTTATTTTTGTATATTAGTAGATTTTTGTAGCTTTTTATTATTCGTTTTTAGGTTTTTATTTTCTGTCTTATTCTCCGTAGAAGGATTGTTACGCTTCACCCAGGTATTATCTTTCTGAATTACCTCTTTATTCCTCTTTTTACTTATCTGTTGGTACTGCTCTTTATTTTGAAATATTAAGGACAATGTTAGATTTAAGTTTGGGGGTATGGGAGAAACTTCTAGTTGCAATATGAAACTCCAGAATTTAGAAACTTATGAATAATTCAGAATGACACTAACTATTCTAGGTAGATGGAAACAAAATTCTTGTCTATAGGAATTGGTGTGCCCAACCAAATGGTTTATTCATAAAAGGACAAAGCTTTAGAAATAACATGATAGTCGTCACCATATCACCTTCTGTTTTTACTTTTGTAATTTTTTATGTTTCTCTAAGTGATTTGGTGGGTTACCAGTTTCGAATTGTTATCGCCGCAAGGATGAAGTAGAGTGTTTGAGATCAAACCCCATTATTTTGTTTTACTTCGACCATTCTTCAAAAAAAAATCGAGTATTGACACTTTGATAGCAATATGTATGTGTTCTCCCTGTCTTCGTCGCCTAAGCAAGCATGGAATGCAGGATCCATGAGAACTATCATGTAAGATGCTGATAAGGAGCATGCACTTGGATTCAAATTGATCCAATCATATTTCCAATACATTTATAAATATAAAGATAATTGTTTTATTTTCAATAAATCGACCGCTGGGGCCCTTGTATATACCAGCTGAGTCGATATTAATATAAGGATTAAGACCAGTGGGAGCGTATTTCAATCCTTTAGGATTCATCCTGGCACTGACCTACAGACAGATATGGGAAACACCATTCACATTAGTCAACATCCGCAAACTTCATTTTGTTTATATTCATCTTCTAAATTTATTCATGTGATTGAACTTTGATAGATTCCGAGTATCGTGGTTGAACGACTATCTAAGTAGAGTTTTGATTTCTTGTATAAATTTTAGTATGCTTAGTGCAAACTCGTTTACAACAATTGGACTCATATAGGGTAATGATTCCCATAGCCGAAGAATTTAGTATGCCAACTAAATAGCTTGTTTAGTGTTTACCCTCAATCGTTCACATGTAGCTAGGGTTTGTAGTAAAGGTTTTGTGGGTATACCTCTTGTAAACCCTCACGAGACTAAAACTCGTCCTATAGGGACCCCTATGGGTTTAAAGGCTTGTTGCATACGCTAAGTGCAATCACGATGCCTGCGAAAGTGAGTTAGGATTTTATTTTATTTCTAGATTAGATTTGCTCGAGGACTAGCAAATAATAAGTTTGAGGGTATTTGACAGACACATTTTTTTGTGTCTAAATTATTCTCAACTTTATATTTTGTTGGTACTCATTTTTGTACTTATCATGGGTTTTTATGTCTTTGTAGGTATTTTTTGGAAAACAAATATTTGTGAAAAAATTGGCTCGAAAAGTTGTTATAGGCACCCCCAAAAATTACTAAAGGCACCCACCAGATAGATTAGAGGCACCCTTCATTTTGAATTCAAATCCAGATTTAGCAGGAATTCTAATTTACATGAAAAGAGTTTTTCTGAATTGTTTTGAAGCCAAAATTTATGGATTAAAAGTGTGTTTCAATATCATAATGAGAATGAAGGATTTAAACGTTTTCAAACACATCAATCAAAGAGTCCCAAGCCGAGAAAAATGGACGAAAAGTCGAGTTCACATCGGAAAAGAGTTTCCTCCCCTGTTTCGGATGACCAAGAATTTGAATTTTATTTAGATGAGATTTTGGTTCTTTTTCAGTTGAGGAAACCCTTTTCACTGCACGCAACGATAAACCACAATGTGCCTATGTTAAAAAGTGCATGGCACCAATCGAAAAGGGACTGTTCTATCGATACTAGCTACAATACTTCGCCGATTATAGATGAATAAGTTAGTTATATTTGATCGGCAATTGTTAATACTTCATCTGAAGATTGTTGTTGACAATTTTCAGTCAAATTTGTGGTGTCAAAAATAAGCAACAATCGGCAATTGTACTGTTAAAATTCTGACAAATTTCATGAGCTTATTCGACAAGGTGTTACACATATAATGTCGTTTATGGTTAAATAATTCGTAGGCTACTATCAAGTTGACAGGACAAATTCGTATCCTCTGTCGATTATTAGTTGTACACATCTTACAAAAAGCAGGTTATATTCTTTGTCAATCTCTTCCTTTTGTTTCAAACTCATTTTGGGATTAGGTATAATACATACTCATTCTCAGATCGAGTATGAAATCCCAAAGCAGTTTAAAAAAGATAGATTGTTCTTCGACAATCTCACTTTTTGTTTCAAACTTATTTTGATATTGGGTACAAAATCTTACTCATTTCGCAGATCGAATAAGAAATATTGTAGCGGGTTAGATCTAGTATTTAATCGATTATCAAATCGGCAGGTTATGTTCTTCTACCCAATCGATTCTAGGTTTTAAAAATTTCACAAAATGAATGAACATTTTGTTATTTTTACCTTAAATTTATGATCCTATCTTACCTAGTTCCGTTAATTAACAACTAATTAAGGAACAATTTTTTTTTGTTACTAAAAAAGAAACCTTGATCGGGATATAAATAAAATAAATAGGATTATTGTTTCGTAAAAATGAATAAACCATTATCCATATATTTTAATATATTTTTTGTAATGGTTAATTTTTTCTAAATTTTATTTAGTTTTTATATTAATTTATATATATATATATATATATATATATTATTTTTTATTATTTTTAAAATGTTAGAGTCGGCATGATAAAATGAAGAATATCATGATAAATCTAGAGAGTCAGCGTGGAAAGGATGAAACTATGCCGATTTTTTTTTTCTTTTTCACTCCCAAATTTTGTTATTTTGGTATGTTTGGAAATTTTCGACTGACTGTTGTAAAAAATATTCTACAAAAACTAAATTTATAAATTACGATTATCGTTGCCATGGTTGAAAATTTTCGACTATAAAGTTATGGATCGCCTTCGTATGGATGAAATTTTTTAACTACACAGACTGTAGTTGTACTTAAATATATTTTCTTAAAATTTTTGGTTAATTGTTTAGATAATAAATATTGTGACGACTGTTGTTAATGAAAAAACCATCAGCTTTCGACATAATATTCCATAAAAGATGGTTATATTCTTTGTCAATTTATTCTTTTTGTTTCAAACCCACATTGAGATTTAGGTACAAAATCATTTTCATTCTCGAATCGAGTATGCAATCCCAAAGCAGTTTAAAAGGAAGATTATTCTTTGACAATCTCACCTTTTGATTCATATCCCCTATCCATTAAGTTCAATCAACAGGCTATTGTAAAGGGGCCCCTGTCGATTCGAAGTTATACGAATTTCACAGAATAAGTGAGAATTTTGTTATTTTTACCTTAACCTACGATCTAACCTTAACTAATTTAATTAATTAACAACTAATTAAGATATATACATTTCTTTTAACCATTAATAAAGAAACCCTCGATTGGGGGATGCCCATTCTAATTGAGGGATTATGAACGAAAACAAAATAGGGTTAATGTAAAATAAAGTCAATAACCCTTTTTTTAGTATTATATTATTCATTTATTTATTATTATTTTTCTAAGAAATCTTATAATCGATATATTAAATTAAAGAATATCATGCGATTTTAGACAATCGGCATGGAAATGGATGAACATCACGCCGATTTTTGTTAACTTTTTTCACTCCTGACTTTTGGCATTTCAGTCGGCATTGTTGGAAATTTTTGACTATGTCGACTGTTATAATTTTTTTGTGAAAAATAAATTTATAAATTGCCACTACCGTTAGCGTGGTTGGAAATTTTTGACTATGTCAGAATGTTGTCATTTCTTTCACATAAATTAAAGTTATAAATTATACTACTGTCGGCATTGCTTAATATTTCGACTACCCGACTAAAGTTGCACATAAATATATTTTATTTAAAAATTTGGGTAATTATTTAGATACCGAATACTGTGTTGACTATTATTGATGAAGAACACCATCAATTTTCGACATGATATTCAACAAAAGTAGGTAATATTCTTCGTCAATCACGTCCTTTTGTTTCAAACTCATTTTGGGATTAGGTACAAAATCATACCCATTCTCCAATAGTGTATGGAATCTCAAAGCTGTTAAAAAAAGGCAGGTTGTTCTTCCACAATCTCACCTTTTGTTTCAAACTTATTTTGAGACTGGGTACAAAATCTTACTCATACACAGATCGAATAAGGTATACTAAAAGGTTAAAAATTGAGTATGTAATTCACCATCAAATCGGCATGATTAATTCATATCCCCAGTCGATTAAGTTCAATCAACAAGTTAATTTCTTCGACTATGTCAATCCTAGGTTATATAAATTTTACAATATGCATGAAAAGTTTATTATTTTTATTTTATTTTACGATTTAATCTTAACTAAAATAATTAATTAACAATTAATTACAGAGTTTTTTATACTATTAATAAAGAAACCCTCGATTAATTGGGGGTTGTCCATTTTAATTAACGGATTATTAATAAACAAAATAGGGCTAACGTGAAGTCAAATTTATAACCTTTTATCCATATATTTCAAAATATTATTTTTAATTATTAAACTTCCCTTATAGTTGTCATTAATTTTAATTTTAATTTTAATTTTAATTTAGTCTTTATATTTATTTATTATTATTCATTTATTTATTTGCTCTTTTTTTTTCTAAAACATCTAGAATATGGTAAGGTGAAGAATACCATGCGTGGAAATGGATGAACACTATGTCGACTTTTGTTGATTATTTTCACTCCTGAATTTTGATATTTCGGTCACTATGATTGGAAATTTTCGACTATATCGATTGTTGTAAATTTTTTTTTGCAGAAACTAAAGTGATGAATTCCCACTACTGTTGACACGGTTAGAAACTTTTAAAATGTCGAATGTTTAAAATTTTTACTTAGAAATTAAAGTTATAAATTGCCACTACCGTCGTATGGTCGAAAATTTTTGACTACACTAACTAAAGTTACACATAAATATATATATTTTTTAATTTTTGGATAATTGTTTAGGTAATGAATTTTATGCCGACTGTTGTTTGTGAAGAACACCATAAACTTTCGGTACAGTATTCAACAAAATTAGATTATATTCTTCGTCCATCTCATCCTTTTGTTTGAAAATCATTTTCGGATTAGGTACACAATCATGGCCATTCTCAGATCGAGTATGGAATCTCAAAGTAGTTTAAAAAGGAAGATTGTTATTTTCGAAAAAACCTGCTAGTGGAGGAATACCTCCTAGGGATAAGAGACATAGGGCTAAAGAGAGGGTCAAAAAGATTTTTCATATATAATCCTGCATAATCTCGAATGTTATCAGTTCTGGTACGTAGACCAAATGATAATTCGACAATATCACTTTTTGTTTCAAATTCATTTTGGGATAGGGTACATAATCTTACCCATTCGCTGATCAAATGAGAAATACCAAAGCAGTTTAACATCGAATATGTAATTCACAATCAAATCGGAAGAATTAGTTCATATCCCTTGTCGATTAAGTTTAATGGGAAGGTAATGTTCTTCTGCCCGGTTATACAAATTTTACATAATATTCTTATCTTTTTAACTAATTTAATTAGTTAGTAACTAATTAAGATTTGTTTTCTATTAATAAAGAAACCCTCGACTGAAATGGTGGGAGTATTAAAATATATAGATAAAGAGGCATCTCTCATTTCCCCATCATTTTGCTGGGAGTATATTTTTTTATTTTTGTATTCAATTTTTATATATTTTTTATTTTTTTTATATTTTTATTTATTTTTATATTCAATTTTTATATATTTTTTACTTTTTATATATTTTTTATTTTTTTATTTTTTTAAAAAATCTTAGAGGCGGCATAGTAAAGTGAAGTATATCATGCCGATTCTAAACATTCAACGTGTGATAGTTGTATTATTTGCACTAGTTTGGTACTCTAATTCATTGGTTTCTTGTTAGTTTCCATATCATTATGCTTTGATTTTGTTTGTTTATGAGTTTCTTTGGAGTTTTGAAGTATTCAACCAAATTTGTTTGTTTGTTTATGAGTATCCTTGGTTACATAAGAAGTTGAAAAAAATAACAATTCACAGCTCCTCGTGGGAACGATCCTTACTACCGATATATTACTTGTTAGTATTAGTGAGAAATATCTTAATTAATTTGTGTGCAAACGACACGCATTAAATTTTGGCACCGCTGCCGGGGAGCAGTAGCAATTGTTTTTGTTTGATATTTCTTTTAGTTCGATTTTACGTTTTTGTTTTACTGTTTTTCATGTTTTTTTAGGTTTTTGGGGTATGAATAAATCGTTAAAGGAGTTCGCCACTCGTCACAAGCGGGAGGTAGATTCTTAAAATAGGTTGTAAATATCACTTTTATTTTATTTTTTTAGATTTTTCTTCCCCCTACTTTCTTGTGTAGTCGCCATGTTTTCTTACGAAAATAACATGTATAATGCACAAAATCAGGCATATTATGGTAATCATTTTAGGTCCATTTAAATGGTACATCTTAGCGTTTAGGTCCAAACTTTGTCCAGCTTTGAGTTTAGGTCCCGGTCAACTAAAGGACCAACGTTGACCCCGTTGACCGTCCAGTTGAGGGTTAAAAAAGTAAAATGACCAACTGAAATCGATTGTTTGAAATATTTACTAACTCTACCACGTTAAACACGTGGAATAATCTCGACCTTCTCTTTTCTAATCGGCTCAGAGGAATCTCGACCTTCGCTTTGTCTCCCCTTTTCGTCAAATGTGTGAACCAGAGAGAAATTAGAAGAGAAGAAAAATAGAAGAAAACAGATCGAGCCAGAGAGTTAACACTCAATTTGAGAGAGATTCATACAATATAACCATAGATTCATAGAGAAAAGAGAAGAAAACAGATCGAGCTTCCTCTCTACTCGATCAAACACATTCAGAAGAGAAGAAAAAATATGTATAGAGAGAAAAGAGAGAGTGAGAAGAAGAAATAGAAATTGAAGACGTGAAGAAGCTTGATTAGGTATGATTAAATCCAACCCACATGTTATTTCAATTAAATGATATGATTTATTGTATTTACTCTAAAATCTCTGAAAATTTCCATTCAATTTTGAAAATTAGGGTTCATTCAATTTGGAGCTTTTCTAAAATTAGGGTTCATTCAATTTTGAAAATTAGGGTTCATTTAATGTGTAAAATGGGTGATCATGAAGTTACTGATCCTACTGATGTTCGTCTTCGTTTTCTTTGCTTCATGTTCGTCTTCGTTTGAATGTACTGAATGACCCATTTCTTGAGTGTTAACTGTATATGAAGCTTAATTACCTATCAAGCATCAAAACCAGTAAACTGTAAGAAAATAGCAGGGCCTTATGCGTCATATGGGACTTGTTTTGTTTCTCTTCAATTTTTCTTTAAGATAACGTTCTTTTGAAGCATTTTTCCTTTAGAAACACTCTGTTAGTGAAAACTTGGCTAGGAGAACATAATCTTAAAAAATCAGAAGTTCATCATCCACCCTTTTATACATTGATGGATAAAACTAGTTTACTTTTGTGAGATATTAAGGGTCACTGGTGAGATACAATCCACACTTGTTGTAACAACTGATTTCAGAGAATTTGTAGAAGGCACTAAAAGCATAGTATCAGATGGTTGAAAAGGTTGAAGGTGTAGAGAAACTTTTTGTGGGGCAAGAATGGCTTAGTTTTGAAGAATGCGGGGACTATATAAGGGAACTAGCCATAGAAATGAACTATGTCATAACTCAGGTTAAAAATACAAAAAAGAAGCAACAATACAAATGCATAGATCCTAACTGGGGATGGAAAGTGTATTGTGCGGCACTTCCGGATAGGCAAACTCTCCAATGCAAATCTGGTGAGTAACTGATTTCTTTGTATGCTTCTTTGCTGTTTTTTTTTTTTGCAATAGAAATGAACTATGTAATTTAATTTCTGTATTAGTATTGCAATGAAATGTAGTAGAACTATGACTGAACCCGAGTTGTTCATATGGCTGTTTTTTTGGGCTGTTCTTTGCTGTTTTGTTTGGCTGTTTATTTTGGCTGCTTTTCTATTCTTTGCTGTTTTGTTTTGCTGTTTTGTTTAGATGTTTTGGTTTGCATGTTTTGTTTTGCTGTTTTGTTTTTCTGTTCTTTGCTGTTTTGTTTTGCTGTTTTGTTTAGCTGTTTTGTTTTGCCTGTTTTGTTTTTCCTGTTTTGTTTTGCTTTTTTGTTTTGCTGTTTTGTTTTGCATGTTTTGTTTTGCTGCTTTCTTTTGCATGTTTTGACTTGAGCTTTAAATGTTTTTTGCAGGCGTGTTCAATCATACTTGTGAATCATTTCATGGGATAAAACATCCTTTGGAAAATTCTAAATGGGTTGCAAAGGTAATGTTAGAATCTTTTTAAAGTTCATCCTAAGTATATAGGGTCTCACTTGATGGATTTTCGAAACATTGCAGACCTTTTTTAGGTTTAGATGGAACTAATTTGAATGGAAAATATGGTGGTACATTGTTGGAAATCACTTCCCTTGATGCCAACAATGGTGTGTTTCACATTGCAATATATATTTGTCAGTCAGAATGCAAAGAAAATTGGATAGATTTCCTTAGCATATTGGCACCAGAGCTGAAAAGGTATGAAAAGGCACTTACATTTATAAGTGTTAGACAAAAGGGATTGGTAGAAGGTGTTGCTAGAAATTTTAGTGATGTGAATCATCATCATAGGTTCTGTTTTAGACATTTATATAAGAATTTCAAGAAGTTACACCCTGGAAAGAATTTGGATTTTTTAGTATGGAAAGCAGCAAGGTCTTATAGTGAAGTTGGACACAAAATCTGGATGGAAAGACTGAAACAAGCGAAGCCTACTGCACCTGAATGGTTCACAAGGGAACCTGTTGAGACACGGGCAAGGGCATATTTTGCTAAGTCCTCAAAATATGATCATATCACATCTAATTTATGTGAAGCCTTCAATTCTTGGATTTTAGAACTGAGGTCCATGCCAATAACCTAGTTACTGCAGAAATTTTATCTTCTAATGATGAGGATCTTCTTTGACAGAGAACAAGTAGGTAAGAAAATGGTTGATGGTGGTGTTGTTCTAAGAGTAACTACTATAGTTCAGAAGCAACTTTACTTCAGCCATGAGTTCACAAAACAAGTCTCAACTGAGTTTGTTTGGGAAGTGTTAGACACAAAGAAAGATATTTCATGGGTTGTTGACCTGTTGGAGCATACTTGTAGCTGTAATGGATGGCAAGTGAGTAGAATTCCATGTGTGCATGCAGTTTGTGCATCCTTGTATTTCAGAACCAGAAACTTTGATCAGTAAGTCTTTTTTGCTTTGTTCATTTGTTCAACCTTGAGATTTTAATACTTGCAGATTAATATTGTTGTTTTATGTAGGTATGTCCATCCATACATGAAGGTGGATACCTGTAGAGCATTGTATGTTCCATCAATCAGGCCTATCCTGACATAGCTTTATGGGACAAGGTAATGAGTGCAGTCTATAACACTTGCATTGTTTGTTCTTTGTTGTAAGGTACTAATTCACATTGTATATATGTTTGCAGTTTATAACACAGATTGTGAATCCTCCTAAAGTTTGTAAACCCACCGGTAGTCCTAGATCTCAAAGAAGAAGAGACAGAAATGAGGCACTTGGTAGGAATTCTAAACAATACATGTGTGGAAAGTGTTATGGTTTTGGTCACAACAGAAAGACTTGCAAAGGGGCTTCTGCTGAGAATTTGGATCAAGGTAATATGTTCATTGTTTTACTAGATTTTTTTTTTTGGTAATTGTTATACTTATTAGTAAGTTTGAATGTGTATGCAGCTCCAGCAACCTTCACAGGCCCTCATGTGAGGCCAAATCCAGCTGCAAGGCCACCTGCACCAGCAACTTCCACTACATCTTCTGCACCTGAATCTTCAACTGCCACAAATGGACAAACAAGTACATCTTCATCTACAACTCCAAGAACCAGAGGTGGTAATAAAAGCAAAAGCGGTGTTGCTACAAGAGGCAGAGGAAGTGGAGGTAGAGGTGGAAGCGCATCGCCAACTCCTGTTGCTACCACAACCACTAGTTTCCATCTACAAAAGTTGCATTTGGTAGAACTATTCCATCTGAAGTGCCAATACAAAGTGCACAATCCCAGGTAAGTTACATTCTTAAACATTTGTTCTAGATGTATTCTTAACTCAACTTTTAATGCACATTAACTATTGTTGTAGGTACTCAATCCACAACAAGCTAACATAACACCTAATGGAAGAGGTGCTGGTAGATGTCAGAGAGGTGTTGGGAGAGGTCGTAGAGGTGGAGGTATCTTTTCTTCAACAACTGGTAGTGGCAACAGGCGTAGACTGAAAGATTGGCTGGGCACACATGAGCAATGGGCAAGTGATGAATGAATATTAGTTTAAATTTAGCTTTTTATTAGTTAAATTGGTTAAGACAATCGATCTATTAGCCATTTTAAACTTGTTAACTGTTCAAATTCATGAAACTATTAATTGTGCTAGATTTTAAATTCAACTAGATTTTAACTGTTAATTGGGCTTGTTAAATTCCATATCACACTGTACACGTACACGTTTACAATTATTAACAGTTAACAATTTAAGACAGAGAACAAGTAGGTAAGATGAGGAGTCCTAACACGTTTAAATTCAACTTGATTTTCACTGTTAATTGAGGAGTCAACTGGATTTTAATTGTTAAGTGTGGATTTTAACTACTGTACACGTTTTATTAAACGGATTCAACTTTTTAACAAGTGAGGATTACTAACAGTTAACAATTTAAGTGAAGATTTAACGGTCGTTAACAGACGTTAACGTACCTAAACAGCGTTACTTTTTAACCCTCAACTGGACGGTCAACGGGGTGTTGGTCCTTTAGTTGAACGGGACCTAAACTCAAAGCTGGAAAACGTTTGGACCTAAACTCTAAGATGTACCATTTAATGGGACCTAAAGTCCAATTATCCCTTAAATTTTCTACATCAAAAACCTAGGGTTTTTCCCTTAGAGGGAAACCATTCTTCTTAATATATTTTCCATGGGTTTTAGTAAATCTATGATTAGATAATTCTTTTATTGGTTAGGGATATAATCAGAAGTCCTAAACATATGAATCAATCTAGCTGATTATTATCAATATTCAAGATCTCTTTTTATCGTTCATGTTACGGTGTATAATAATTATGTGATTGTGTTTATATAATATGATTGGTTCTCATGAATGTTTAAGTTGCAAATTAAATAATATCATAAGCTTTTCTATAGATAGTTAGGGTTCTTAGATAATTCTATCAGGAACCTTAGCAACAAGTAGCAATTTGTGATCACTAGCGGTGCGAGTCGTGAAGGAAGTCTCAGGTAAAGCTTGGCCTAGGTTGAATATGCCAACATAAGTACGATGCATTGCCTATGAATAACCCATATCATGGATATTAATGTTTTCCTTAAGTTGAATCTCTTAGCGATAAGCATTAGGTTATTCGGTGGAAAAGAATTCATATATTAGTGATTGCAGTATGTTTTGATTTGTGGAGGCGTAACGAAGTATTACACCGATTGGGGATACTTTAGGGTTATTGGTATGAAGAGAGAAGGGATGATGAATCTAATCGATTGAGGAGCATGATTTACGATGGAAGATGAAATCCTTAACCGGTATTTTCTCACCCCCCCTGGTTACATAAGAAGTTGAAAAAAATAACAATTCACAGCTCCTCGTGGGAACGATCCTTACTACCGCTATATTACTTGTTAGTATTAGTGGGAAATATCTTAATTAATTTGTGCGCAAATGACATGCATTAAATTTTGGCACCGCTGCCGGGGAGCAGTAGCAATTGTTTTTGTTTGATATTTCTTTTAGTTCGATTTTACGTTTTTGTTTTACTGTTTTTCATGTTTTTTTAGGTTTTGGGGTATGAATAAATCGTTAAAGGAGTTCGCCACTCGTCACAAGCGGGATGTAGATTCTTAAAATAGGTTGTAAATATCACTTTTATTTTTCTTTTTAGATTTTTAGTTAGATTTCTCTTCCCCCTACTTTCTTGTGTAGTCATCATGTTTCCTTACGAAAATAACATGTATAATGCACAAAATCAGGCATATTATGGTAATCATTTTAGTTATAATTCTCAATATTTCGATAACTTCTAACCAACTATGGGATACAATCAAAATCAATCTTTTGGTTTTGGTCAATACCCTACGGAATATTTTGGTTACTCTCATGCATACCAACAACCTTATGGTGGGTATGTAGGTCAAAAACCACAAAGAATATGGGTCAGTTATACTTCTAATTGGCTCCACTCAAGTTGTATGCAAGTGTTAGATCAATGAAAGGACATGCAACAGAGAGTAGACCGGCTTGATCCAACATTTAATAGAGAGAATGTTGTACCAACAGAATTTTTAGAACAGTGTACCTTACCCCACTCATGATATATTTATGATCATTTACTTATTCAACGGGAAGAGTCGTGATTTAGTGATCCTATGGTAAGTAATGGTGGAAAACATGTAAACATAAGAAAATTCTCGAAAAAATTATATCAACTGGAAGATAATGGAGCATCAGAAGAAATTCTCCAAGAAATTATTAGTACCATACGTATGGAATTTGAAATACGTTTTGCAAATGGAGGTTATGAGGTCAATGAATATTCTGATGAAGAGTCTGATATCGAGGATAAGGAAGAGTCTAGATTGAGTAATGTCGTGGAATACCCAATAGAGCTTTCCAATGAGTTTAATGATAATGTTAATACCGAAATTTTGGTTGAGGCAGAAACCGATGAAGATTGGTTTAAAAGTTTGATAGAGGACCACGATACACAAGAGGTAAATAATTTATTGGACTTTTTCAAGAATAATGAGGATCCCGTAATACAAGAGATAGTGGAAGGTTTGTCTAATCCTTTTCATATTTTTATGTATTTTGATCCTCTTCCTCTAATCGAAGTATTTTCTCAAGAAGTTGTTAACCCAATTTTTAAAAAAATATCTCACTTAGGATTGGAGTTGTGTGCTTCCAAAGTTTTAACTGATTATTTTTCTTCTAAGTATCCCCCATTGGAGATGTTTGGTTATAAAGATTTGCAAGTAATCCATGAGAAACCTGTAGAAGTTCCCGAATTCTATATTTTAGATACACTTCCAAGTGTAGAAAGGACTAAGTGTGGGAGTAACTTCCATATGATATTGGTTTCACTAGTAATATCATTTGATAACATTTGTGGGAAGCTATTATTAGAATTGCAGATCCCCAAATTTTCAGATTGCTGGTGTACAGACAATAACCAGAAGCTCAGGTTGAGGACGTTAAACTAAGCGTTGAGTGGGAGGCAACCCATTGGTTTTGTATTTTTATCTCTTTTATTTTTACTTTTATAGTTTACATATCATATTATGAATTTTTCACCTTGATTTTACATTGGAGGAATCAATTTACATTGCGGACAATGTAAAGTTTAAGTGTGGGGGAGTGGTTAAGCATTTATATTTTTAGTATTCACTTTTATAGGTAGAATTTTTAAACTTTTTGTAAATATTTGCATGAAAACCTCCAACTTTTAGAGATTTTAGAGTCATTTAGTATACTTCTACCTAAGTTTACATGCGGAGTTCTTAGCAAAATAACTGAACTTAGAAGTATTAAAGCACTATATTCGGGTTTCTTAGCTGTTGAGAGGCAATAGACGATAAAAAGGGACTTAACGCCGGTGGCAAATTAGGAGCGGAAAGAATACAATATTAGAGAAACTGATCAATCATTAGTGGAGACTACCTATTGTTACATCAAGCGAAGTACCAAACTTTTAATATTTTGTAGTTGTCTACAAAATTATCCTTTAGAGTGTGTGTCATCCTACGCTAATTCTGGTTAGAATGATGAGCTACCCAACCTCGCACCCCTTCATCACTACTTTTAAATCTCTTGAGTGCTAATTCTTTCAATTATGAGGGTGTCATCAGAATTGCTAACTTTATCTTGTAGTCTTGTTTGCAGTTGGTACCATTCTCTCGACAAAGCAGCAATAGAAACACGTCATCATCAATAAGCGGAGCGACATCAAAATCACGAAGAAAGTTGAATACAATCAAGGTTTGCAAGCAACAAAAAGAGGAGCAAAATTCTATATCAAAAGTGAAGACAAGACAAAGTGAAAAAGAAAGAAAAGCAAAAGATGTAATTTTTTGAAGTTTATAAGATACCAAGGCAATACAAGTTGTGAAGAATCAGGTGTTTAAGTCCTTTCCCCATGGCCATGTTAATTTCAGTTTCTATTTGTTATCTTTTTATAGCATATTAATAATTAAAAAAAGAAGAAAAAAAATGAAAATACAAAAATATATGCATGTTAATTTCATAGTTAGTGTGTTATTTCATTAGTTAAGGCCATGGGAAAGAAGAAATATATAGAGAATTTTCAAGCAACGATAATTTGAGAAAAATGGGTACAACTTGTCAGAGTTATACAAAGTTTAAAAGTTTATCATCAATAGTTGAAGATGAATACGAAGAAAACGAAAACGTTTTTATTTTTTGTGATAGTGGTGTTGATTGTAGATCGGGTGAGAAGGTAAGTAAGTATTCCCATCCTCACATAGTGGTTGATTTCATTTCTTAGAGATCATCAGGGAAAAACAAAGGGTTCTTTTGATCCCACATTTCTATGGGATAACAAAATATGATTCGGAAGGTTACTTTTCCTTCCCACCATTCAACATATGCGGGATTCTAACTTCATTCATGCCTGCACACATGAGAACCATAAAGTGTGTTTTATGAGTGCAATTTCATAAAACCCTATTGGTGAGGCAGAAGTCGAGGCATAATGCTTATTCGATCGCTCTCGAGGCTGGATTATTTCATATGGTTGGTTTTCTCCTAACTCAAGAGTTAAGCATGTGAATAACGTTCTTTGATACTTCTAACTTTTTGTTGTTAGTGTGCAGAAACTTTATGTCTTCATAGCTCTTTGGATGCATGTGCTCTGGAATTTTTTGAAAGTTGGAATTTAGGTTTTGTGGGATACCTCTTGAAAACCCTCACAAGACTATAACTTGTCCACTATGGACACTTAGGGGTTTAAAGACTTGTTACACATGCTAAGTGTAACCGTATCCTCAACGAAAGGGAGTTGTTGTATTTTAGTTTAGGTTAGTTTAGATTTGTAGTTTGCTTGAGGACTAGCAAAAGGCAAGTGTGGGGGAATTTGATAGTTGCATTATTTGCACTAGTTTGGTACTCTAATTCATTGGTTTCTTGTTAGTTTCCATATCATTATGTTTTTATCTTATTTTTTTACGAGTTTCTTAGGAGTTTTGAAGTATATTCAACCAAAGAAGAAGAAAGGAGTTCATTACGACATGAAATGAACAATGAAGTCAAGTTCTACATAGAGAACAACCAAAGACCAAATTCAACTTATTCAAATCCAGGAGTTCTTAATACTATCTTGTAGATGACGATGATAAGAAGCAAACGCAAAAAGAATGAGGCCAATCGGACATCCAAAGAAAATTTGAATTTCCGGATCTCGCTGCATGGTATGAGGAAGTTATGACCGAAATGGTGGAGGAAAGAAATGTAAAATCCAGGTCCACTTACGGCCAAGAATTGCTTAGATCGACCCATCCGTAAGTGACCCTGAAAATCACCCAGAAATTGTTATTTAGATACAACTAGGTCGTGGGAACAATTCTTAGCCGTAGGCGGAGTACTTCGCACGTATATGGAATTCTAAAACGAGTAAAAACGGTCCCGGGAGGATTCCAAACCCTAAAGAGCAAGGAAACTTAGTTTTAATGAGATTTTAAACCCTATAAAGAGAGTATACTTGAGGGCCAAGCATTGAAAGCTATAAAAGAAGACATCTAAGGCTCAAATAAGATATCTCCTAAGTAATCTCTTATCTTCGACCTCTCATATTAAATTTTCTACATAAAAACCTAGTTTTTTCCCCTTAGGGGGAAACCATTCTTCTTTGTATATTTTCCATGGGTTTTAGTAAAACTATGATTAGCTAATTCTTTTATTGGTTAGGGATACAATCAGAAGTTCTAAACATATGAATCAATCTGGCTGATTATTATTAATATTCAAGATCTCTTTTTATCAATCATGTTTTATGGTGTATAACAATTATGTGATTGTGTTCATATAATATGATTGGTTCTCATGAATGTTTAAGTTGCAAATTAAATAAGCTCGGGAGCTTTTCTATAGCTAGTTAGGGTTCTTAGGTAATTCTATCAGGAACCTTAGCAACAAGTAGCAATTTGTGATCACTAGCGGTGCGAATCGTGAAGGAAGTCTCAAGTAAAGCTTGGCGTAGGTTGAATATGCCACGATAAGTGCAATATATTACCTATGAATAACTCGTCTCACAGATATTAATGCTTTCATCAAGTTAAATCTCTTAGCGATAAGCATTAGGTTATTTGCTGGAAAAGAATTCATATATTAACGATTTCCGTATGTGTTGATTTATGGAGGTGTAACAAAGTATTACACCTACTGGGGATACTTTAGGGTTATTGGTATGAAGAGAAAAGGGATGATGATTCTAATCGATTGAGGAGCATGATTGGTGATGGAAGATGAAATCCTTAACCAGTATTTTCTCACCTTATTCTCAATCTCTATTTATTTAGTTTTTACTTTAATTAGCTTAGTTCAATTTAGTTTAATTTATCACAATCCTCCCCTTTGGTTACATAAAAAGTTGGAAAAAAACCGATTTACAGCTCCTCCTGGGAACGATCCTTGCTACCGCTATATTACTTGCTAGTATTAGTGGGATATATTTTAATTAATTTGTGCGCAAACGACACGCATCAACGTGGAAATGGATGCACACCATGCCGATTTTTATTGACATTTTTCACTCATGAATTTTTCGCATTTCAGTCGGAATGGTTGAAAAACATATATTTCTTTAAAAAATTAGGTAGTTGTTTAGGTAATGAATATTGTGTCAGTTGTTGTTGATAAAGAACACCCTTAAATTTTAGCATGGTATTCAACATACACACTGCCGACTTTTGATTAAGTTCTTCAAGATGAAGAATACATATACGGTCGATATGAAATTTATCAATTATCCCTTTTGACCGTTGATGGTGTCTTCGAGAAGAGAAGAAAAAATTGTAGTTGACACAATAAAAATGATATAGAAATAGGTTTGTATGAGACAAAAGGAATTTCTGATTTGATTTTATCAATCGGTTTTCGATTTCAGCGTCACAAACTTTTTTGTTTTCACATCACACAGCAGAGGGCTCTTTCCAATATTTCTGTTATGAAAGAGTATTAAAATGAAAAAACATACACAAGATTATCCTTTTCCAAATAGAGGGTAACAAATTAGAAATATCACGAAAAAAAAATATAAGAAAAAAAATGTAATATAAAAGGAATGAGTATTCTTTTTATAGTTTTTGGACACCCCTTATCCTATTACCCTAAATAACTTTAATCATTTGATCCCATTAAAATCGGTATATATGGATAAGGAATTTTAGAATTTGCTTCAAAATTACCTTATTTTATATTTTATTATTTAGCCCCAACTATTTTCAACATCCCCAAATTTTCGTGAGGCTATTGGAATCAATTTGGATCTGATTCGTTTATTTGGGATCCATGAAATCGTGTCCATTTGATATTATTGTAAGCAATTTATTTCTCTGATTTGTAATTGTAACTGTTTTAATTTGTTCATCTCTGATGTTTGTTTAGTTGTGTTTTACTGTTTTTGGATGGATTGTGATGGATTGTGATGGATTCTGAATTGACTCTGTTTTTTTAATATCCTAAGCTATATTAATAGGAGAGAAAGATTGGATAAAGGAGGGAAGGATTATGAGAAGGTAACTGAATTTTAAAAGAGAAATTGACTATTTAAAGAATGGATGAAATGTCTAAAATGTTTTGATATCTAATCTTCCTTCCTCTGTTGTAAAAATAACCTAAATCATTCAAGTTGACCGACAAAATTATAAGTATTAGAATTTTTTTAAAAAATTTGTTTCCCTAACAAGAACGAATAACACCAAAATACCAAGTAAGTTGTGAAATCGACATCAAAAAGTGAGTAATTTTTAACCGTTTATGGAAGTGAGAATTCAAAAAAAGCAAATCAAAGATGATTTGAAGAATGGTTCTGATATAAAACCTAGGATTTTTGGTTTGCTTCATAAGACAACATGTTGCTTATTTATTAAGAATATTAAAATATTTGTGTATAAACAATTTAAACAAATGAAAGAATTTATAAATCCCAAGTTTAAACTCATATATAAATATTTTTGAAATATACTCCCTCCGTTTCAGGAAAAGAATTACTATCACTTTTTTATTTTAGCCTACTTTTAGGAGATGACTGCTTTCCCTATGTATAACAAACTCAACAACATATATACTTGTCTGATCATCACTTTAGTATTGAACCTTGAGCTGGAGTTCAAGCCTACATACCCTTTCTCAGAGCATCAGACATAACTGATCATCCATGAATTTTAAACACAAACTTCCAGTACTAAGACAGCTTATCTCAAGATTGTATGGTCAGAATTTTCCTCAAAGCATGTTCTCCAAGTTTCCACTAGGGGATGACTACAGGGTTACAAACTAAAACAAGTATATCGAGTTCTTTTCGTTCCAAGCATTTAACTACCGGTTATCGTTTGTCTGGTCCCTGCTATTAGGGGTGAGCAACGGGTGGAATCCGTGGATTTGGTGCCACCCAAATTTAACCCATCAAAATGACGGGTATTAGATTTATATCCATGTCAAATCCATCACCCGCGGATTTAACACCCGTGGATGGGCGGATGGATGCATTAGATTTAGATAAATCCACGGATTTCATGTTTTTATTAGGAAAAATAAAAATAGTTAACATGTTAACAAAACAACTAATTTAAACATTAAACTACTGAAATTTAATTAATGTATTAAATTATTACAACATAACAATGTTAAAATTATAATAATGTCATCCTAACAACCAAAAGTAAAATTTAAGAGTATATTTATTATTGTTTGTTTGCCAATTTGAATCTTCGGTATAATCAGGATGGAATGAAAACATTAAAAGTTATATCGTACCTGCAAAATACACATATGTCTCTTTGTAATTTATAAATTTCCTATTTACCTTTAAACATAGCGGATGTGGATATCCAATGGATTTCTATACTTCAACCTGCACCCAACCCATTATTTAGTGGATTTTAAAAATGCATCCATGTCCAACCCGTCCATGGACGGGTTGGATGTCCACCTGTCAAACTGCGGGTGGATTGAGTCGGATTAGAGGGTTTGGGTTCATATACTCACCCCTACCTGCTATATAAATCATGACGAACAACCTAGACAACCAGAAGCCCACCAACCTAGATAACCAGAAGCCCACCATATTGTGGTATACCTGTAATAAGTGTTGGGAGACAATAAACGAAAGGAAAATTATTTTTTTGGTCCAAATCCCAAACAAGTAGCTAATGTAAGGTCCCATAGGAATTAACAGTTAACTGGAGGTAAAAAAAAAATTAAAACATGAAAATAATCTAGCTGTCCTTCTATGATATATGTATGACATCTAATAAGTTAAAAAATGACACATTTTCACTTTCATACTAAGGGGTTAAATATATAAAAAATCCTTTTTTTTCTCTCTTTTCTGTGATTTTCCTCTTGTTATCGCCATTAATATAGGTCGGGATCATGATTCGATCTATTCTTTTCACACAACTATAACAAAAATCGAAGAATTTCACGAGAATGAGAAAAAATGTTATTGAAGAAGATTTTTCTTCCAAACGAATAGAAAGATTATGATTTTGAAGAATCACTAGTAACAAAATTGATGTGATTTTAATATAGTGGTAAAAAGGGTTTGTTTTCGAACTTGTGAAAATTTATTTTTAAATCTAATTTCTAAGAATAAAAATAGCAAAAGTCAAATAAAATTTATAACAAGATTGAGAGTAAATTGAGGCTAGGATTCCACTATTTTTCAATTTTTAAAGTGATTAAATTCAATAATTATTATGCAATTCTAACATTTAATTTGATTCTAAAATATTGCAAAAAGTAGATTTCAAAATAACAATTGTATAACAAAAGCATGGAACATATAAAACCTAGGCAAAAGCATGTACCATCTAACGAAATCACAATTGCTTAAAAAAATCATTAAATCAATTTTTAACCAAGGCAATTAATCATAAATGAATTGCACAAATTAATTAAATAAAAAATTACCACATAATCTTTGGAAAATTAGCTTCATTCGTCGCCTCAAAAATGGGGTTTAGCTCTTTGTACTGGAAAAGCCATCAAAAATATATTCCATAGCTCAAAAAGTGCTTCCAATGGTGAAATAATAGTAACACAGGAGATTTGATACGCTTATAAGCGTTACAAAGAAGTGTTCTCTGCGTTACAGAAGAAAGAAAAGTAAACAGAAGAAAAGAACAGACTTCAGGTGTTGTTGAAATAAGACTGCTTCAGTGCCTGCGTTATCGACACTATCAGCGACACTATCAGTGACAGTTTCTGAGCGCCTTATGTTCTTTCTGTTCTTCCACCAGCAACAAACTTTTTCTTCCTGGAATTTTTCGGTGATCTCTCTGGCTCACTCTGAGCTCTCCATCCCCCCCCCCCCCGAATGCTTCTCCTATCTCCTCTATTTATACTTAAACACAACCCTAGCTTCCAAATCTTCTCGAATATCTTGTAATCAATGACTTGATCTCGACAATTTTTTTTTTCTCTCGGCAATATTTTCTTCTCCCGGACTTGATCTTCTTTCTTCTTTTAAACAGACTTCCATTTGCTATTACCTTGTTTAGTCTCGTATAAGATAGACATCAAATCTCGAAATATTTGTCTCTTGAATAAAACAAGGAGTAGTTATCACGTGAAGATATGATTTTAGAGAATAAGGATATTTGATCCGAGAGTTTATGACTTATGTACAAATCCATCTAAATAGGGAAGAATAATAATCATGTCTTAATCGCTTTCCAAATCCCCCGAAAATATATTGCTCAGGATTCACGATGTACAAAATTCCCGCCAAATTTCTCATTCAAACAAGCATGGGTGCCTTTATCAATTGTCTGGGTGCTTTGGTAATCTCCGCGGGTGCCTTTAGTAAATTTTGTGGGTGCCTTTATAACTTTTTGAGCCAATTTTTTCTAAATGTTTATTTCTTCCAAAAACACCTACAAAGACATAAAAACCATAATAAGTACAAAATCGAATACTAACAATACATATAATTGAGATCAAATCAGACACAAAAATGTGTCTATCAAGTGGTTGGGTGGCTTGGTCAAAAGTGACGCGCTCAAAGAAAAGAGGAGTCTGGGAATCAAGAAACTAAAGCTTGTGAATTCAGCTCTTCATGCAAAACCGGTAATATAAATTCTTTCTTCCCAATACTTCTACAAAACTGATTGCTTCTAGTTCGTGGGCAGTCATTTTGAATATTTAGTAGTCAATTGTTCAAACTTGAAACTCAAGAATGGTGCCAGTGTTTTGTTTTGGAAAGATATTTGGGTTGGAAATACTCATTTGCAGACTTTGTTTCCTTGCTTATTCAAAATTTCAAGATGGAAGAATGCGTCCGTAGCTGAGTTGGCTATTAATTCAGATGAATGAAATCTGAATTTTTCTAGGGATCTTAGAGAATCTGAACTTGGCTTTTAAATTTAGTTACACCAATTAATTGGTTCCCCTAGTGATCATTTATCTGAAGACGAGGATGAAAGGGATTAGCTAAATGGTAAGAGTTTTACAGTAGCTGCAGCTTATGATACTTTTGATAATGATGGGCTCATTGTGTTTCTTTATACGCAAGATTAGAATGCTCTCATTCCCTTGAAGGTGTCTTTCTTAATTTGGACCTTGTGTTATAAAGGCATGCCAACAAGAGATTTTCTTTACCGAGTTGGGAAGGTGCAATCTCCTCTTTGTATTTTTTTGTGCTTCTGAACAGGAAACAAACTCGTTTTTATTTATTCATTGCAAGTTTACTAGCAAAGTCTGGACCTACTTCTTTGATAGCTTCAAATTAAATTGGGTTTTTCCAGAAACTGTTAGAGCAACAATCTGGAATTGGAGAGTCGCGAAACCAAAAACAAGAAAATTGAAGATTTGGGTTCTTTTACCTTTCGCAGTTTAGCGGATTCTTTGGCAAGAACGGAATAACAGGTGCTTCGCGAATAAATTTAGGAGCAGTAAGCAACTTATCATTGCACTTAAGTGTACTATGTTCAATTGGTTGATTCATACTAAGACTTTTGATGGTTTCCCTCTGTCAACTTTAATTTGTAATTGGGATGTTTTTGTGATTGTCCTTGACAGACTTTTTTTGTATGCTCTTCTTTGAAATGTTGTATTTTTGTCACCTTGAGTGACACTCGTCTTTAATATATTTTTCCTTTTTCAGTGAAAAAAAATATTGGAACAAATATATGCACTAATACAAAGAACTTCAAAATACCAACACAGATCTTTAGTGCAAACAAATATGTACAGTTAAATCATACAAAAATCATAACAATTTTGTCAGATGATTTGTGATCTTACCACTATATTTTAGTAATCGGTCTAGCTAGTCTTTTCTGATTTGGGATTAATTTCAAAAGTTTTAACAAAACCCAATATATAATCAACATCTTCTTCTTCTCTATCTATCTATCCATTTTCGAATCTTTGTATTCTCATTCACCATCACTTGCTCCTTTTCTTTTCATCATAAATGGTAATGGTGTTTCTTCTGGATCACCTCCATTTCGAGATTTACTAGCATCCAAAATCAAATTATTATACAAGCACTTCGAGATACTAGTAAAGATTTGAGAAATAACGACGAAAAAAAAGTTGAGAGAAGATCAACTTTAATTCAGGCTAACCACTATGGACGTTCAACTTCAAGATTCACAAGGAAAAACCGTCGTCAAATCATATGATTCAAGCTAGCGTTCAAGCATTTGCTTGAACGTGAATCAACTTCAGTGCTTCCAATGGTTTGGCGCAAGGAAACATCCCTTTTTGATTGGGCGCATTAAATATGAACCATATGATTTGATTTTATACGATAAAATCTAACGTTTCATTTATTTGCACCCGATGATTGAGCGTATCAATTCTAAACCATCAGATTTAACTTTATGGGTTAAAATCTAACGGTTCATCTATATGTGCCCAATCATTCGGCACAATACCACAAATCATTTAGCACATTTAACTTGAATTTTAAATTATCATAGTGGATAGTAGTTGATTCAATATGACATGTCAGAAAAATTGAATCTTAAATCATACTACTATAGTGGTTAGCCTGAGACTTGAATCTCGACTTGATTGACACCCTAGAAAAATTCATTCATCAGTTGTCAAACCTCTCGTTTGAGAAGGAGAAGATGAGAAACCCTTTTTTACTTCTCTACACCTAATATATTGTTATATCTAGGGCATTATATACTATTTAAACAGACGATGTAAGGAAACCAAGCTGTTTGAGTACAAAAATACAATGATAAACGAAGAATAACAAAAGTAAAAGATCACATAATAACTACAGAAACCAAGCTGTTTGAGTACAAAAATACAATGATAAACGAAGAATAACAAAAGTAAAAGATCACATAATAACTACAGAAGTATTATGGCATCCCCAAATAGATTGAATAGTACATAAACATACCATATTCCTACCTGGCTAGCTCAACCTTCCAAATTCCTTGATGACACATTGATAACCAAGTATGATCATCCGAGGCATGACACACTTAGTAATTTTTGCAGCATTGCGACCAAAATAATCACAATTCAAATTCATCTTCAAGTTTCAAAGCTTGAGCTGCAGCTTCTTCTTCATCATCATCAATCATGAAATATGGATTATGAGCTTCAGGCCTAAATTTATACCCTGTAAACATATAGAACACCAATGTAGCTAATTCCCCTGCTACGACACTAGTCCAAAGGTACCGATACGAAGTAATGGTCTCCAACGCATACACCACAACTCTTGTGAAATATATGTAGCAAATAACAACAATGTAATAATGCCTAAATAATGTTAATTTCATCAAATTAACTGCAGCTTTCCCATCAGTTCTTGCAGCTTCTCGGAGATTCTTAATCGACCAAACAATTGGGAAAAGCACAGCACAACAACAAACAACATCCACAAGTAGAAAAACTTGTTTCCATGTAATCCAATCTTGAGCATAAGGCCCACTTTCATCAATCACAACTTGAGCAATATTTGCAACGACTTGAAGAGGAATTACAATCATTAGTACTTTCTTTTCTTTATCTTGTAAATAGGGTTTCAAGAATGACCATCCAGTGCCAATCAATACAATCAAAGTGAAAAGTGTAATTCCTTTCAAAAAACTGAAAATATAAAACAAAACATCCCAACCATGAGCACTACCAGTCCGTTTAATATACGATTTATCTTCAGCTTCGCATAACAAATTCAACGACTTCAATATCAAAACAGCTAACATAAAGTAATGTATATGATAAACTGTTGATCTTTTCTTGTATAAAAAATAAACCCAAATAGCTGATAGTGAAAAATACGCCAAAAAGAATAGAAAATAAACCCTAGGTAGAACAGTTTTTCCAGCAGATAAGTAATCACGATTACTATTCTTTCCATCAAGATTGTACATCTCAGATCTAACTTCCATTGATACTTGAAGTTGAGGTAAGCAGTTAGCAAAAACAAGAGTAAATTGATTAGACTCCGATTCAGAATACACAATCCCTAATTCTTTTGCTCCTTTGAGTTTATCAAAAGTATAAACAACTTTAACAAGTTCTGATTGAAGTGCACAAGTAATATCGAGATCTTGAATTTGCTGAAGAACATGAATCCATGAATCTCTGGTACTTAAGAAAAACCCTATTTGTGAAAGATCTAATTCAGGGTTAGGGTTCGATAGGGTAATGTGTGATACGTTTAGTTCTAACCGACCTGTATGTGTGAAACCGAATTCATCAAAGGGGATGATTGATCTATCATCAGAACGAATCTCAGAAGAACGAATCTCCGCAGAAGTGAATATGAAGGAAAGGGAAATGATGAAGATGATTTTGAAGAGATGAGAGGAAATCGCCATGGCAGTGCCAGTGAGATCTGATAAATTGCAGCGATCAAATCACTCTCACTCTCACTCTCCCTCTCCCTCGATTTCGATTCTCTCCGTAGAACTCAAGATTTCGATCACACAAATGTTTATGGAGAATATGTCGGTTTCTACGAGTTTTGCTTCGATATTGGTTGTTGTGTTCGTTTGCCTCGTGGAGAAAGTAGGGAATAATTTTTATAGGGATCAGGAATTCTAAGCTCAAGCCCATTTTTTAATTTTTCCTATTTTTAAGGTCAGCAATGGGTAATATTCGTAAATCCGTAGATTTGTTGTCATCTACATCCGATCTATTAAATGATGGGTGTTAGATTTTCATCCGTATCCGATCTATTGTCCACGAATTTGACATAGGGTGATTTGCTAGTTGGTCCAGAATATCCGGACCTAGTTAACCTATAGTCCATCCTGGAGAACTCATTTATCTGTAAGTCCAAAATTAAATGAAAATATGAAAATTCCTTAACTACCTACTTGTCATACGTGTAAATAAAAACATGGTTTACCCCAAATCTCTTCGTTTTCCTCCGTCGTCGTTCTTCTTCTGTCTTCCTAATTCTTCTTCTGTCAAAAGTCCACGAAAACCTAAATCTACAATCAAATCACGTGATAATCATCAAAACATAGATCTATAATGAAGAAATGATATGAAATCATCAAAAGCCCTATTTTTTGAAGGATCACCAACAACGAAACCCTAGTTTACTAAGAAGAATTAGCATAGCCCCTATTTTTTGAAGAATCACCAACAACGAAACCCTAGTTTACTAAGAAGAATTAGCATAACAGGAAATTTTTCTTCCAAAAATTAATAGAAGATTGTGATTTAGAAGAATCACCATCAACAAATGTGTTTTTCCTTTCACTTATATTTTTCAGTTTTTTTTCACATGATTTTTTGTTTGTAGCATTTTTTTCACATGATGATCCTACGGTATATATTTTCTATTGAGCAATACATATTCCACAATACATATCTCATATCAATCAGTACATATCCTACGATTTTATTATTCAGTGCATATCTCCTATTACTGAGTACAAATCTCTTATTACTAAATACATATTCTACGAACATATTCTCTATTACTCAGTACATATTTCTATAATACATCTCATATTGATCAATACATATCCTATGATACATATTTTCTATTGCTCGATATATATTCTACAATACATATTTTCCATTACTCAGTACATATTCTACAATACATCTTGAATTTGATTGCTCGATACATATTCTACAATACATATTTTGAATTACCCAGTACATATTTTACAGTACATCTTGAATTCGACAGAGATTTGTGATGAATTTTTAAAGTATATAGACACTTCAGAATATGAGGTAACCCACTACATATTAGGTTGTCTGATAAAAACTGCAGTACATATTTGGTTGTACTGACAGAAACTAGGTGGTTTTTGACAGTGTCAACTGCCAGTACATATTTGATTATACTGGTAAAAACTGCAGTACATATTTAGTTGTATTGACAGAAACTGGGTGTTTTTTGACATGCACATAAAAAAGGTGCTAAAAGACTATAGAATTTGGGATTGCAGACATGATCACTTACTGTATTATATTGATTTGTAATGTATTGAAATCGATTACGACAATTGTGTAAATCAAATTTATTTCATCTAAACATCTTATAATATGAAAGTGCAAATTTACAACATGTTCAGTCTAAATTGTAACTTCCACAACATGTTGACAACCAACTGGATAGCACTGCATAGATAATCATTTGAAAAGAAAATTTGGTACAACAAGTTTCAAACACCAAAATAATAGCTAGCAACGATGTCGATGTTGGCGACGTTGGCGCTCCTTTCTCGTGCCTCCTCTGTTTAATTGTTGTTGCCACCGGTGACCCCTACTATAAAAACTTTAGCATACTCTTCTTTCTCATGTCTTATCTCCTTAAGCATAACGACAACATCTTCTATTGCATGCATTTTTTCTGGTTTAAGGTTGACGCATAGTAATGTTATATTAAGTACCTACATCATCTCTTCTACCTTGGACTCTTGTCTTGCATATAATTTCTTATCAAGGAAACAAAGAGAAGTCCAACAGGCTCAGTCACATAACTTCACAACTAACGTAAGTGAATCGCTCTAGTTTGCAGCAACTCATAGTAATCTTAATTGCTTCTCCCTGAAATCAGTTAGTGCTCATACAAGTGAGACACTCGAAATGTAGTCTCAAACTCAGAAAACCAAATATAAATGCTAAAATTAAGTTTTCAACTTACTCAGAATGTAGTCTCAAACTCAGAAAACCAAATATAAATGATAAATATAAAAGAATTCACATATGAGTTAGGAAAAACTTACAGAAGAGCAAACGGAATGAGAGAAATCCTCCTTAGAACTGGCTTGTCCAATTTCTGTTTGAAGTTCATTGAACTTTTTTCGTTGTATTCGAAAAGACCTTTTTTATTTTGAGGCACTTGCACAAGACAAGGTTCAAGGAAAAATACAAATCCCAGAAGAAATCCTGAGAAAAATCCTCCAATATTTGAATAATTGTCAACGTGAGGCAGCAAGCCAAGACAAATATTTATAGTTGCTACCAAACACAGTACAACCAATATTGTGAACTGCATTTTGGCATCAGGAAAATGAAAGAAGAGCAAAAGTGAGAAGACAGTGAGGAAAGAGATAACATCAAACAAAATGAAAAAGTCTAATAATAAAGTGAGGACCTAGTCACTATAATTTTCCAAATTCCTGATAAGTCCAGAAAGCATTGCACCAAGTAATCTGAATAAAGCACCAGAAGACCCAACTTCTAGGATATCTTGAACGAAAAGGGCAAACGTCAAACTACCGGTAAAACCTGCGTATAAGTAGATTATCACAATCCTCACTGCAAACAAGAAGCGAAAAAAAAAAGAAGGTTATGTTACGCTTAGACAGTATTAAGCTTGTCATTCTGAGATATGGAGAATGTAGAGGATCATACAGGATCCAAACTCTTGTTCTAATTTCTGATCAAGGAAACAAAGAGAAGTCCAACAGGCTTAGTCACATAACTTCACAGCTGGCGCAAGCGAATCGCTCTAGTTTGCAGTAACTCATAGTAATCTTAATTGCTTCTCCCTTAAATCAGTTAGTGATCATACAAGTGAGACACTCTGAATGTAGTCTCAAACTCAGAAAACCAAATATAAATGCTAAATTAAGTTTTCAACTTAGCAGGAACAAATGCAATTTGAGTCCAAATTCGACGTGGAGGGTTATGTTGAGAAAAAATATTTACAAATGTAGATCAACACTACAACATTAAACAAAACACCTAGTAGATATTGAAATGTATTGAGTGGAAACCTAGTAGATATTGATATGTATAGAGAGAAAACCTAGTAGATATTGGTATATACTAAGTGAAAACCTAGTAGATATTGATATGTACTGAGTGAAAACCTAGTAGATATCACAATACATATACACATATAATTACCAAAGCAAACAATTAGAAGCTCGACTGGTACCCAAAAATAAACTATTTTGAGTCTCAAGGAAGAGCACGCGTATAGAACAGAATGAAATGGGGTTGCAGAATACGCACTCAAAAAAACACAGGAGTTTTAAGAACCTAAAAAAGAAATTGTTAAGAGAAAGTAAAAACCAACCGCATAGCTCCTAGTTCTTTTAAAGCTTTCAACGCAAATCCACAGGGATACAATTCCAATAAAATAGTTCATCAGTGCTAGAAGAAAGGAAAGAAAAGAAGAGGAGCAGGCAATAAGTATATGTATGTAAACATTAAGCTGTGTGTCTGAGCCCATGACGCTACGTAATAGGCATCACTGGATATGCTACTTTAAAACTGATGGCTAATAAAAACATCAATTACTCCCTTCAGAGTGCAAAAATCACTAGAAATCCACACATGTAAATACCAAAAAACATCAGTTACTTACTTCTCCTGTGAATTGCACAGTTGTGTACTTGTTGTCAATTCCTAATGTTCCCTCGAACAACTGGCCAAAAACATACGTAAATTTTACAATTAGAAAAATGCCCAAGTTAAACTTTCGAATTTCATTGACACGGGATCATAATGATATGGTGGGCTTTCTCCCCATCCACTTCTAGAACTTGACCATGTCTGGTTGTACCATCTCCCAAACGGATATTAACAATTTCTTGATATTTAAGTTCTCTCCATGAAGTATTGCAACGACGCATCCAGCAACACTACCGAACCAAAAGTAAGTTGTTACATGAGTATAAAACTTCAACAAATAAGACAAACCAGTTTGTATTTGTGTAAATATCTATGAATGAATAAAAGAATTCACATATGAGTTAGGAAAAACTTATAGAAGAAAACAGAATGAGAGAAATACTCCTTAGAACTGGCTTGTCCAATTTCTGCTTGAAGTTCATTGAACTTTTTTCGTTGTATTCGAAAAGACCTTTTTTATTTTGAGGCACTTGCACAAGACAAGGGTCAAAGAACAATACAAATCCTAGAAGAAATCCAGAGATAAATCCCCCAACATTTGAATAACTATCAACGTGAGGCAGCAAGCCAAGACAAATATTTATAGTTGCTACCAAACACAATACTACCAATGCTGTGAACTGCATTTTGGCATCACATGAAAATGAAAGAAGAGCGAAAGTGAGAAGACAGTGAGGAAAGAGATAACACCAAACAAAATGAGAAAGTCTAAGGAATAAAGTGAGGACCTTGTCACTATAAGTTCTCCAATTCCTGATAAGTCAAGAAAGCATCGCACCAAGTACTCTGAATAAAACACCAGAAGACCCAACTTCTGGGATATCTTGAACGAAAAACGCAGACGTCAAACTACCGGTAAAACCTGAGCATAAGCAGATTATCCCAATCCTCACTACAAACAAGAAGCGAAAAACAAAAGCAGGTTATATTACGCTTAGACAATATCAAGATTGTCATTCTGAGATAAGGAGAATGTAGAAAGGATCATACAGGATCCAAACTCTTGTTCTAATTTCTGATCAAGGAAACAAAGAGAAGTCCAACAGGCCCAGTCACATAACTTCACAGCTGACGCAAGCGAATCGCCCTAGTTTGCAGCAACTCATAGTAATGTTAACTGCTTCTCCCTGAAATCAGTTAGTGCTCATACAAGTGAGACACTCTGAATATAGTCTCAAACTCAGAAAACCAAATATAAATGCTAAATTAAGTTTTCAACTTAGCAGGAACAAATGCAATTTGAGTCCAAATTCGACGTGGAGGGTTATGTTGAGAAAAAATATTTACAAATGTAGATCAACACTACAACATTAAACAAAACACCTAGTAGATATTGAAATGTATTGAGTGGAAACCTAGTAGATATTGATATGTATAGAGAGAAAACCTAGTAGATATTGGTATGTACTAAGTGAAAACCTAGTAGATATTGATATGTACTGAGTGAAAACCTAGTAGATATCACAATACATATACACATATAATTACCAAAGCAAACAATTAGAAGCTCGACTGGTACCCAAAAATAAACTATTTTGAGTCTCAAGGAAGAGCACGCGTATAGAACAGAATGAAATGGGGTTGCGGAATACGCACCCAAAAAACACAGGAGTTTTAAGAACCAAAAAAAGAAATTGTTAAGAGAAAGTGAAAACCAACCGCATAGCTCCTAGTTCTTTTAAAGCCTTCAACGCAAAGCCACAGGGATACAATTCCAATAAAATAGTACATCAGTGCTAGAAGAAAGGAAAGAAAAAAAGAGGAGCAGGCAATAAGTATATGTATGTAAACATCAATTACTCCCTTCAAAGTGCAAAAATCACTAGAAATCCACACATGTAAATACCAAAAACATCAGTTACTTACTTCTCCTCTGAATTGCACAGTTGTGTACTTGTTGTCAATTCCTGATGTTCCCTCGAACACCTGTCCAAAAAGATACGTAATTTTTACAATTAGAAAAATACCCAAGTTAAAATTTCGAAGTTACATTGACGCGGGATCATAATGAGATGGTGGAAAAGGCTTGAGATAGGATAACCTGCACAACAACTTTCTCCCCATCAACTTCTAGAAATTCACCACGTCTGGTTGTACCATCTCCCAAACGGATATTAACAATTTCCTGATATTTAGGACCCTAAAAGGAAAAGAAATAATGGTATAAGCAATAAGTTAAAGCAAGCTGATAAAAAAATTGATCGATTAAATTGGATGATAAATTCATATTAACCAACTAAACAGCAAAAGGAGCCTGAAAATCATTTTATGCTCTAACCTGATTTATGAATTCATATACGAACTTCATCTATCTATATCAACAAGAACCAATCGATACTAATATACGATTAAACCCTAGGAATCTATGATGGTTCCAAATCCACTTCTAAAGTCAAGATCATTATACTGGTTGATTCAAAATAATCCTATCATATTAATTTATAGAGACAAAAATGACAAAATTTCAAATTTCAACATCACTGAGAGGTTTTCAACTAAGTTCAACAAAAACACCAACATCTTAACCAAAAACCTTGGTCTACTACTACTGAAAATAAAAATTTTATCTCACAATTTCAACTAAAATTCAGTCAGATTTTCGCGTTCAAAAATTATTTAGCAGAGATACCAAATTCTTCAATATTCAATCGAAATCACGAAAAACAAAACTTGGATTTGTATCTTATTTTGTCTCTAATGTTAATCAGATTCAATTTTCACGGAGAATAGCTATAATAGAATCGAAAGTTGCAGTTATTCAGAGAGAAAGAGATATTGAAAATAAAACAAAATGAGATGAGATCTTATTTAACGAAAAACTTACTGTCGATACGATATAGAGAGAGAGATCTTCATCGCCAGACCATAGCTCGAGCAGATATGGAAAATAAAACGAAGATGAAGTGATTTAGTATGCTTGTTTTAGAAAAAGTATTCTTTCAAAATGGAAAAGAAAACGAAGATGAAAACGAAGATGAAGTGATTTAGGCTGCTTTTTCATCTATATCAAGGTTATTATAGGCATTTTTAAAGAATACTTTTTCTAAAACACATGTGATGGTGTATGGATTAACTTTTTAGATCCAAAATCATAAAAACAGACTAGCGTCTAGACAAGTTCTATGGGAGGTTCAACCATCAAACGGACCCTCAAAACAGGATTATCTAGTAATTCCTAGTTTAACATAAGTAGTAGGGCGGGTGGATGGGTTGGTCCGGGGATTTATATTAAAAATCCTATTTAACTAAGATGGAAGTACTAATAAAACCTCTCCGCTTGACTGCTAGCAACGTGTAAAATTAAATAGATGAATACGAAGTAGATATATTACTGAGTATAAATTACTAGATTTACCATCATATCTTGCATAATAAAAATATCCTTAACCTACTGGGTGCGGATGTCCAAAGGATTTCTAGATATTTACACGTACCCGATCCAATATTTAAAGAATTTTCAAAAATGGGTCCATGTGCAATTCACCCATAAATGGGTTAGGTGTCTATCTGTTAAATTGCGGATGAGTTGGGTCGGATAGACGGGTTAGACCAGCCATGCTCCATACTTATTTCCAAGAAAGAAATAAACCTAAGGTAATTTCAAAGTTACTCACTGATACATTTTCACATTTAATATCCTAGATAGTATAAGGTCTCACGTTGAACAGTGGTGAATCTTAATTTGCTTCTTACTGATCGTGATAAGCCTTTTGTGAAACAAGAGCTTTGGTGAGGACACGTGACAAAGTTTAATTGATGCAAATATTATGGGTAAAAGAAACTCACTCTCACATTGAATATTATGTTTAAAAATTGTTACACTTTGTTAATACCTAAAAATTAATTCTAGGAAAAACAATATACAGTAGAAGTACTTTCTTTAGATTCGGAAATCAAAATCGTACAATAGTCGTTCCGCCCTGCTTCGGTCACAAGGAGAGGAAATGGGTTGATCTTAGGGGAGTGAAGCAAAGAAAGTTGAAGGAAATAAATGTGATGAAATGTGAGTAGAGTTGTAGAACTATTGAGAAAAATCACAGAGCTTATGAGAATTGCAAGCTTGTTGTGTTTTTAAAATGGGCTAAGGAGCCTATTTATAATAGTTGAGAGTTCACACGATTCCTTGTAAAGTAGTGGAGTTGGTGAAGAGATGGAGAAGTGGAAGTTGTGGGGATAATGATATAACCGTCCTGGAATCTTCGAGAAACCATTACTCCATTACTCCATTAACTGCTCCATCTTTACCACTACTTTGTAACTTCCAGATCATGGGTGTTGCGATGCCACATGTTGTTATAACCGCCAGACCAAAACCCCATGAATAATTTCCCCATGTAACATGATTTGATTTCTCGTAGGAATTGGTGGAGTCATGGACTCAGGATTGTGCTAGCACTATCCATGGTGTTTCTAGTAAGGCCTAGCAAAGTTAGCATCATAAAAGTAGGGGAGTGCTAGCAATGGCGCTAGCGAGGAAGAAATGCTAGTATAGGCTCAGTGTTGGTGCTAGCACAGCGCTAGCGCTGTTGGCCGTGCTAACTTTGTTAGCGCTGATGTTAGCACAGTGCCAGCGCTAACACTGGTATGGCCTGTTTGGCTCGTTCTTTATTGGTTTTTCGGCTTTTTGTTTTGTTTTTTGGCTTTTTTGTCCTTTTGGCACATATGTGTGCTACTTATTGGTGTTGGGAGTGTGACTAGGGTTTGTCAAGGTCAGCACTTGCTAGTGCAATGATTATTGACTATGCACTTCTAGCTTTGATGTTTATTAACGTCGTGGCCATATTTATGGCCTGTTTAGAGTTTTTCAATTGTATGAGATTTATTGTTAGCATTTTATGCTTAACTTTTATACCGTGTACGAAACATTTCAAAGAGATTAGTTGTGGAAGTTTACAACTTGAAATTATGCTTGATGCGACTCTGCAATGAGATGATATGCATCTAACTGGCGTTTTTGTTCAGATATGGCTTAGCTTTTATTCGGAATGTTGGTAATTTTGTATAATCAATGTGTTCTGTTTTATACAAATAGTTCGCATAAATGCACATGAAATAACGGGGATTAAGTTGAGTATAACTCTGAAATTTCTATGGTGCATATACATGTAAAAGAGCTACAAGGATAATTTAACCAGAAGTTGAATATTTCTTTCCGATTTTCTTGCAGAATGTGAGATAATGGTAATATTCATAATTCTGATGCTATGTAAGGAAATTATGCATATTTATTTTATGCTTCTGCAACTTGGAGAAAAGTAATATTATAATTTTCTCCATTTTTAAAAATCCACCATCAACATACTTCATGTACACTATATACTTAATTGTAAATGGTTAGCGTCACCTATAGTGGGCGGAAAACAACTTTGATCGATGATTTACATTAAATAATCTCTAATAAACAGCTATGATCAATTTTAATATTTTATACCAGCCCCAGCTACGACACCACAAGCACGGACGCCGTGGAGAACAAACCAAACCCAAGCTGCACCAATTCCAGCTCAATGTCAACAACAACAACAACAACAGGCGAGAGAGGGTCATACACACCAGAACTTTCCTCTCCCCATGGAAGAAGTAATTGAATTGCCGGAAGTATGGATCCACGATGGTGCAATCAAGCTACCTCCTATCAGACGTGCACCTACTGAGAGGAGATGAAAGATCCAAAGTACTATCATTTCCACCGATTTGCCAATCATCCAACAAGTGATTGTAAAATTTTGAAACCCATTTTTAAAAAAAAGTCGAATCTGGTGAGCTACACATGGGGACTTGATCTTGTTGGGAAGATCAATTCAAATCCATTTCATTCAATATGACCCACATAGAAAGTCATTGAAACCTGATGTGACGTCATCAATGGAACCTCTCTACATCACAACCTCCGCACGCCTGAGAAACTTCTTCTCCATACCGTCACATCCAGAGTGGAGACTGTATCGTTGCTACTACTATCTTCTGCAACAACATCCGTTCCATGAAGAAGCTATTTTACATTAAAATCATTGCGTGCAACGACTCCATGGGATCACTTAATGAGGATCAGAGATAAGACTGACACTAGTTGTTGTCTTAGCATCTACAATGACCTCTGGAGCAACTCCATCCGTGGTTTCAGCATCAACAATGGTTTTAGGAGCAACATCCTCATGACCGGCTTCATCAATTTTCCATTCTCTATGACCTCAACTTGGAAATGTTACTCGATAGATCAAATTGCTCCAAGCACAAAGGATTCATATCAAAACGAGTAGACGTGAAAATATATTAATATAAACTCTTCTCAAAGCTTCCACAACGGACGGGCACACGTCAAAATCTTCTACAAGATGTTCTCATGACCTCTACAGATAAGATATAACGTACTTCATGCCATGATTCAGAAAAACGTGCCAATGGGTGAGGGATGGGACAATGCTTCCTTAACAAAGCGGAGAGATTGGACAACTCCTAGATGTATTGGACACTAGTATAGAGCACTATTGTCCTTAGAATATCACTGGTACTTGTTGATATACTATCGAATATTCTACAAATTATACATATATTAAATCTTAAGCTTCTAGATGTATTGCACACTAGTATAGAACACTATTGTCCTTAGAATATCACTGGTACTTGTTGTTGTACTACTATATAATCTATGACTGTACAAAATATTCAGAACATATTTTTGTGTCATTCTCTTCCTTGGCCTTGTTCTTGAATAACAAAGATCCTAGATAGATCGTCTACTAGTATAAAGCAACTCGAACTTGTTCCAGGTGCAATGATTCCGCGGATTAATCCCTTGAAAACGCTCCATATACACATATCAATATTAAAACTCATATTGAGTCATATTGATTCATTACTGTACTCACATTATCTATATAGACCTTCAGTACTTGAAGTCTATTTATCAATAGTGCAATATTGAACTCATTCATGATCACTCTCAGTTGAGTTGCATGGACCTACTATTGTTCTATATTTATTAGTATTCTATTAAGTAATATTGAACTTGTCTCAAGTCGCAGAAATTCCATGACTGAATTCCTTGAACTTGTTCTATATATGTATCAATGCTTACATTTAATCATCTTAGTGTTCGGTGTCACCACTGCCTCAACACTTATCTTCGTCTTCGACGGCAGCATTGCCTCAACACCCATTATAGTGTTTTGACGGCAACATTGCCTCAACACTCTCTACAACCAACTAATGTTTCAAAGATCTTCCCGTTATTTTTTACGGTAGAAGAACAATGCTTCAAGTGCCTATAATTGCAGAAAGAGCAAAACTTGCTCAAATAAAAATAAATAAATATTATTCCAGCTGGACTTAATCTGAAGTGGATTTGGTCCTTCTGCCATGTTAGTCTTACCTATCTGTACCTACTAATCCGTACTCTTTAGAAAAAACTCTCCGCGCCAGTTCTATCTCATAGGTCGTTCATCTTCAGACGGGTTACCCGACGCTGTAAAGTATCAATTCAAGTCGATTACAGAATTTCTGGTAATATCTAACGACTAAGCTTGTTGATTTATTTTTCTCATGTTAGTAAAAAATCACCATTCAATGCTTACTGCGGCGCATTACTGTACCACACTAAGCAAGGGGATTTAATATAGATGATGGATTTTTAACGAAGGATAAAATAGTAAAATCATCTCTACCCAGCAGTAGAATCAAAGAAATCATGGAACTTCGTATATGTTACTGACCCGATATCAAAAGAATAAAATTCATATTTTATATTCCGTAAGAGAATTTAAATATAGAACGCTCGAAACAGGCGTCTCATATTGATCATGTACTCTCTCTAAAAATATACATATGATATTAGAGCCTCACTCGGCTGAGCTCTCAATATTTTACATACAACATTAGTCATGTGCAATTCAGTGCTTACTCTTCTATAATGATAGGACAACTCCTAGATTAGTTAATCATTAGTATAGAGCAGCATTGTCCTCATAATATCGCTGGTGTTGATCACAACTCTTTCCCAGATGATTTCTTACTATACATAATAAACATTCAGAACACCGCTTTGTTCCTGAGTGGATGTCAATGCTCCTAGATAGATTGCCTACTAGTATAGAGCAACTTAATTCCTCTTTATATTCCTCAGTTGAATATTGAGAGTGATTTATATCAAAATTCAAACTCTAATTGGATAATATTGATTGATCATAACACATGACAAGCTACACGCGAATGCATTAAGTCAAAACATCACGTAATTGTGTAAACACTAAGACGTTGTTGTGCCAAATGCAAAGCTAAAGCTCCAATAATGATTGGTCGAGCTTGAATAACATGTTTCCTATGTTGGTTGCATTAAAAATCCCAACATTGGTTGAAATACAACAAAACCTTAATTTTGGTTACTAATCTATTTCTGACTCATCATCATAATCACCCTGCAAAAAAGTAACAACGGGTATAGAATAAGGCAAAATGTTCTAAACAACATATATTCCCCTACATGTCTACTACAACATACTAAAAGGGTATTCCATTCCGAGTAACGGTCTAGGAGATATGATTTAAACCCTAAATGAACTACGAGCTGAAAACTGTCAGAATTTCATCTGAAAGGTTTCTGTTTGCTCCGTCAAGCAGTAAAAATGAGCTTAAAACCTAATTCCTTACGCGTTGGAAGATGTCTATCAATTCTACAAATTCGATTTGGGTATGATCATCGAAAATAGACATTGTATGAGAAATTTACAGTGTTTTTACTAAAGGACGTCACGCCTGAAAACTTTGGATGTGAAAAGCTAATATGTTGCTTCCAAGAACTTATAGCTACGAAGAGAAAGTAGTCGCGAAGAGCAAGGACTAATAATAATAAAATAAAATAAAGAAAAATGAGGGTTGTGGGACCGGTGCCAACCGGCCGGCCGGTCGGCCACCCATGGTCGGTCCCCACTCCCACTCCCTCTTCTTTTAGTTTTTATTATATTTTTTACTTTTATTTTAGAGTTTTCTAATCCTCTTAAAACTCTTTTGTTCTTCTAATAGTTACACAGATCAACGTCCTGCAACCATCTAATATATATATTAAAAAATCATTATTTTAATATTTTTAAAATTTTACTCTTCTCTTTAGTTAGTCCTTGCATTAATACTATTACTAAATATATGTCAAAATATTACAAGCTCCTATGTGATAGACGTAGCATGGAGCTGTAACTACCAAGTCTGTTCTCTCACTAAACACGGTCGGTCTCTTGCTACCGCCTTGGTCGATCCCTTTATCCACCTTGGTCGGTCTCTCTCCACCTTGGTAGGTCTCTCTTCTACCTTGGTCGGTCCCTCAATCGCTCCTTGGTCCTGCTACCGGCAACATTCTAAATTTCTCTACTTAGTCAATCACAATAAGACGAATTAAAAATTATTTCATAATTACTAATACTAGTATTCACATAAGCCTAGCACTCACATAAGATTAACGCTCACATGAGTTTAGCACTCGTACAAGCCCAACGCTTGCATGGGGATAGTGCTCGCATAACATTGCCACTCACACAAATTCAAAGGTCTTACAAATATGTTGATGCCTCAACTGGCATAATGATATGATTCAACTACCAATTGTATTAAGCATCATTGCTAGTCTCAACAATATGCTAGTCTCAGTGATAGACACATTTTAGTGTCTAATTTGCACCTTAGTTTCTATTAAGTTAGTATTCGATTTTGCAAATATTACGTGTTTTTATGCTTTTGTAGGTACATTAGAAGAATAAAGATTTGTGGAAAAATTGGCTCAAAAAGTGATAAAGGCACCCAAGGACAAGTGTTATTTGGCACCCTAGAAGTGGATAAGGGGTACCCTCGAGTCAACTCGGTCAAATCGGGTCAAACCCGAGTCAAATCGGTCAACCCGAGTTGACCAAGTCAACTCAGCACGGGATCGGGACGGGAATGGACTGTTTCAACTGTGAACTTAAAATCAACGTGAAATTTGAATTGTTTTGCTTCCAAAGTGTCCCACAAGCTAGAAGAGATTGATACAAGCCTCAACACGTCAAAAACAGAGAAAACTTGGCACGGGAAAAACTAATTTTCCGATTCCGGCTAGGAGAAGGACTGTTTCATCAATTTGGGATAAGTATTACGAGTTTGATTGGGTTTGGGACTCTCCTTAGGGTTCCTAGAGCCTATATATACCAAGAGAAGCCAAGAAAAATCAGAAAAAAACCCTAGAGAAGAAATCAGAGAAGTTCCGGCCAACTTCCGTCGCCGCCGGTCACCTGCTGCTGCTCCGGCCGGCGTGTTCTTCATCCACCATCACCGAAGAAGACGATCTTGTAACATCTATATACGTTGCATATCCAGTGTTACATTCTGCTCTTGTTGCCTATTCTTTCAAATCTTTGTTGCTTAGAAACACTTCTATAACGGCTGAACCCTGTTCTGTAACACTTATAAACGTATCTGTTCAGCTGTTGCACTATTATTTCACCTTGTAATCAACTTTTTGAGCAATGAAAAGATCTTTTGAGCAATTTTTCTTCTCCATGGGCTAAGTTTATTTACTGGGATGATGGAGGAGGTTTATCTCTCAATTTTATGTGGTAAGTCTATTTTTAATTAATTATTTATAATTCTTTTATTATTATTTCATGGATTTAAATTAAAAAAAATGGTTTTTATTAAATAGTTGTGTTCTCTTTTGATGGGTCATGCTTAGTTAATTACTCCTAATGTCCCATGCTTAGGATTTACAATTATTCTTTTAGGAAACATATTTTTGGCAATATTTGAGCTTAATTTATTTAAAAGAATTACCCGATTAATCACATAAATTGTTAGAAATAACTGATTCCTGATTCCTGGTTTTCCCCATATTTTCTAAAAATCATCTCTAGTTTATTTTCCTGATTTTTATTAGTTTAGATTTAGTATAATATTTTCTAAAATCGTTACCTTCACCAGTCCGAGAATCGAACCTCTTTTTACCACTATATAAAATCACATCACTCAGCAACAAGTTAGACTCAACAACAAGCTAGTTTCAGCAAAAAGTTAGACTAGGCAGCAAGCTGGACTCAACAACGTGTTAGACTCATCAATATGCTAAGACTAACAGTCTAGCTACGTCAACAACTGATCAAATAATACACGTCTATAAAATAGACACAAACCATGTTCGAGATATCAACAGTCACATGGGGGGATATTCACTAGGGTTTTGGTCTGACGGCCTACAGAACGTGCGGCATAACAATACACCCACGACGATAAAGTATAAAAGTCGTGTCCGCGGTCGAAGGAGTGAATGGAATAGTGATCGTACAACTGTCAAGTCCCACTAACATAATGGAGTCGGTTTTCACCATGATCTTCATTTCTTTTCTTTCCAACTCCTCTGCAAGTGTCACCCATTTCGAGATCAATGTGTTAACTTCCACTTCTATAAATAGGTTCTTCAACCTATCGACAAAGGAGAGAAGAGTTTTTTTTATCTCAACAACACTTGAATGATCACAGAGCTATCATCTTAGAGATTCTCAGAAAACTCACTTTCGTCTTCACAACAGTTCAAGACATCTCATCATCATTGACATTCAATCTCATTGATCTCAATACTTTCTCTGCTTCCCTCCGTACAAATCAACTTTTCTCCTTCCTTTGTGACTAAAGCGAAATTGGAACGGTCATTTCTTGATTTAGGCCAATTTCATACAGATTGATCTCTCAAATCTTAAAAGTACTTATACAATAGAAATGTTTGGTGTTTAAACGATTTCCTCTTTATTCGATTTTCCCTTAGAGCGACTTGCTCTGATAAGAAAAAACCTACTTCATTATTTTTCCCCTTTTACCCTTTAATTGTTTTTACCCATGAACAACAATGCATACAAAACATTTTCAAGAGATTCATCCGTGGAAGTTTGCAACTTGAAATTATGCTTGATGCGACTCTGCAATGAGATGGTATGCATCTAATTAGCGTTTTTGTTCAGATATGGCTTAACCTTTATTCTGAACGTTCAGAATTTTGTATAATCAGCGTGTTTTGTTTTATACAAATAGTTCGCATAGATGCACATGAAATAACGAGGATTAAGTTGAGTATAACTCTGAAATATATATGGTGCATATATATGCAAAACAACTACAAGGATAATTTAACCAGAAGTTGGATATCTCTTCTCGATTTCTTGCAGAATGTGGGATAATGGTAATATTCATAATTCTGATGCTATGTTAGGAAATTATGCATATTTATTTTGTGCTTCTGCAGTTTGGCGAAAAACAATATTACAATTTTCTCCCTTGTCAAAAATCCACCATCAACATTAAGTCCCCTGCTTAGTGCGGAACAGTAATGTTTTATAGTAAGCACTAGATGGTGATTTTTATATTATTTTACTGTCGTCAAAAAAATCAACAAGTTTTAGTTTGTCGGAAATTACCAGATATTCTCATTTGATAACGCTCTGATGGTGTTGAATAATTGTTGAAGAAGCAGTAGTTGGCGTAATAGCGCTTGTAGAATGATATGGTATCGTTTGGAGAGCATAAATTAGTAAGGTGTGGTGCATGATGGAGAGACTAAAATAGACCCGTGTGCGGCACAGGGCTATGGCTCCAAAAAGAAATCCTTGTTTGACCAAGATTTGGAAACAAATTACTATAAAAGGGAGTAAACCCCTTATTATTCACATTTTTTTTTTTTTTTTTTTTGACGTGAGTACTAACTCACTAGCTCATTTTCCTTTGCTTGCTTGATTGCATAAGCATGTTATTGAGTTAGTAATAATCTCCTTTTGCAGGTGAGCTCCAATTCCACAATTGATGTCTTTGATTGTGATAATTTTTCATTGGCTTCGTTTCAGCGTTGTTGAGCTTTAACCAAGTACCCTTGCACATGATTGCCCAGTTGTTGACGTGAATATTATTCGAACCAATTGTAAATGTCTATCAATCAGGAAGATAATGCTACCACTTCTTCTAGTCGTGATATATGCGAAAATTCGGATATTATTTCTCTAGACGATGTGCTCAGTATTCATGATGAGTTCTTTGATGGTGTTGTTGAAGAGGCTGATGTCCCTGGTTATGTTGGCATTTTTATTCCGAACATCAATAGCCTTCCTGGGCCTCAGAGTATTTACCCGTGAGCTGTTTTCAGGTGTTGTTTGTAGAGAAGAGAACACAGGCCCTCATTTGTTGAGTTTAAGACGTTCCAAATTCCTTTGCATGAATGGAAAGGATGGGCTAAAGTTATGTTGGAGAATCCTCAGGTGAAGCTGGTTCTAGAAAATACTAAGATACTCCATGTTGTGCGAGTGTCTGAGACTTTTAGACTTAATAAGTACACGAACGGTCTGCTTGCATTTGTTTCTCGTTGGTGCGGTCCATCCTATTCAGCAGTATGCGCTTTGGGTGAGTTAACCATCATTTTGGAGGGCGTGGCGGTCTTAATGCAACTTATCGTTGTTGGTAGTATTCCACTTGAATGGTCTGATAAGGAGAAGAAACATGATGCCATCCTTGTTCAGAAAATAAAAGCTTTGCGGAAGTCTGATGGTTGCAATAACAAGAATTATTCAGCTTGGATTGAATACTGGTGGAACAGAAGTACAAATGTTGACGGGTTTGTTGTTGACAATCCTTTATGCAATTTTGCGTTCCTTATACTCTGGCTTTCCAGATATGCGTTTGAAGATTCTTCTGGAAGTCAATTGAAGTCTGGACTTGTTCTACTTGTTGTTGTGCTTGCTAGTGGAAAGACCTTTCCTCTCGGTAATTTGTTTGTAGGCTCTTTATACTCTCATTTTGATTCTTTCATTCGTGACATGAGGATTTCCAACGACCATGCGAAGGTGGAATCTTTTATCCATGTTATGTTTATGCAAGCTTGGTTATGGGAACATTTTCCTAAATATGCGCCAAAGACCAAACATTCTTTCACAAGTACAGAAATAGAATATGCTAGAATACTCTGTTAGAGTAAGAAGAAACCTTCTTTTGTTAGTCTTATTAGCTTAATGGACAATGAGAAAAAAGTGAATTTTAGACCTTGAGGTTTGATACTTCCGTACGTGATTCCACCGGAGTCTTTTACTGAGAGCTTTGGTATTGCCCTACGTTCTGGCCCGAGTGATGAAGGTAATATTGATAAAGTTGGTGAGGCCACTTTTGTGAATAGTTGCATTCTGGGGTATATTCTTATCGTTCGCTCCGATAAGTATGTCATACAGAGTTATAACATTGATAAGAAGGCTCGGAAAATGGGCTTTGATCAGTCTATTCCTCGTTTTTATAGTGAGACGCCTCCTATAGACGAGCTTCAGCGATATGAGGGTGCCCATACCATTCCTGGTCGAAGTATTCCTTTCTTCCAGGTCGATAGAAGAGGATGTGTCACTAATGAATATGCCAGTTTTTGGAATGCACAATTTACCCTTCTTAAGGAATTCATGTCTAGTGAGCCTTCTGGTGTACGCGGTGAACCTTCCGAGAAGGAGTTAGCAGATCGGCCGAACTTGAAAATTACTCCTGGAACGAGACGTGATTCGATCATAAGCTTGACACATGTATCTGAAGTCATTCTTTGTTTAATAATTATTTTTTACTCAACAATTACATGTTTACTCCGTTTTCTTGCAGTCGTGGTTCCCGAAACACTTTGCTTCTGATATCATAGCAAATGTCACTCCTCAGTCTAGGGATAAAAGACCACGGGTAATATTGCATGGAAGTGGAGACCGTCCTTGGAAGAAGGTAAGCGTCTTGTGTTTCTTCTTATTCTTTCTTTCTGTATAAAATATGTATTTTCTCCTGACAATAATCTTTGCATAGTCTGGGAGTATAACTCGTCAAGGTGACTCGAATATTCAACCTTTCAAGTTTGGTGTCCCAGATGTTATTGGCTCCTCAACACCTTATGTTGTAAGTGGAATTTCTTTTAAAAATTCTGGAGTTATAGAAACTTTCGTCTTGCTAAACTTCTGATTCTTATGAATGATCCTCATTCTTAGATTACTAGAAGTATGGATACTCTAGTATCTGAAAGTACCATTGTGGTTGGAAGTACCGAGGAAGAAGGCCAAGGTGACAAAAGATCTGAAATGTCATCCCATATTGAAGTAATTGAAGAATCCGGATATGAAAACGAAGAACTTGGTGGCGAGTCGCATTATAAGGTGTCTTCTACTTCCGATGGCCTGTCACAACTCCAAGTAAGTTTACTCCATTGTTTTAGAATCATACTGACATGACTATAGATCTTAAACCACCCAATGTGTAGAATTATACATGATTTCATGAAAGATTTTAGCAGTTTTGCTATCAGAAAAATTCAGACTCAGGTCTTCTTACCGCAACGGCCGTAGAATCTTCGTTCAAAGTCGGAATGATCTGGTTGACCTCTCATTATTTAGCTAACATAAAGAAATAACTTTTGAAAAAAAGAATTTCTGGATTTGGAGTCTATTTACTATGTGAAATAAACCTGACACCGAGAATTCAAAATTTTCCAGGCAGAATTCTGTAGATTTTCAGTTGTCGTGTATGAGTGTTTTGGCTTCCCTTATTAGCTCGTTTATCCAATTGGCGCTTCCTTTTAGTATGTTGTAGTAGATATCCATATGAATTATTTGGTATATAAATCACCCCAAAATTCTTTACCAGTTAGCGCCATTTTCAGTTTTACGGAGGGTAGTGTAAAACGTTTCTGACAACATTTTTGCAAAACGACCCATAAACTTTCTAAGCCATATGCCATGACCCGAAACACATTGTAATGAATGCTTAGGTTTCTAATGAACATATTTGATGAATTTCATGACTTGTGCTTGAATTCCTTACGCTTGAGATATTTTAAATCATTATTTCTATAACGTCACTGTTTTTTTAGGGGGAACGAACCAAAACAGAGAGATGATCTTGTAGATGAAGGACTGGAGATTGCCATGATGGTAATATGTATTTTCCAACTCAGAGTCATGGACAAGCCCCTCATGATATGACTGTTGACGAAATCACTCCAAGTGGCGCCATTGTATAGAATGCTGATGTGATGGAGATTGTTCCAGTTGAGTATCCGAATGGCGGAGTTAGCTTCGACTTCAAGTTTGATAGGATTCGACACAAACACGTATGCATTGAGGGATTTACTGTTCCGTCCGACCATGCTGAGTTATATACCAAGATATGAAAGAAGTTTGGCCATTTCTTCGTTGGTAATCCTGAAAACTATCGTACCATGGAGAGGAATGTTTCTGTGCTGCTGCCAACTGTGAATGAGATAATTGTTCTTCCCCGTAGAGAAATCTCTGAGATAGTTCTTCAAGACTGGAAGGATGCCTTGGAGAAGACTGGAAGAGATGATCTTAATGTCACTGATAGAGGTGTCAAACTCGTCAAAAATATATTCCTTACTTTCTTACACTAACTAGTAGAATAATGATAAGCAGGTTCGTTTATGAGGGAGAGTTGAGTCAAAGTTGTCGATAAATTTCTGAAAATAAAACTAATGCGAATCTACGAAAACAAGTAAAAGAATGCAAATATGAGGGATGAGAATGATTAAGGATTCTTTCTCCACTGGTGAACATGAATACAAGCATAATCTTCTTCAAAATACGTTTATTAAAAACCCTAGACAAGTTATGAGTTCAACAAGTCCATTAGACTCCAAGGTTACTTTGTAGAATAAGTTATCTACTCGTTTCTAGTCAATCAAGACATTTTGAATAAGCTCTCTAGTGTAACTTTATTAACCGGTATTTTCCGTGAGTCGGGTTGATCCTAACCACATGTTCGTTAGTTCAACATGTTAACTTAGGGTTATCTTTCACACACCAAAATCCACAACATCTCATTGCAACGTTAATGTCTTGCTACTATTGATTAAAACGCCGTAACAATTACGGATTATGGCTCGATAATTTAGCATTAAAATTGCAAACAAGATATTCAATTGGACGTTTTAACACCTACAAACAATCCATGGTCATAAGCATAGTAAAAGACAAACAATAAAACATTATTGAAAAGAAAGATTAATTTAAATCATATCACATAATTTCAAAATATCCCTAATCAAATAATTTAGCTACATATATTGGAGTTCATGGTAATTAGAGAAAATATAAAAGTAGAATTAAAAATAACTAAACCAAAACTAGCAGGCAGGTAGAATGATGTTGTTGTTGTGAACAGGTGGAGTGGTGGTGTAGGCGTAAACTCCTGCAAGCTTGGCGCTGACTAGTGCTGTGCGTGATGAACTGTTGGTGTATGAACTGCGAAGATCTGGAAAGATGATGGTGGTATGCAGGTGATGATGGAAGGGGTTTGGAGAGGAGCAGAGAGCTCCTCTCTGTTGGTGTTGCAACACAGGCGTGAGGAGGTATATGGGATATTTTCTGTCGAGTCCTTTTTATAGCTTTCTGTTTCTTGTCCTTCAATCCTAAGAGACCTTAGTTTCCTAGTTCAATTTAAACTCTAATACTTCCCTGTATCTCAACTGTTAACCACCAAAACCTGGACCTGGATTCTGGGCTAAAATTTGCTGTCCATATTTCATACCACAACACCCTGACTTCTCGCTTTAAACTCTATCCAAATCAAACCCAACTTTCCTTCTTCGTCCCAGCTTCTAAATCTCTGTTTCGATCTTTGTAAAATTGTTTCACAATTTATATAGTTCCGTGTAATTCTCAAACTTAAAACTTGTCCTAACCATTAGAACACACCCACAAGAACCATAGCTCCCAACTACACAGAGCTAAGGCAGAGCTAGTAGTTCAGGCATTTACACAAACAACTTGTGTGCCTGAAACTGTAAGGAGAGTAACCCTCTTTTATTTTGTATTAGCTCCTTCCTGAAAAGAATCCAAATTTGGTGATAACCCACATTCCACAATCATTCATTCAACCATTTAATCATAAAAACCATCACCAACATTCTCACTATTTCTTCTCAAACTCTCGGCCTCTCACTGGCTTCTCAATAGCAGAGATAACTAGCAGTAACTCTTTTTCTTTATTCAATCAACACCAGCTTCACTATTCTCTGTTTCACTAATTCTTGCCCTGAGTTCAAACAAAGATCACATTCTGTTATCTCGACTCGAGCTCCATCATCAACATCTTCTCTGCCCAAAATCACCAGCTTTACCTGATTCTTCTCGCTGTTAACTCGAATCCAAGTGAACCCATCTACTTCGTTCTCTTTCTCTACTTTCATGACTTCAACCAAACCCAGGTTTCATTAACCAGAGCGACAGCGACCACCAAATCACTTCTCATTCAACTTGAAATCAAATTCACTGGAAACCCATAAAAACTAAAACCCCAATTCTTCAAACCTGTTACCTGAATTCCTAAAACTCCTCGAACCCATGTCTCTTCATTCCCTTGAACCTGCCGGCGTGAATCTGGAGGTGCAGAACCAGGTTGCTGAAGAAGAGGAGAAATGGTAGCTGCTCTCGAGTCTCGACCTAGTTTCTATTAGGTTTTAAATAGAAGATGATGATTGCACACCCATATGAGATATGGGGCTGCTCTGAATGATATGTGAGGTGCCAAAAATACCAATATGGATGTGCTATCCCTTAGCGATAGCTAGGAGCCTAGGATCCGCATAGTACTTTCCTTGTAAACTGACCGTTTTGCCCTTTTGCTTCTAATTTGGTGATTTCTTTTTCTTTTCCACAACTAGCTTCAACATACCTATAAAATAGAAAACAAGCATAATATACACAAAAACACAAGAGAAAATAGCAAAGAAAAAATAATCAATTGATACTAATTAAGGTGTTTTAGACACCTATCAGTCGTCTGGCTTCGTCGTCATTTGGAAGCTATTGAAAAGTATTTACAGGAGAAAGGTGTATCTTGTAGCTTGGAGACAGTTGTCACGGCTAAATGTGAAGTTGACAGGCTTTATCGGGAGTTGAAGCTTGCGACTAAGGCGCTTGAGCAAACGGAGAAGGCATACGCTGAAGGCGCGGAGCCAGTTTTCAAGAAATTTTTCTAGGTTTCCCTAAGTTTTCCTAGTTTTTGAGATATATGGCTTTTTGTGGTTTTATTTTGGGATTTTTGAGCAGATAGAGATTTCTGAATAATTTGCAAGATTTTTTTTTTTTTTGAAAAGAAACAATATTTTGCTTGATTGAATAAATTGGAGTCCTAAGTATGAATGCAAGATACTGCAAATATTTTGGAGGAATTATAAATATTGCATAAAATATGGAAGTAAAGCAAGATGGTGGTAAAATGTTTTAAGCGTTGTGAGATTTCAGCAACTTGCCATGTATGACCACCCCTTCTGGCTTATCAGTATTGACAAGCTTGTAGTAACCGCCGATCAAAGTTTCAGTAATGAGATACGACTATTCTTCAAGAGAGGCTGTTATCTTCTTCACCATATCTCCGACATGGAAGGCATTGGGTTCAGGCCCCTCAACTTCATGACATATCTTCTGAATAACCGGGTTATTAATTTTCTCATCTCCAAAGAGACGACCCATTCCCATTTGATAAAATTTTGAAAAAGATCAGCTTCTCATTCACATCGCCGAGTCAGAGTAGGGTTGATATCCGGGTCAAGTCCCCAAGCTTTGATGGGACGTGAGATTGCTGGTTGCAAAAGAGTTGGTTGGATGTGACTTACTTGTGTGTGAAACCTTCAAATATATGACGCCATATCCTCTTCTGGTAACTGCTTCACATCCAGATTCATTATGTGGCAAAACTCATCTGATAAGGGATCTTCAGGATTTGCCGGCTTGTTTGAGAGTCTTGGAGTTATTGTTGCCGGTAAAGGAGATACACTTGCTTCCATCTTGTTGCTATGGACCCACGGGCATCCCAGAATCATGTCATAACTTGGATCTTCTTTGAAAATGTGAAACTTGGCATGTGTTCGGGTATCACCTGTTTTCACCTCAAAAGTGATGTAGCCGTAAGTAGGAATGCACATAAAACCGATAAACCGGCACTAGTAGACCGAACCGAAAATCTAATGGTAATCAACGGTCTTAGATTAAAGAGAACCGGTTGACCCCGGTTTGGTTTTGGTTCACTCCTAAAACCGAACCGAAACCATCGGTTTAAACCGATTATTAAGCACCGTAGGATGATAGGATTTGATTAATACAGGTCGTCGATCTCATTTATACCTAACTTCAGTTAACCTAATGTCTTCCTCGGTTCCTCCTCCCTCATTTCATTTTCTATCTTCTATTCTTCTTCGTTTTTCTCTGTGTGCAGGTGCAGCCCTAGCAACAGAGGCAGAGGACCATAGTCCATCACAATCTTCTTCTTCTTCTTCTTCTTTTTCCTATCACGTCACCAACGGAAAAAATAACTGAGTTTTGTCAACTCAATAGGCACGGCGTGGTTCATATTACATCCCTATTGTTCTTTGATTATGATATTATGTGTTAGAATGTTATAAATGTGAGAATTAAGGTTTTATAAAATTAAAAATAATTGGGGATTTTTGAAAATTAGGGCTAGTTAGTTTAATTTAGTTACTAATATAAACTGGGTAAAGGTTATTTTTGATTTTTTTTATATAAAAGAGAGAAAATAAGCAAGGAAAGCTAGCCATGAACTTTCTCTGACATTTTTGCTTTGATAATGAATCATACTTGTATTTATATTTTTGTTTAATGTTCATGGAGAAATTATTAAGGACTAGCGTTAACATACAGTGGCTATGTCTGAGTTACTTATATTTGGTGAAACTTATTCATTGTCTGACTGATTTTCTTGTCTTTATACTAAGAATGCAATTGAATCAGCTACTGGATGGATTAGAGTTTGGTAATCAAACCCCAAAACCAGAATTAGAAATTTAATGATCTTTTTTTTACTTTTTGATTCTTTTGACTTGAATATTTCATTATTATATTTCTAATACTAATGTAAAATTTGGATAAAGATTCCAAGAACTCAGTTTTGGGGATCATGTTAGTATCCATGTTTGAACTGATCATGTTAATATCCATGTTTGACTTAGCTAATGCTAATTTTCTCGTATTGCAGACTTGCAGTTTATAAGTATGTTTGATTTATGATCATGCACAAATCTAATTCAACACCTTCAGTAAGATTCTCTACTTGCTTAGCTATACACAAAATTTAATTTGGAGCTGTTGATTTGAGTTAGTGTAAATTTGTATTTCAAATCCATACACAAATTTCTTTGCAGGCATCTGTTTCTTCTAATGCAATACGACCACCTCCACCTCCACCTCCACCTCCACCTCCATCTAATAAACGCTCAGCTACAGAGGGTGCAATTCAGAGTGCAGTTGGAGATACAAGTGCAGTTGGAGATGCAACTGAAATTGACACAGAACCACTTCGTAAGAAACGTAAACCATTTCTGATATATGGAATCACTTTGATATAGAACCCGAACCTTCTATACATGCTATATGTCGCCAATGTGAAGCAAGACTTGCAGCTGACCCTTTGAAAAATGGGACATCTAGTTTGAATTCCCATAAGAAGCGGTGTAAGAAGTATGCTGGTAAGGATAAAGGACAACAATCACTTGATGTTCAACCTTCTTGGCTAGGAGACGAAGGAAAATTGGTCGTTGTAACTTTTAGTCAAGAGGATGTAGAAAATCAATGGTTAATTTGTTATTATAGATGAACAACCATTTAGAATTGTTGAAGGAGAAGGGTTCAAGGAACTGTGCAGAGTACTTAAATCCGGATTTGAAGTCCCATCTCGTATGACTATCGCACGAGATGTATTAGATTTGTATGGTTCTGAATATGATAAGTTGAAGAAGTACTTCAAAGCAAACAAAGTGAGAGTTTGTCTCACCACTGACACATGGACTTCCATCTGCCAAAATATAAACTACATGATGGTAACTGCTCACTTCATTGATAAAGATTGGGAGCTTCACAAGTTGGTAATTAACTTCTTTCGAATCTTAGGTCATTCAGGTGAGGTTATTGGTAAGATGTTAAAAGCATGTTTGCTAGGTTGGGACCTTCATGGTGTTTTTACTATTACTCTTGACAATGTTAGTGCTAATGATGTAGTTGTTGATTATCTAAAGGAGGATGTTCATGTTACTGCTAATGATATAGTTGTTGATTATCTTAAGGAGCGAGTGTTCAATACGAATGTTGTGTTAAACTCTAAATTTTTGCAAGTTATATGTGATGATCACGTGCTTGCTCTTATTGTGAAGAATGGTATGAAAGTGTATCATTTGGAAATTAAGAGAATCAGGGCAGTGGTCAAGAATGTTTTGAGCTCTCCTGCGAGATTGCTTAAGTTTATGCATTGTATTGCTCTTGAAAAGATTGATTGCAAAAAAGGTTTAGTTTTGGATGTTGACAGTAGGTGGAATTCAGTGTACTTGATGTTAGATGTAGCTGAATTGTATGGAAAAGCTTTTGATAGGCTAGCGCGGGATGATAAGCCTTTCAAGAAAAAGTTTTTTTTCAACGAAAGTATCATTCCTCCAATTTTTTCTGTTTCTACTGTTGTCGTTGTTGATGCTGCTAATATTAATGAAACTTTTACTTATGATGTTGATGAGGATTCTTCAACTACTCAAAAGAAAGGCAAGAAGATGCCCTCTCCTCCTTCTCCTGTACATGCTCCATATATGGAAGATTGGGCATATGCAAGGGCCTTTGTGAAATTCCTAAAGGTATTTTATAATTCTACTGCCAAGTTTTCCTACTCTACACGTGTTACTTCACATGAATTCTTGTTTAACGTAAGTGTCATTCATCTAACAATGAACACATGGATAAATAGTCGAGACCCATTTCTCTCTAGCATGGGCCTTAGAATGCGAGACAAGTATAATAAGTATTGGGGGAAATATGAAAAAATGAACTCTCTCATGTTCATTGTTGTTTTTCTTGATCCACGAGAAAAAGAGAAGGGTTTGAATTTTCTTCTTGATAAGTTATGTATCACGGGTGCGTCATTGCGTCATACATTATCAACTTATGTGAGAATTGATTTTGAGGATCTTTTCGAAGAGTACAAGTCTCTTTATTGAAATGCTGAAAATGCATCAACTGTTACAAGTACTGGTGATGATGTTACTCAATCCTCCGGAGTTACCGATGACGAAGATTTTGCCTTGGCTAGTCTTGTAGTAGAGAGAGCAAGAGAAGATGAGGAGGAAGGTGTTGTTGAGGGGAAGACAGAGCTGGTTCATTATCTAGCAGAGAAACGTGAACCAAGAACACCTCAATTCAATATATTAAGTTGGTGGAAGACCAATTCCACTAGGTATACCATATTGTCACACCTGGAAATGGATGCACTAGCCATACCCGTCTCTTCCGTTGTATCTGAATCTGCCTTTAGTACAAGAAGGCGCGTTATTGATCCATTTCGGAGTTTATTACTGCCTAAGACAGTTGAGGCGTTGATTTGCACGCAAAGCTGGTTACGGACGCCAGTTGATCTTGATCCTTCTACCTTAAGAACAAATGATTCTGAAGATGTCGACTCAGGTATTACATTATCCTTCTACCTTAGTATAGTAGTACGACACTAGTCTATATGCTTTGAATTTTTTTTTAATTGTCTGTGATAACTCTGTGAGCTCTTCAACTTCAAAACAATCCTTCCATCTAAGAAAACTTCATCTGTAGGCTGTAGCATTTCCAGCTTTGCTGACAGCCACCAAAAGTTATAACCTTTTCCTTGCTTCCTGTGTTACATCATAGATCCACCAATATTTATATGATCTTGTGTTATATTAAGTTTGATAATCTTTCTTTCCGCTGCACTAACTGAATTTGAGTAGTTGAACATATCAAACCAATTCCCTATGGGAATAAACAATAAACGGAACTTCTCATAGCTTCATTACTTGTGACATTGATACACCTTCACCAAGTAACTGTGAACTGATTTCATAAGATTCCATATCCTCATAGCTCATTTTATGGACTTGGTTGATGATCCATCTAATCCAGCTCTGTTTATGGACTCCCTTGCATACTTTTTAGGTTTTCTTGCTAAGTCCACGTGCATCCATAATGACATAGATGAAGATTGATCCTAATGCGGCAGGTAACTAATTTTCTAAACTTTAATCTTATAATAAGAAAAAAATAACATAGCCAATAGTCATCTCGGTTTGGAAGTTATTTGTGCATGTTTTGCTGCAGAGGTCATTGAACTCCTTGATTTCATATGCGCTTACAGTTACAGACTAGTGTGATCACTGTAAAAGCCAAGGCGTTGGAGGAAGTTTTTCTTGCTTTTACACATTTTCACTGAGACTATTCCTAATTCCTGAATGCACTTTTTCTTAGTTTGTACTATTAAATATCTAGTGCAGTTTTTCCTTGTGTTCAGAAAGTGCTTGCTAGAACTTTTGATACAGATACAATGTAGTTAGAACTTTTAATTTAGTTAAAATTGTAATAACAAAAAGTTTATATATGTGAGGTTTATTATTGTCACTATCAGTTACTTGAAAATGACAGTTTTTTTAACATTTCCGATTTACCAAAACTGGCTGATTTAAAACCGAGACCGAGTCGGTATGAAACCGAACCGAACCGAATTTTCTAATGGTAACACTCAGTTTTTAAAAACAGTAAACCGAAGTATCCGGTTTCGGTTCTGGTTAGCTCAATAACCGAACTGAATCGTACCTTGTGCAGCCCTAGCCCTAGTCGTAAGCACTCCTGGACTTTCCTTCGGAATTCTTGATTACATTGGGTGAGTGCCTAGCTTCGTGCTTGGAAATCCCCGCAGTTCTCAGAGTCTTGATAGTGATAATATTGGCGTCGTTTCCTGCATCGATTAGTGTTCACTCGAACTCGGTGTCCTTGAAGCAAGCAGTAGCGAGAAGTCCCCAGCTAGGCTTCTCATTGTTTCGGATGACTACGTCTGAAGTGGATTTAGGATATGCAGTATCACTTTCGAGGAAGAGTAGACGCTTACCCGACACAACATGATTGAGGGCAGTAAAAATATATTTTCGTTGCGCCTTTGACAAGTAAAGAAGTTTATATATGCGCTTCATCATGGATTGTACAGTTTTGTTAACTGAGTCCCTAGAAAAAGTGAAGCTCCTGAATGGGAGGGGATCTTTGTGGACGCCTTTAGTCCCCAGGCACAGCTCTCCTGAGTCGATTTTTTCTTTGAAGATACGCCTTAAATCGTTGCATTCGCTGGTGGGATGGTTAATAAATATGTGGAAGTGACATTATTTTGGATTTGACATGTATTCTTCGGTGGGTGGATGTCGCACAGGTGGTAACTTGATGGCTCCATTTTGTACCCATAATTCCAACAGTTCGAGGACCTCCTCCATGGGAAACGGGAAATCTGGAATTGTCATATCCGTCTTGGTTTGGCATGACTGACGCGAAGTCTCGCTGGCCCTTGTCCTTGAGTTAATGTTGAGGATGTTGGTGGAGTTGACGCGGCGCGCTTAGTCTGCGATATTGATTTATAAGTTGCTTTCCTCTTGCCTCCTTCCTCAGTAACAACACCTATAGAGTGTTGGGTAGAATGTCGTTTATTAACCAGACGTCTGCTTCCACGGGTGTCTCTATGGCTTTCTTCTATGGCGGGCCTCGCTCTTTCTAACAAGGCTGGAGCGGTTCTTGCTGATCTTTTGGCGGCCTCATGTAGCTCAAAGAAGGTTTGAAATCATAATTTTTCTAATAAAGAACGATAAAACAGGAATCATACCATTAATGCAAAGCTCCACCAATTGTTGCTCAGTTACGTTCTAGTCATGGCAGTCAAGAGCTTGTGTTTTGAACCTCTTTACGTATTTGTTGGGGTGTTTGTTGTTCCTCTGAAACATTCTTCCCAAGTCGGACAGAGTGATTTCATCGGAGACAAAGAAATACTTTTTGTAAAAGGCATTGACCATCTGAGACCAACTAGAGATGTTGTTGGGGGTGAGATTGTTGTACCAGGTATAAGCTCTCCCCGTAAGAGATTTAGAGAATTCCTTGATCTGTAACACTCTGTTATATTTATGCACTCCTAATGATTCCAAGAATCGAGAAACATGTTGTTGGGCATTCCCGGTACCATCATACAATGACAATGAAAGAGACGAATATCCGTTTGTCAGTGTAATCCTATGAATTTTCAGTTGGGTAAGGAGGTTGATGTTGATGGAATGAAGATGAATATTCCTTTCCACGGTTTCACAAGAGATTTTCCAGGTCTTCACGAGTGACAAAGTTTTGTTGTTATTTACTTCTCTCTGGTACGCGATCATTGATAATATGTACCTCGTCATTTTCCTGGGTATTGGCTCTTGATGTGCTAGCGCCGGCGGCGGTTGTGTTCTTGGCTTTCTCCATTGACGATGACGCTGCTCCGGCGATAACTGCTCCGTTAAAGTCTTAAGAAAGGTAAGAACTTCCTTCTGGGTAATGGCCATGGCTACTTGAGTTTCAACCAAGGTTTCTTTCCTCTTTATCAGATCAACCATGGTTGGTGGTGGTGTTTTTTGTTTTTGGAACTTTCAGTGGTATGGAGAGGATTCTTGGCATTTACAGTGGTGGTATTTTAAGTAATAATCTCTGGAGTTCCACCACTGATGTTGCTAGGTTAGTAGTGGTTTTTAAACTTGAATTGGGATTGGTTGCTGAACCCGGCCTAAGATCCACGGGTGATGGAAGAATTAGTTTTTCAGATGATTGAAGAATTGGATTCATGACCGAGAGATTGATCTCCCATCGTGGTCGCCAATTGTTAATACCCAAAAATTGATTCTAGGCAAAATAATATATTGTAGAAATACTTTCTTTAGATTCGGAAATCAAAATCGTACAGGGCAAGCCTAAACCACGATAGTAGCTGTTCCGCCCTGCTTCGGTCACAAGGAGAGGAAATGGGTTGATCTTAGGGGAGGGGAGCAAAGAAAGTTGAAGAAAATATGTGTGATGAACTGTGAGTAGAGATGTAGAAACTATTGAGAAAAATCACAGAGCTTATGAGAATTACAAGGTTGTTGTGTTTTTGAAATGGGCTAAGGAGCGTATTTATGATAGTTGAGAGTTCACACGATTACAATAAAGTAGTAGAGTTGGTGAAGAGATGGAGAAGTGGAAGTCGTAGGGATAATGGTATTACCGCCCTAGAATCTTCGGAAATCATTACTCCATTACTCCATTAACTGCTCCAGCTTTACCACTACTTTGTAACTTCCAGATCATAGGGTACTAGAAAAGTTAGGACAAACAAATACTCCATTAACTGCCTTTTGGCACATATGTGTGCTACTTATTGGTGTTGGGAATGTGACTAAGGTTTGCCAAGGTCAGCACATGCTAGTGCAATGATTATTGACTATGCACTTCTAGCTTTGATGTTTATTAATGTCGTGGCCATATTTATGACCTGTTTATATTTTTTCATTTGTATGAGATTTATTCTTAGCATTTAATGCTTAACTTTTATACAATGCATACAGAACGTTTTCAAGAGATTCAGCCGTGGAAGTTTGCAACTTGAAATTATGCTTGATGCGAATCTGTAATGAGATGGTATGCATTTAATTAGCGCTTTTGTTCAGATATGGCTTAGCCTCTATTCTGAATGTTCGTAATTTTGTATAATCATCATGTTCTATTTTATACAAATTGTTCGCATAAATGCACATGAAATAACGAGGATTAAGTTGAGTATAACTCTGAAATTTCTATGGCGCATATATATGTACAAAAGGTTTACAAGGATAATTTTTTTGATCTACATAGCTTTGCCATGTGTTAGTACCTAAAAATTGATTCTAGGAAAAACAATATACTGTAGAAGTACTTTCTTTAGATTCGGAAATCAAAATCGTACAGGGAAAGCCTAAACCACGATAGTAGCCGTTCCGCCTGCTTCGGTCACAATGAGAAGAAATGGGTTGATCTTAAGGGAGGGAAGCAAAGAAAGTTGAAGGAATTATGTGTGTTGAATTATGTGTAGAGTTGTAGAACTATTGAGAAAAATCACAGAGCTTATGAGAATTATAAGCTTGTTAATATTTTAAAGTGGGCTAAGCAGCCTATTTATAATAGTTTGGAAACAAAGTATCTTTTTGTAAAGTAGTGGAAGTAGTGAAGAGATGGAGTAGTGGAAGTCATGGGGATAATGATGTAACCGCCCATTATACCTATGAGTTTCTGGAAAACCACGATTTCATTATCTCATCAACTGCTCTAGCTTTACCACTACTTTGTAACTTCCAAATCATGGGGCGTTACCACGCCACATGTTGCTATAACCGCCAGACTAAAACCCCATGAATAATCCACCCATGTGATTATTTTGATTTCTCGTAGAAGTTAGTGGAGTCATGGACTCAAAACACGTGAGAAAAGGATAATACGGGCACGAGCAAGCGTGAGGGAATAGTCCTGACACAATCGAGGAAAAATAGGAAAAGGGATAGCTCCAGCGTTATCTGTGGTGTTAGCGTTGATGGCTCCAGCGCTAGAGCTAGCGTTAACAGTGCTGGAGCTAGCGCTAGCCCTGTAACCGCTAGGACCTGTTTGACGCTGCTTTGTTGGCTTTATTTGCCCTTTTGGTTTTTTTTTAGCTTTTTTTAGCCTTTTGGCACACATGTGTGTTACTCATTGGTGTTAAGAGTATGACTAGGGTTTGCCAAGGCTAGCACATGCTAGTGCTATATTTATTGTTTATGTACCACTAGATTTGACATTTATTAATGTCGTGGCCATATTTATGTCCTATTTGGAGTTTTTTAATTGTATGAGATTTATTGTTAGCATTTTATGCTTAACTTTTATGCAATGCATGCAGAACATTTTCAAGATATTCAGCCGTAGAAATTTGCAATTTGAGATAATGCTTGATGCGACTTTGCAATTAGATGTATGATGCATTTAGTAGCACATTTATTCGAGAATAGTGTAAAATCTCAGAATGACCATTGTGCGCTTTTCGCTCGACTTTTTGATAAAATGACTATTTTTCTCCTGATCCAAAACTTGATGAATATGACTTTTCAGCTCTAATTGTAAAATGACCATTTCCCAAGATGCATAAAATTACTATTTTACCCCTGGTCTGAAAAGTTGCCCAAATTGACTGTTTTACCCTTTATCGAAAACCCACCATCAACATTAAGTCCCTTGCTTACGTGGAATGAGTAATATTTCGTGGTAAAACTAGATGGTGGTCTGCCATACGAAGTAAAATATGACTTTTTATTGTTTAATGGTTAGATATCACTAGAAGAGTAGCAGTTGGCGGAGCAAGTTTTGCTCTTTCTGCGATTGTACTCTTAGGTATATGCATCATTATCCTTCTACCATAACAACAATGGGAAGGTACTTGGAACCTTAGTTGGTTGTAGAGAGTGTTGAGGCAATGCTGCCGTCAGAACACTAAGATGAGTGTGGAGGCAGTGATTCTGCAATCAGACACAAAGATGAGTGTTAGCCATGAACACTAAGATGAGTGTTAAGGCATTGATTCTGCCGTTAGACACAATGATGATTGTTAGACGTGAATACTAATATGAGTGTTGAGGCATTGTTGCCGTCAGAACACTAAGATGAGTATAGAGGCAGTGATTCTGCCGTCAGACACAAAAATGAGTGTTAGCCGTGAACACTAAGATGAGTATGGAGGCAGTGATTTTGCCGTCAGACACAAAGATGAGTGTTAGCCATGAACACTAAGATGAGTGTTGAGGCATTGCTGCCGTCAGAACACTAAGATGAGTGTAGAGGCAGTGATTTTACCGTCAGACAAAAAGATGAGTGTTAACTTTTTATGCAGTGCATACAAATTTTTTTTCAAGAGAAGCTTGTAACTTGAGGTAATGCTCGATACGATTCTGCAATTAGATGGTATGCATCTAATTAGCGTTTTGTTCAGAGATGGCGTTGCCTCTGTTCCGAATGTTCGCAATTTTGTATAATCAGTGTATTCTGATTAATAAAAATAGTTTGCATGGTTGCATATGAAATAATCGAGGGTTTGGCTGAGTAAAGCCCTGCAATTACTAAGGCCCATATATGCAAAAGAGCTTCAAGGATAATTTAACCAGGAGATGAATATCCCTTTTCAATTTTCTTACAGAATGCAGGACAGGAGTAATATTCATAAATCTGATACTTGATCAGGAATTTATGTATATTTATTACATGCTTCAGTATCTATGCAAAGGCGATAAAAGAGCTTCAAGGCTAATTTAAACAGGAGCTAAATATCCTTTCTCACTTCTCTTGTGGAACGTAAGATAGCGGTAATATTCATAATTCTGATGTTTGTCAGAATTTTATACGTATTTATTTCATGCTTCTGCATCCAGGCAAAATAAATAAACCAATGAGCTTAGTTGTTGGATTTTACCAGGCATTTTGATTTGATGACGCTCTGATGATGTCAAATAATAGCTGAAGGATCAATAATTGATGTAGTAGTGCTTGTAGGATGATAGAGCGTCGTCTGAAGAACATAACTAGTGAAGCGTAGATGATTTGTATGATGAAGAGACTAAAATTGACCCTGTGAAATCATATTATCATGGAATATCCCTCTTCTGGTAGAATATCCTTTGTTCTGTGGATGAGACTAGCGCTGGAGGTGTTGATATCGTGAGTATGTTGGCATCGTGAGATCTCCAACAAGATGCGACGTAAGTGGGGACCTCAGTAGAAGTTAGGACTTCATGTCAAGTAATCCCTTGTGATAGGCTTCATGGATGAAAACCTCATAAAAAATGGTGATAGCCTCATGGTTTGGCGTTTCTTACACATTTCAGAACACTTCTGACTGGTATGTGATGTCGACTCATCACAGTCATATTTATGGAGAAGATGAATTCCTGACAGAAGCTTGTAAACCCATATGCCAGATGTTGAGAGGAGAAGCTTGAATCTAAAATGGTCATGCCTTTTGAGTGTTCATTGTGTACTGGTGATTGTTGTAGATGCCTTGTTATCGTGATAGTTGAGATAAGTATCATAACCACAGATACTGTCTATTAGAGCTTGCTTGGAGCATGAGGGGGAATTGATAGCGTCACTCTGAGAATTCTGAATTCAGTGCGTCTTCCATAGTCGACCAGTGTGGTTGAAATCATCAGCTACAACAACAGAGACGAAGTCCCCATGCCATGGGCGTGATCAGATTGGGAAAAGAAGCTTACGAGTTGTGGAGGTACTAACGTACATATATTTTCATCAAGATGATGCGAGTGAGGGGTCTTGTTACTACTACTATTGTTGATTAAATATTCTGGTCGAAGAAGATGACTACGTTAAATCTCTTAAACTGAAAAAGCCATCAGTCCCCAGGTGTAGCTATTTTGGTATGCTGCTCGACGATGGATGATTTAAAATTATCACCATGAGTTCATGCCTCTAGGGTCTGATCAGGCAAGTAAAGCCAGGAATGTTGATATCTCATATTGTTGTTGTTGTCTTTGCGCTCCCTGTCATCATTGCGAGAGCTTGAATTGAAATTGGAGCCCTTCGTTGGTGCCCGGGCTGTTGAGTCGCAACTGGGACGTTTTTGTGAGCATTGACTGAATGAAATTGTGTCTTATCCTGACCCTTTGGCTCATAAGCTTGTTTTAACCTTTTGAATTTGATGATAGTATGTTTATATAGGCGAAGTCCTCTGAAGACGTCAAGGGAGAAGAAGATGAGCTGAAAGGTATCCTGTTGCCGACGTGGTGCTACAGGTGTTTTCGAAGACTATGTTCTAAGCGGCGTCTCTTGAGCCATCTTCTGAATCCTTAATTGTTATGAGATGTGTTGCGGTGAGCAGTCCTATGTCACTCTTCTATTTGATTTCTAAAGTTATATTTTCTGGAGTAGGCTTGGGATGTGTCTCAGCCTCGTCAGGGGTTGCAAGCGCCTATCAGATATGACGACGTATTTGGGAAAGGTGAAGATACCTTTATGGCATGTCTTTGTAGAGTAAAGGGCCTTTTCAAGATTATGACTCTCTGATTGACCATATTTCATAGGCTGGAGAGGTTCTTGACAACGAAGGGATCTTTTGCAAATCTTCAATTCCCAAGTGTGGTTCTTGTGATCTTTCGGATGC